>OY282642.1:100678440-101218940 GCA_958299015.1 Tetanocera ferruginea | reverse complement strand
ATCCAACGCATATAACAACGAACAGCTGTTTTTGACAAGAGTTCGTTTAGTTGTAGCTGAGAGAATCAACACTTGTCAATACTACCTTGTAAAATTACTATATCATGTAACGAGACTGAATGAAGTACGTCTGACATAATTTGATATTGCTAAAGAAATGATTGACTGAACAAGAAACAAGTAAAAATAGTCTATAGTCGGTCTAACCAGACTATGAAATACCCTAAACCTACTTTTTCAAAATAAAAAAATAGTGTTAAAGATCGGCGGGTACGTGTGCGAATTTTTATATGCATTTAAATTTTAATCGCAAATTTACACATACCGAGTTTTTTTCCTGTACATCAATTGTTAATTTCTTTAAAGTGTTTTCGCTAGTGTGGGTTGTCTGGAATGTAGGCGCGTTTGGGAACGGATTACGCCAAATTTTTTAACTCATCGTAGTTTTGTCATAAAAAACATACGTACCAAATTTTATCTCAGTAGGTTAAACATAACTTATGAGTTTCCCATTTTTGGGGTTGTATGGGAGATGGACGTCTTCGTGGGCGGATGACATCCATTTTGTCGATGAAATCTTTGTTTTAATATAAAATACATACGTCCGTTTGTGGATGACATTGATTTTTGGAAGACATCTTTGTTTTGATATAAAATACATACGGACTAAATCTTATCTATGTAGGTTAAACAAGAGCTTATTTATTGAATTTTTAATTTTGGGTTGTATGGTGGTGGGCGTGTCCGTGGGAGGATGACACAAATTTTTTGGAAAAAAGCTTTGCTTTGATATAAAATAGCTACGTACCAAATGTTATCTCAGTAGTTTACACATGAGCTTTTTTATTGAGTTTCAAATTTTTGGGTTGTATGGAAGGTGGGCGTGTCCTTGGGCGGATGACACCCATGTATGGAAGACATCTTTTTGTTGATATAAAACACATGCGTACCAAATTTTATTATTGTAGGTTATCTATGAGCTCATTTATGCAGTTTTCAATTGTTGCGTTGCATGGGATGTAGGCGTGTCCGTGGGCGGATTCCAAAAATACTCAAGATACTTGGTCCATGTGACTTTGTGTACTGAGTGTCATGCAATTATCTCAACTCCTTCTTCTTATCCTGTGTTTAAGGACAACACACAGACGGACGGACATTTGCACAAAGTTAATATACCCTGACCTTTCAGGTTAAGGGTATACACTAGTAACATCTTTATATTAGATGTTTATAGTTCTCAGGATTCATATCCATCGAAACTGCTGGAGTGCAGGATCATAGAGCCGACATATCTATTAGGAGTTGCTTTCTCAATTCCAATGGTTTTTGGAATATAATTAAATTTATCGACCAGTTTCCAGGCACTCAGCACCCAAGATTTCTACTGAGCAACCCTTCTTTTCAATCATATCATGCAGAATTCGATCACCATTATCGCCATGCAAAAATTAATTATTTTTCGGATATGACAAGTGTCCTAGAGATTCGCGTTTTCAAGTATTAACAGCTTACTTCCCTAGGCCTACCAGGCGCCGTTTCCCTAGTACCAATTTGTGAACATTTAATTTAAGGTTAAATTCAATTCACCTCCATTGGTGAGGAGCGAGACGTATCTAAAATCACTTGAATGTAGGATATGCTAGCCTGGTTGTACTGAGAAGCAACTCCACGCCGACTCATTGGTTAGCTTGCGACGTTAAGCTTACTACAGCCAGCACGAAACTCACCAAAGGTCCAGCCCACGATAGTCCTCGGAAAAATGGTTTCCACCTTGGAATGAGCTTCCAACAAAAAACCAGACATGAATTGTTAGTTTTGAGCACACATGATTTGATAAGCCAGCTTATCTTAGTATCCCGGTATACTATACCGATAGACACTAGTTGGGAATTTACTATGACTGGGAAATGAATGATAAAATCGCAGACATAAAGTGCTATCAGTACATTCAATTCTGTTAAATGCCTTGGGCACTACCAGTAAAGACTGTATCACTTGTGATCGCCTTCCCTAAATTAATGAAGCACAATTAATGAACCACAATGAAGCATGCTCGAACACAGGGTCTATAATACTCCTTGATCATACTCCTTGTCAAATACTTCTATTTTAATCAGGCCTTGTAATACTCCTCTACTTCCATGACCATTATTTTAAAACCACTTTTTCCGGCATAAAGACTCTATCGTTGGAAATTAATTTATCATCACTTATGCTCATACACCCATTGAGAATATCAGATTTTTATTGATGCCAGTAATTATCAGGTGCTAAACCAGGTTTATTGACTATCCCCGTGCTAACAGTATGTTTAATACTGTTTGCTACGGATACGCAGGTATAATAACCAGTTTTTATGTCCCACTTCCATGATTTTGCATCTCAAAGCGAGGGCTCATGGCAACCTATCTTTTACGTGGCATACATAATTGAACTGTAGTCCAAATACGCATGACACAACCCTCCTCTTTATCAGTGGCTTGGGACAGGCTAGAGGCTTACCATCATCACCACTAAGCGGAGTTTGGTTTAGGGTATAATAAGACCAAACAGCTAATGGAGTAAGATTTCATGAATAACTACGCCTTAGCTGAAACGGCTTAGCGAAATCGGTGAAGAAAACAACTGTTTGTAAGGCCTTGAAAAATTTTTAAATTATGAAAGAGTCAGAGCCAGTTTTGTAAAAGGGAACAATGCTAGAAACTTTACATTCGTCCAGGTAGGAATCACCAGACAGAAATTAATTGTTTATAATAATTAGGAGGCGAGAAATTAAAGTCGCACACACGGTTAAAAATCTTGGGCTAAATTTTAATCTTTTTTGGATTACATATAGGACACGACCAAAAAAAGATTACTTTTTAATCCAATGAAAAGTTTTAAATTTTCCAATCCAAAAAGGACTTATTTTTAATCCGCAAAAAGTTTAAAATTTTTTAATCCAAAAAGGAATAATTTTTAATCCGCAGAAAGTATAAAATATTATAATCCAAAAAGGATTAGATTTTAGTCCAAAAAAGTTAAAAATATAAAAGGATTACTTTTTAATCCACAAAGGTGAGAACTCGTGAGAAAAAAAGGTAAGAGATAATTCTCATATTTCATAAGTCTACGAAGAAAAGTTATCCTTTGACCTCCATAAGCATGTATATATATATTAAAAAAGTTTTTAAACTTAATTTATGCTAAATTTTGCATATTTCTATACGAGCTAAAAAAAACTTATTTTTTTTTTGTCGCGTACTTTGAACTAATTTGTACTAAATCTTGCCAATATTTTTATAAAATGTAGCACTCTTTCATCGCGTTAGAACACTTAAAATACATATCGGTTCTTTTTGTTTCTTTCTTGTTTTTCGAGTAATTAAAACCGTGCGAATGTCGCGTCCGTGCCAATGGCTTTTCAGCTGGAAAGCTACATAATATTCAGCTTTTCGCCATAGAAGAACTGTCAAATAAAGAGCTGGTTTTCGTTGGCTTTTCAGCCAAAAGGCCTTCGTGTGAACATATTATTATATTGCCATAAACTTCACTATATATACATTAAGGGTATTCATGCAAATGGGCAATGCCCTTATAAATGATATAAACCGTATAAGTTTATCAGCCTTATAAATGAAATGTATGGAGAACCGTTTACACAAACCAGATACATCACAAACCAGCAATCAGCTGTTTATATGTATGCTGAAAGTTGACTGTTAACAATTTAACAGCTGACATATCTCTCCAAATGCACAATCGACTGATAAAAATAACTAATTGCCCAAAATACAAGCTTGCCGCTTTGCATGAATACCCTTATTATGTATTATAAAACACTGCTTTATGTAATAATGAATAAAATAATATTTTGGTTCAGATTTTAAGAAACAATTTGTTTCATTTAATTAAAAAATAAACTTCGGATGCTTTAACAACATTAACTATTATATTGAGCGTAAATTTCGTAGAAGTAGTAGTTTTCAATCTTAGGTAATATAAATAATTTTTCCTGAAAATA
Organism: Tetanocera ferruginea; assembly: GCA_958299015.1. Lineage (NCBI taxonomy): Eukaryota > Metazoa > Arthropoda > Insecta > Diptera > Sciomyzidae > Tetanocera > Tetanocera ferruginea. The sequence goes on along the minus strand of OY282642.1, from coordinate 101,214,937 downwards.
CTACCTTAATGTTAATTTGTTGTCCAAAAATAGTCTTAAACTTAAACTTTTTTGGATTAAAAACAAATTAATTTTAAGTATGGAATAAAAAATAGTACTTTTTGGATAAAAAATTCCTTTAAACCAAAGTTTGGATTAAAAACTAGTCCAAAATTTTTAACCGTGCACCTTTTTAGCAATATAGAAGAAATACATTCATGGCCAGTCATCGATGTAGATTTAATATTTAGAAGTAAACTTTTGATCTCTGATTCGTCTATAGTGAGTGTACTTAAATTAAAAAGAGAATAAGGAACAGATATGCCATAAGAGGTGGAAGGTGCTAAGTAAATATTGTTGCTGGATTCAACACTGTAACTCGGAGTGACCAATACAAAAAAATATATGAAGTCAAAACGACTTCATATTACTGTTCAGAAAATCTATTGTGCAGAACTAAAACTAGTTTTGCTTTTTTCAAAAAAATACAACAACAGATAATCCACTGTCATTGAACTGCGAATAACTATGCTTCTGCCGGCTATCTAACTTGACGCAACTCTGCTATTTATTTAGAGATTTAAATCTTTATTTGTTAAATTCAAGTTTTTGTAAACCACACACGTTGATCTTTTTTTTCTACATTTAACAGCCCTTATATTATATCTCTTATTAACAATAAATAAGTTTGATAACTTAAGTTCAAGGTAAACTTATTTGTGAATATTAGCAAGTAATCAAATGCATTTCCATTCGATTCGAAGCAGACACCGAATACTATAAATCTTAAAGGTAGAACCTATCTACCTTAGTTAGATATAATTAATTTATTTGTTCTCGGCTAGTACAAAAGCATTGATAAAGTATCAAATGTTGTTCGTATGACAACAATCCGCTTATATCAAACAAACTATACTTCATGTTTGTCATGAATGTTATGGAGTATTTAATATTGGATCCTACCAAAATGAAGATGAACGTCAAAGCAAATATAGGCGCATATTTATGTTATATGTACATTTGTATAATGCTTGAATATATTCAGCCACACACATGCTTTTTCTATGCACGAAAATTTATTTAATGAAATATCTTTGGAAATTTCTACAGAGCCTCTGTCACAAGTTCGACATCGTTTGTTTGCTCTTCACATCGTTTACCATTTTTAGTTCATTTCTCAAATATTTGCTCTGTACAAGCCGTCTTTTTGTCTATCAGGTGCTTTGTTTGTCGAATGAACCTTTACAATTGGCTTGATGCGCTTTCTATGTTGTTGATGATGATGATGTTTGTTGCTTTAGTTTGTTTACCATTCCTCTGCTTCCTTTATAGAGTTCTATGCGTTTATTTATTGGTTTTCTTTTTTAATAATTTCTTTAGCTAATATACTCGTAATGTATTAGGAATATATGTGAGATACTTCTACAGACTATTATTGTTTGTCTGACTGTGTTTTTTTTCTCTTTCTTCTTGCTTTGTTCGTTTTCTACAGCCTATATTTGTGAACGCACTCATACAGATATACATGTTTAAAAGAGATATGAAAATTTTCTTTGCGCGAGACAAAAGGACAATAGCGCTCCTTTTATGCTCATTGCTTATTTTTATTTTTTATATTTTTTATTTTTTTTTGTGTTTTGACTCCTTTTGTGGATATGTCTTTTTGTTATCATTGCATTGTTTCGCTCATTATATCTTTTGCTATTTTTATGCATATCTCTGTGTCTTTTGTTAAAGTGAAATGCGATCTAGTGTTAAAGGAGTGCTAAATAAATGTTGTTTAGTTAAGGGCAATAACAATAGTAGAATTAATGTCGTAATCAAAGAGAGAATATCAATGTAGAGATATCACATTATTAACTTATTTTCTTTTTCAATAGAAGAACAAACTAGCTCTGTAAGACTTTATAGAAGTTGTATAGACTGCGTAAGTATATGAAAAATCTTATATCAGATTTTAAATATGAAATTAACCGCGGTAGAGCGCTGACAAAAACATAAAAGATCCTGCAACAAATAAAGAGAGCACGAGCACGATGCTCAGTAGATCGAAATGAAGAAAATGCAGAAATAAAGTGTCATTTCATAAATTTTTATATTTTTTTACTAAATGTTTAGATATTTCTTTTATTTGAAGTTACTTGATTTTGAATCTTATTTTTTTTATATCAAAATTTTTTATTTTTTAAAATTATTTTGTAAAAAAATTTTTTTACATTTTTTTAAAAATTTGGTAATATTTTTTAATATTTTATGCACTTTTATTACTATAACATAATTCCGTAAAATGTGAGTGCGGAACGCTTGATTTTTTTGAAAAATTTCAGAGCATATTTTTAGGCATTTTTTGTTTTGTGATTTATTGAAACTTCAAAAACTTTATATATATTTTTTTTTTCATTTTGAAAGTTTCATTTTTACAAAAAATTTTAAAACATATTTCGTCGTGCCTACTATGGTTTCTGTTTTTACTTTGAGGTATTTTATAAGTATTTGGAATTAAAATAATAATTTATTTGAATAATTTGAAAACGAAAAGGTGGAAACGGGCCCGTCATTTTTGACGGGAAAGAACTAGTATACAATAAAATGCATTCAATTGTTTTTTCTCCGATTAGTACGACTTCAGCACTGTTTAAATCAAATTAAAAATAATTTAATATGGAAAGTACATGAACTTTGACCCGATATTCCGCTAAATATCAAAAAATTGCAGCTGAAACCTAATAGAATAAAAACTTAAACTATGTCTAAATATAAAACTCTTTCAAATTTCAGATTCCAACGTATACCACATATTTAAAAGTTTATGTGAAAATCACTTAAACCAACTTAAAATACAATACCTGGATGACCCAGCTTTGCTTAGATTCCCATCGTATATTTAAATGTTCCCCGGTTTTTGAAATATCTTAAATGCCAAGGGAAAAGGAGATTTTTTAATGCATTTTTCTCTAGGATTTTTATAATTTTTATCAAAGAGTATTTTATGGATCAATATATTGTAACATTAGCATTGCAATGGCATTTATAACTTAAATTTTTTTCCTGTGACTTATCTGGATTTGAATGTAAACTCCTCATATATCAAAAATAATTATTACTATAGTTCGCTAGTGGCCGAAATTTGACCTTTTCACATTTATTGTCTGTTGATTCGATACAAAATTTATGTCAAAAATAAAATTTTTCATAAAAATTTGGCATAAAACAAACTTCTACAAATAGTCGGTGGATACCTTCTCCGGACTCTGATTCATTTAAGGGGGAACATGACATTGGCCATTTTTTTAAATTGACTTTTTTTTAGAATTTTGTATTTTAGTAAATATTTTTTATATTTAAGAAAATCCTACGGGTTCGAAAGTTACAGCCGGATTAGTGAGAGCGCATTTATATTTTCTTTGCATTTTTCTTTGTTCACAAACTTTGAACGCGTTTATCTCGAACCATGTTTTTTGTGCGGCACTAGCGGATTCATTTTTTGACGAAATTTTTTTTTTTTGTATTTTTTTAAACTTGATTCGCTTACGTATGACACGAGCTTATTTTTTTAATTTTTTTCTATTTTTTATGAATTTTTAAAGTCAATATTTTTTTTTCGAAAAAACACACTTTCAAATTTGGAACATCACCAAAAATTGGAAACAAATTTTAAAAAACAGTTTCTGTCATACGATAACCAAATTTGTTAAGATTTAAAACAGTCATTTTTTTCCAGATCGGACAATTTTTTCGACTCACAGCGCTGCAACCATGAAGCCCCGTTTTTTTTCTCTACCGCCAGTTTGGAGCTCTATAAAACAATGTTGGAGTAAAAAATATATTTTTTTGAATTTTTTTTCTTGTAATTTGTTCAATTCACTACAATAATAAAAATTTTGGAAAACTGTTTGTTTTTGAATGATTTATGAATTTTTAAAAAAAGGTCTGTGTTCTCTGCCGAGAATGCTATGTCCCACCTTAAAGAAGATTAACAAAATCGGCTGAGAAACACGAAAGAAAATGGTTCTTAACTATTTTTCCTACGCCTAATTATATAAACCATCAAAAAACTTTATTTAGGTTTAAACTTTAATGAAAGCTTTATAACTGTCATATTCCTCATGTTCACTCAGCTTCATGCTATGGCCCAATAGATGGCACTCTCTATTCGGCTGACACGATAGTCGCATAACTAAATATGAGAAATGGGCACATATATTTTTGATTTAAATGAAAATGATGTCGGTTTCGTTCTGGATCGTCCTGGTTTTTAAAACAAAGCAATATACAAGATCTAAATCTTAGACCGAAGGAACTTCAGCTAATATCATTCTTAAGACTATGAAGTAAAATTAACGTTAGGTATTGAAGTCAATCAATTTTAACAAAAAGCAACAATGAAGTTAAACTCAAAAAAAAAAAAAAACTCGTGCACTCCTGGAATCGAACCATTGACTCTCAGATTGACAGGATGAATAGCTCTTACCACTGAGCTATCAATATCATACTTGATATGGCAAAATAACATGACATATTCGGCAGAAAAATTAAGAATAATCAATTGAAAAATACATTTTTTCCTAGTTCTTCCCATTCCGTCCTGTCGATCCACTGTGCGACGGATTGAAACTACAATCTATCTTGTTATAATGATCCTTTTACTCTTTTCCAGACAAGCGCAAGCCATCTTAAATGGTATATTTTTTGACGTATTCCATTGAAAAATGTTCAATTAATAATATATACATTAATTTAATTCTAATATTTGATTGTTTTCTTATGTCTGTCTGGATACGATGTCTGCAGAAGCATAAAGAAGACTTTCAAAAGCATATTTTCTATATATATCCAATAATATTACATCTTCATTTCGGTGAAAAAATAGTGTCTTCTTCAAAAATATAACAAACTTAGCCAGTTATAAAAGGTATACCTTGTAATATGTCTTAATACCTTGGGTCACAATTCACATAAACCCACTTGGTGCCACATTTTGAGCTGTCCAACTTCGCTTTTCTGCTTGTCATTTGAAATATTATGAAAATATTGAAAGAAACAACAACACCGTTAACAACATTAAAAACTTCAAAGTGAAGCAACCTTTTATCAGATGTTAAACTCATCATTTTTTAAGCATGACATGCGATATATTTTTAAACTCACGTTAACATAGCTTAGATACGTTTTTGAAAGCAATGCTTATCAATTGAAATGCATCTAAGAATAACCACAAGAAAGAATTTTTTTTTGTTGTTGTTGTGTACTTCGTGTGGGCGATTTTTCTCATGAGAGAATGACTGGCGTAAAAAGAAAATGAAAATCATTAATTTAAAAGAAATTAAAAATAAGGTCAAAACTTTTTGAAAAGAGCCAACTGACCGTGTTAGTGCTAATGCTCTTATTCTTCGAGCTTGTACTTATATAAAGCTGTTGGTTACAGCTTATCTTTCAATTTATAAAACTGCAAAAGACAGGAAATGTCTTGCTAATGACGAATACTTGTACTAAAAAAAAAAGGAAGAAAGTAAAAAGCAAACAAACAACAATATATCATTAACTTTTTCTTTATTTGAAAACAGCTTTTATATTGTTATATTCCTCAAAACTAAGAACAACATAAGACATTGGCTCATTATGTCTAAACAAACTAAACCGCCTCCCCCCATCCAATTTCTATTTTATTTACCTTACAAAAAAAGGCCCCTTTTAATGTGTGCTCTACTTTAAGATGGGTCAACATAAGTAGCAGTTCTACTCCATGACCCATTTACCGCCTAGTCACAAATCCTTCAAACCCCTCAGGAATGCTCAGAAACAATCATAAAAAAAAAAAAAACAAAGAAGTATTGTTTATTCTCCCTTTTTTCACTATATTACTTAACGCTCTGTAGTGCACCGTAAGGTAACCTTAGTACTTAGCACACACATTTACCTTATTTGGTGTGTATGTTTTTTTTTTTTTTTTATTACCATTTACCTTGCGTATGAAGTAGCCAAGAGTAATCAAGATTTTGGTAAAGCCCAAAGTTGTTGTGGTGGTTATTTTTTTTTTTTTTCATTTTGTTTGGTGGTGGGAGTTGGTTCTAGTAATTGCTCCCAGGAGCTCACTATTTAGACATGCTGCGGTCTTTGCGCATCTTTTTCATTTTTGTAGGCAGCTAAATTATATGAGACAATTGGGACATGATAGAGCAACTTGCAACCGCATAAAAATAAAGAAACAGCTTATCATACAGTCGGTAGAAGAAGGTGATAAAAGAAAAACAAAAAAAAAAAAAAAAACAAAAACAGCATTATGTGCAAAGCAACTTTTATAGCCAGCTTTAATGGATTCACCTCTTAGATTAACTTGGTATATTAGAGTGCTATACAAAGCTCTTGAATGGTACATTGAAAGGAAATGCGTTTTTTCGAAAAAGTAGTATATTTTGCGTTTACATACACAATACACAAGACATGAATTCATATTAGGAATTTATAGTTGACGTCAATTTGTAGTCTATCTTTTTGTTTGGTTTTTCTTATAGCATTAAATAGCATCAATCCTATTGTGCAAACAATTAGAAAGATTGTAAAAAAATATTAAGAACCGAATTTGACAATTCCCCGACTTGCTCAGTAATGAATGAAAATATTTGAAGAAATGGTCTTTTTGAAGATTGGAAGTAACTTTTTTTCGAAAACGATGAAAGGGTGACAGTTTTCGTCAATGCGGAGGTCAATGCTTGGTATCTTATTTCAACAAGATGTTGGCACAAGTCACATAACACAACTGACCTTGGCTTTATTGAGAAAAAGAGAAGTTTTCAGAAAACGGAACTTTCCTTTTTGAAGACTTTTTTAACCGCGTTTATGAAGATGAACATCATAGTTATTTACATAAACCTACTGAAATGCCGTGACTATTGCAAAACAATGACCGATTACATTAGGAAGATTATGTTAAAAAAAGTACGCAACTAATTCGACATTAAAGTGTATCTTTATCGTTGTCAGTGCGCTTGTAATAAACCATGATTGAATCTTTATCCAAATATTCTTTTTATTTACAATCTGCGACGGAGTCTTCAGCGGGGTACTTATCCAATTCCGTGTCAAAGTTTTAATTCTAATCCTAACGCTAAGCCTTGTGATTTATCTTCAGCTGATACTAATTTTAATCTTTGTTATCTTTATCCTTGTCGACAACCTTTTCCGAATGCAAGCCGTCACCTTATCAAAGTATTAATTTCGATATCCTTTCCATATCCATATTCATATCCATATCCATATCCATATCCATATTCATATCCATATCCATATCCATATCCATATCCATATCCACCTCCATATTCATATCCATATCCATATCCATATCCATATCCATATCCATATACATATCCATATCCATATCCATATCCATATCCATATCCATATCCATATCCATATCCATATCCATATCCATATCCATATCCATATCCATATCCATATCCATATCCATATCCATATCCATATCCATATCCATATCCATATCCATATCCATATCCATATCCAAATCCATATCCATATCCATATCCATATCCATATCCATATCCATATCCATATCCATATCCATATCCATATCCATATCCATATCCATATCCATATCCATATCCATATCCATATCCATATCCATATCCATATCCATATCCATATCCATATCCATATCCATATCCATATCCATATCCATATCCATATCCATATCCATATCCATATCCATATCCATATCCATATCCATATCCATATCCATATCCTTTCCATATCCATATCCATATCCATATCCATATTCATATCCATATCCATATCCATATCCATATCCATATCCATATCCATATCCATTTCATATCCATATCCATATCCATATCCATATCCATATCCATATCCACCTCCATATTCATATCCATATCCATATCCATATCCATATCCATATCCATATCCATGTCCATATCCATATCCATATACATATCCATATCCATATCCATATCCATATCCATATCCATATCCATATCCATATCCATATCCATATCCATATCCATATCCATATCCATATCCATATCCATATCCATATCCATATCCATATCCATATCCATATCCATATCCATATCCATATCCATATCCATATCCATATCCATATCCATATCCATATCCATATCCATATCCATATCCATATCCATATCCATATCCATATCCATATCCATATCCATATCCATATCCATATCCATATCCATATCCATATCCATATCCATATCCATATCCATATCCATATCCATATCCATATCCATATCCATATCCATATCCATATCCATATCCATATCCATATCCATATCCATATCCATATCCATATCCATATCCATATCCATATCCATATCCATATCCATATCCATATCCATATCCATATCCATATCCATATCCATATCCATATCCATATCCATATCCATATCCATATCCATATCCATATCCATATCCATATCCATATCCATATCCATATCCATATCCATATCCATATCCATATCCATATCAATATCAATATCCATATCCATATCCATATCCATATCCATATCCATATCCATATCCATATCCATATCCATATCCATATCCATATCCATATCCATATCCATATCCATATCCATATCCATATCCATATCCATATCCATATCCATATCCATATCCATATCCATATCCATATCCATATCCATATCCTTTCCATATCTATATCCATATTCATATCCATATCCATATCCATATCCATATCCATATCCATATCCATATCCATATCCATATCCATTTCATATCCATATCCATATCCATATCCATATCAATATCCATATCCATATCCATATCCATATCCATATCCATAACCATATCCATATCCATATCCATATCCATATCCATATCCATATCCATATCCATATCCATATCCATATCCATATCCATATCCATATCCATATCCATATCCATATCCATATCCATATCCATATCCATATCCATATCCATATCCATATCCATATCCATATCCATATCCATATCCATATCCATATCCATATCCATATCCATATCCATATCCATATCCATATCCATAGCCATATCCATATCCATATCCATATCCATATCCATATCCATATCCATATCCATATCCATATCCATATCCATATCCATATCCATATCCATATCCATATCCATATCCATATCCATATCCATATCCATATCCATATCCATATCCATATCCATATCCATATCCATATCCATATCCATATCCATATCCATATCCATATCCATATCCATATCCATATCCATATCCATATCCATATCCATATCCATATCCATATCCATATCCATATCCATATCCATATCCATATCCATATCCATATCCATATCCATATCCATATCCATATCCATATCCATATCCATATCCATATCCATATCCATATCCATATTCATAACCATATCCATATCCATATCCATATCCATATCCATATCCATATCCATATCCATATCCATATCCATATCCATATCCATATCCATATTCATATCCATATCAATATCCATATCCATATCCATATCCATATCCATTTCCCAATTTTTTTTTAACCAATATTTATGTACATTTTTGCCTTTTTTTGTAGGCATTCTTAAGAGAAAAAAATTATATTAAAAAACTTGATGTTTTGATCAAAAAATGGGTTCGGGAGAACCAAATCCGCTCCATGGGGATTTCTCTGATTCGAAAGAAAATTATGCAGAACTAGTTTTTAAGAATCCCTCTGACTTCTGAGTCGGTGTACGGATTATTTTATTTTCTCCATGCAAAATCGATCCGGCTTACTTTCGAGTCATGCAAGGTTTTTGCATTTTTTGCGCATTCAGCTGTTTTCCACGTGTATGTCGTCATATCTTTTTAATTTTCAATATGAGGCAAAAAATCAATTATAGTATAATACAATTTATCGTAGCTTCAATACTAATCGAGTAAGAATTCCATTAGAGAAACAACATCTTAACGCTTTAAATTCATTAAGTATGTATGCTTGATACAAATAATTTTGAGGCAACACCTTTGTATAGAATATTCTAATTTTGTTAATCGTCGAATGGAATACTAATTAATTGTGTTAAAAGTCCATAGAATACAGATATAGCACAAATAAGACTGATAATATTTTAGTGAATTCTTTCATTAATACCTGCCAACTCAGACAATAAAATAGCAGAACACAGAACGCACCTGTCACAACCAAACTCCTTATTCAACCATTCATTATTCCACCCTCACCTGTCCACCTGCCCGGCGAATGCTAGTTCTTAACGGAGTTCATTTATGGTTTTACTACATATTGGGCAGTAACCTATCAACTATATTTCCTCCACCACACAAGTTGTTTCACTTGGTAACGAAAGAGGAGTTCTGTGCAACTTTAGCTACACATAATATCATTAATCTTTCTCCGAATAACTAAGTGGATAAGTTTCTATAATTCCATGGTCATGATACGAGTAAGTTTCGAGCTCAAAACGCTTCAAGTATGCTCGAGGAATGAATGTGAAAATTTAGTGTCGCATAATTTTTTTGGTTTTTTTTTTGTTTTTGAGATAGGTTGTTGTTGAATGACCACCAATAGCGAGAATGCCGAGAACATTTTTAATAACATCAGGTGCGTGTTGGCATTAAAGAATGACTTAAAGTTTTGTCAATGAAGAAGAAAAAGTTTTCTCAGGCTGTTTTACTGTTTGTGGCATGACTTTTTGGAAGTTAACGAAAACAAAAACAAAACAAAAAAAAAAAAAATCAGAACGAAAAATATTTGTTGTAGATAAACTGGAGTCTTAAACAGTTCATCATCAGAGAAGATATTAAAGACTGTCTTAAGTTATTTTAAGATGATGTATGAGCTGGAGGAAAAAGCTGCTGAGGTCAAAATTATGAAAATGTCATGTTCTACTAATGTGCAATAAAGCACTCCTAATATAGATTAATGTATTTTTTATTTGAATATGAGGTAACGGACATCTTCTGAAACAGATCAAAATTGGAAGATTTGGAAGAACCATCCGGACTTGGTTGTCAAGAAAATTTTTCTACGATGTAAAAAATGACTATGTAAAAAAATTTTAAATGTTTTTAAACATTCTCGAAAGCAAATTGATGAAGTAATTATTCAATTTCGATGCTCTTATAACCCACATAAGGGATGCATGAGGATGTGGGAATAATAACTTGTGATATTGACACTGTTTTGATAGGGATTGTGATATATAACACTTTTGAAAAAAATTTTAGTAGAAATTTGTACTAAATTTATAATAACTTTATTTATAAATTTATTTAATTGTATTTAAAAAGCTTTTTCAAAATCATATTAATCTTACGATATACATGAACTTACCTTGCTACAGCTTGCTACAAAGTTCCAAAACACTATTTTTTAACGTATATCAATTTATGACAATTTAATGGAACACTGGTAGGAAACCCTCTATTTACTCAGATTTATTTGAATTCACTTATTCCGTTTATTTAAAATCTATTAGTGGTTTATTTTTAACACTCTTTAAAACTATTTTTTTTTTTAAAGTGATGATACGAGTATCTGTCAGCAATATTTGAGATTATTTTGAAGTTCAGTAAAACATACTTTTAAGGTACTGAAAAGAAAGTAAAAAAAGAAAGTCTCATTAGAATAAATGTTTTGCTTGATACAAAGTTAGAATATTAAAAAAATCAAATATAGATAGAGATCAATTTTCATGGTTGGTTCTGCCTAAATCTTAACAGCGAAACTGTAGGCCAAGAAACAAAACGTTGTTGGAACCACTTACTTCTCACACCACTTAAAATGAATGGTTCACCACACTACAATTTAAATTTATTAAATTTCAATTTCCATACTTAATTCTTCTTTAATTACAAAAATTATGCTTCATTTTTATGGAATTTCAAAATGATTTCACCCCTGATCCGGGCCTTGTAGGACTTTCCCCAATTTTTAATTTCCTTCATAAGGTCAGATAACAGTATACAATTTTATCCGACACTGTTAAACAAATTCAATATCGGAAAACTATGTCAGTAAACTTAACTAACTATCAACAAGTTGTAACCGCAAAAATACACGTGTTAACATTATTTTATATAAATGATAATCATTTACAAAACACTCCAACAACAAACATTGAAGAGTCTGATGTAGAAAACGTTTCCATACATATACATATGCAATAAAATCTGTATAGCTGCGTATATTTAAAACAGGTTTCAAAATGTACGTGCCATTAACCACAAAACAAAATAAGTTTTACTTAAACAAAACAAGAGAGCTTAATCATCGCTTATATAGTGTATAGCATGGTTGAATGATAAGGTTGCCTCAAAACTGACTGTGCTCTCTTTCGCATATCCGAAAGTGTCAAAATCAAATGGCTGCTGAAAAACAACAGCAACAACAACAACAGCTCAAGCAGTTCGCTTTGACATTTACGGCAGTCACGCTCTCCGTCTTGCTACTACCTTATTCAGTGTACCCTGGTGTATAGAGAAAAAGAAAGAGTGTGAGAGAGAGAGAAAAAAAGAGAGAGAATTGCAATTTAAAGCTTGGCATCATTACAACGTTAACCACAAATTGGAGAACCTTATCGGTTCTGCTAAAATACAACAGAGAATGTGTAAATTGCAAACTTTTTCAATACACTGAGCAAAAAAAAATACTACTTTTGAAACAAATAGTTAAAAAAAAGTTGGCTTCAACGTTTATGTTCCAACAGAAAATATATGAAACAAACGAAAGTTACTGAGATAAAGAATGTTTCCTTATTATGCAACATGATTGACATTTCCTTGAAACAAAAATTACACTATGGAACAAATTCTGGTTGCTGCAAAGGTCGAAGGAAATTCGAACTACTATAAACAAACACTCAGAATCGACCTAACTTTTGCTAACCAGAATTTGTTCCATAGTGTTAAAAATCGTGGTAAAATGGTGTGCAAAGCTGTTCTCAAAAGCTTATTTTCTTTATTAAAAATATAGTTTTAACCTACGTTTACTCGAGCCAAACAGAATCACATATATACATACGGACGGTGCCTCAGACCAAGATTTAATTACGTCTGCATAAGTTTAATTAGTAAAAGAGGATATTAGGTTATATTCCATTAGAGTATATAAGAGGATATACTTGAAAATTATAATTATTATAATAAAAGAAATAATTGAAAATCTAAAATATAAAATTTTTGGTAAAACCCAAAATTTTTTAACGATGATAATTTTTGATAATAAACCGTTTTATTGATTAATCGGTCTGAGAGACCAATGAAGACTAAGATCAAAAGGCCACTTTTGGAAGTTTTCGATTTATTATGAATATTTAAAGACACTTCTGACTAACATTTTTATGTGAAAATATAATATTTTCATAATATTTCTAATATACACAAACATGTAGAAATTTATTTTTATTTTTATTGGGCTTAACAGTCTTGATATAAAGGATCGTTCATAAACTACGTTGCCGATTTTTAAATTTTTTGTAGACCCCCCTTCCCCCACCGTTATTCTTCGTAGTGCATTACAAAACCCCTCCCACCCACTATGAAGTAACGTAGTATATGAAACAAAGACATAAATTGATTAAAAATTATTTAAAGTATAATCTTGACTAGCTCTTTTTATATGTGCTTTTATGGCTGCATAAATTTAAGAAATAATTTTAAAAATTAATTATTTCCATCAATAACAACTTTTCCAGCTTCAATCAAAGAGTCGATGCTCTCAACCACACTGGAATTGAAGAAGCTTGAAGCTTTAGGGTTTCTTCCAAATATAATTCTTCAAGGGATTCTATTTCGGCCCATTTGGGTGTATCTTCATTTCTTATGCAATGAAATTCGCCTGGTCTTTGAGAGAGTACCCGTAAAAGCTGCATACATGCAGCAACAAGATCGGTGTTTTTATGAAAATGCTGCCTTAAAATTGATTAATTTAATTATTTATTAATTTTTATTCCGATTTATTTTAAATTAAATAAAACTCAGGTTTGAGAATTGAAGGCATGCATAAATTAAAGTGATATGTCGCATTTTCGAATTTTTGGTGTTCTCTGCATGGATGAAAGTCTTTTGTGTTTACAAACAATTTTAAAAGCAATCATGTTTGTTTTTTTTTTAAAAATGTACTATTTGACAAAGTGTAATTTAATATAGATTTCAGAATAAATGTGACAATTTTGTGATTGTCACAATTTTTCCCCCTCCGCCCCGCTAAATTGGTAACGTTATTAATGAACGATCCCTAAAATATATTTATATATATGCGACCCTATTTGAAAAAAAGGAAAAAACTTAGAAACATTTTTTAAAAACAGTACCCATAATAAAATCATTTTGGGATTTTCGAGTTAAGTGACCCCAAACAGATAATTTTTTTTATTTATGCGCAAAGTGTTAAAAATTCAACAATGGTTTGTTGATTCTCAATCGTTATATAATAGAGGTCATTTATAACTCTCAGATTATTGTGCAATATAAGTAGCATGATGCCAAAACAGCGTTTTTTGGAAAAAGTTTTTTTTTAATGTTGAAAATGGTTAAGATATATGGTTGTAGCAATGTTTGTTCAGGGACTTGGCTGTCATTTTTATTTGTGGTAATTTAGAAGCTATTTAAAGGTAACTTCCGATAGAACTCAATTTGAATATTTAAACTAACCAATTTGTATAAAAAACTTCTAAAAGTTGAAAATTGACTGTCAAGCCCATATTTTGGTAGGACATTTTTACTGTCAATTCTGACTTTTGGTTGTTAAAAATGCTGATCCTTTCCTAAAAAATAAATAAAATAAATAAAATAAAAAATATGAAAAGCAACATCTTCTGAAGCTGTTTCTACTAAATTTATTTGCTGAACAAAAAGAAGATTTCATCACCATTCCATGCATTCCATTTTACTTTGCAGTCAAAGTATTTTCTCACCAATTTTGTGCCCTCGTTGAATTAAATGTTTGTTAAGTCATTTTCAACCAAATTGAAGATATTTTGTGTAAATTTATTTGAACGCCACTTGACTTGTTAACATCTAGTATAGATTTCCGTGTATGAGACATATCCTCATTTCTTTTTGTCATTGCAAAAATATCCTTTCAGTTAATGTTAATAAAAAATTAATAGACATCATCAAGCAGTCTACTTAAATATTTTTTTATTGTTGAATCTTAAGCCAAAATTAAAGCATCCTTATATAACTAATGTAACTTGATTGAAACGGTTTAAAAACTGAAGTTAAAAACATACGATATTAAAAACTTTAATTCCACATAAGATATTATTTGATCACGTATACATAAATATACACAGAGGGCGTTGTACCCATAGGGCTAAAACAACATTTAATCCAAATTTGGTTCTACTCAATGCCTTATGTTGAGCAAAAAAATTTGTTTTTCTAGTTGTTTTTAATTTGTATTTTTTCCAAACCTTACTTCAAATTACGGTTAATTTCTCAACAATGGTAAGGAAAAACTTAAAGCCACTCGGTGAATTTTTTAAAAATCTATCAATAAAAATTAATTCATGCTTAATTTTTGTAGGCTTGGATCGGCTGGGTTGGCATTTGATGCAGGAAAAGGGTCAAAAACAGACTATTTTGTACTGAACTTTTTTTGTAGCTCATTTTTCTCCAAAACCATTGCAAATAAAGCGTAAAGCCACTCGGTGAAAATTTAGATATCCATTAGGTTAACAAATATTGCTTGACTCTTTCTGATTCCTTCATACATACATGGCATTTTAAAAATAAAAGTGCAATTTTCTTGCATTTTTTAAAACAACGATTTTTATAATTTGTATTTTAAATCTTGCAGTACAAAGCATTATTCTGTATAGAATATATCCTTTGTAATAATACAAAATTATAAAATGTTTGATTTTCTACGAGGAAAATGGATAAAAAGATGAAAAACACAACACCTCCAAAAAAAAAATGATTTTTTCAAACATCTAGTTATCAGACACCCTGTATGCAAGGATATTTTGGAGTACTACGAAATGAAGCTTAATATATTCTCTCTTAAATGAGTGTTGTCACGCTTTTGTATCTTAAAGTTAAAAAAAGTTATTTTTTTGGCATCATGCTAAATATAAGTCGAGTTTATTTTTAAAAGCCTACTTAAATCGTAACTTTGAAGCCTTATGTTTTTATTTCTATTTTTCTAATGAAATTAATGAAACAAACACAAAATAAACAACTAAATTTTTTAACAAAACAACCATAACATTTTTTTTCTTAATTTTCTTGTTGAGAGATCCCAAATCTACAAGAATAGTGCTTATTATTCGCAGCGTATTATCTTATTATCATTAGCTCAAAGATCAAACGTGCTGAGCGTTGAATTTAATAAAAAAATTTTCGTGAATATGAAACCGCACGGAATAACACAAAATGTTCTCTCGGTGTTGACATGAGCAGTTTTTAAATAGTAATTGAAACAATTAAATTATCCTTAGCAATATCTCAGTGGAAATGTGCTTAACTGGGATGTGGTAGTCATAGGTTTCAATCCTGTCTTGGTATCAACAATTTTCAAATTAATTATTGAAATTCTTAATCTAATTCTATAAAAATTTTATAAATTCAGAGTGGTGTTTTTCTGTGTAACACTCAGAAAATGGTTATGAGTGATCTGGCTTTGAAAAGAGAATAACAAAAAACTAAATATATCTCTTATATATATATAACTCTCTCTTACAAGACTCTTTTAAAAAGAAAAGTAAAAATTCAAACGAGAAAAGAACGCAAGTTAAAAAAAATAAATTTTAAAATAAATTAAGAAAACCTCATGGAAGAAAATAAAAAGTTCAAGCAAATATAATAATTAAAGAAGCAGAAATTTACAACAAAGTTAATCAGAGTTTTAAGAAATGTAACTGAACTGGAAAAAATACAGATGAAATAAATAATTTTAGCCTTATGCTTGGTTTTCACTTAGTCATTTTTTGTTTGACATGAAATTTAAAAGTTTAAAAAATCACATAAATAACATTTTTTTTGCAATTTTTGCTATAAACATGTGAATAGATCAGTTTTTCCTATTTTTAGCCATTGCCAAACAGAAAAAAATGACAACGTGTTGGCATTTTTCATGTGACTGACAACAACTGACCATTGAAATTGACATAGTGAAAACCATGCTTTAGTGACATGAAACATGTACAAACAAAAGAATGTCCGAAAGAATGGAAATTTTTATGGGACCAATAAGGCTAAGAACAGTCTATATAACCTCGTTTTGAAGTGAAATTCTTATGACACAGTTGAAACAAAATTAATCGGAAGTAAATCTTAAATCGCTGTACATAAGTTTGGATCTAAATTCTTTCACTTAAACATAGAAATTTGGAATGTAGTTTAAATTGGCTTTTCAAAATCGCTATTTTCAAAAGAAGTTTAGAATATAGACTGACATATATTCTACAAAAACTTAATTAAATAATGGAAGATATACGCTAAATTACACAAACATGACCGCTAAATAAGTAAATTTAAACAAATTCCAAAATTGAACAGTAAAAAAGTAACCGGATATAAAACACGAACACAATAAGAGAGTTTTTAAAGGTCAATATGATTTAGAAGAAAGTTGGTACTTTATCTCAGATCTTAAGACAAAGTTGATATTGCAATCTGAGCTTTTGGTTTTAAAAGAATCTATAAAATTAATTTTTAACCGTTGTCAGTAATTGATATGTTAACATATATATATATTATTTTAGGTTCACTTTTATTGAATTAATTCGAATATTCATACAATAAATAAATGGGCGTTTTGCGGTTTTTTTTGCTTAAAATTCAAATTCTAAGATTTTTATTAATTTGACTAAAAAATTTCCCATTCGCTGGGGAATTATCACAGCAAACTTGCCCTTTGCGTCACCCAAACTTTTTTAGTAAAAAAACAAAATTCACACTACCCAGCTTTTCCATGATAATGTATATATTTAATTATAGTATAATGATAAGCTGTTATTGAAGCTAACAAATGCAACAGCAATAAATGAGACAAAAATAAAATTGCGACTTAATGTGCGAATGTGGATGCTGTGTACAGTAAGTATTAAAATATTATATACAAAAATGCTGGTAATCGACTAAGCAGATAAAGTAGGCAGAGAAATGTGTTTTTGTTTTCAAACTTTATGTATTATAAACAGCATTGAATTAAATCTCAAATTAATTACAGAAATTAAACAAATAATCACAAATTAATGAAATAATCATATAATCAAAAACAATCAAAGCCAAAACAAGCATGGAAATTCTCAAATCGGTCTAGAGTCTAGACCTAACTGAAAATATTTCAACAAATGATTTTAACAGCACAAAAATACTTTGAAACGTCCATTTAATACAGAAAACTGTTAATTTAAACGCAAATCGTTCAATCTAACAGTGTTTTGAAATAACAGCGACCAAATGTTAATATTACAGTTCATATTTTTCTGAGTGTAGATACTTAGTTATCAAATGTTGACTATTTTGGGTTGTAGGGGAAGTGAACGTGTTTGTGGACGGATGTCAACTATTTTTTGTACAGATCTCAGTTTTGATATAAGATATACACATCCGTATTGACATTCTTAAAAAATTTATAAAATTTGAAACTCGAGCTATTGAAATTATAGTAAGCAATCAGAATTTAGTGTGTCTCCATTAACATTAAATGACCGTTTGAATGTATAATTCACATATAGTTCATCAGTAAGAGAAATAAAATATTCTGATTTAATATTTGAGCTGAAATATGCTTCTGCAAATGCAATATGATTTTAATGTCAGTCACCGACTAACACTCGTGCCGAGCAGATCTTTCTCTCTATCGTGTGTGCGCGTTCCTGTGTTCTTCGCTTATTGTGTTCGAATTAACGGGTTTTCGACTCATTTAATTTTCTTCTTTTAATAGTTTTTTCTTTTATTTTTTTCTACTCGTGTTCTTAATTAATATTTTAATTTGTTGTTTTTTAAACACTTATCATGCCCCCAGGGCCTCTTGGGCCCCCCGTGATTGGGGTTAACCGGTTCGCTCTGCTAGCCGATAGCTTCAAAATAAATAAAAAGAAAAAGAAAAAGGATACTTTAAACAAAAACTTTGATTTATTCCCTGAGCTGCCGATCGTGCAAAAGAACAATCCTAAATTTGTAGTTTTGGAAGCAGTTGACAGCAACAAGCCACTCTCGCAGTACTCATGCTTTGCAGTCCAAAGGTCAATTCATGTAGTAAGCAAAGATATACAAACAATTTCCGAACTTCGGGACGGCAATCTCTTGCTACTTGTTAATAGCAAAAACATCGCTGAAAAATTTCTTGCATTACGGGAATTACACGGCATTTGCGCAATAAAGGCTAAATATCATGCAAGTTTAAATTTTAACAAGGGAACGGTGTATGCTCCTTTCCTAAATAATGTAACGGTTGAAGAAATAGTCAAAGAGCTTAGCTCCCAAGGAGTAGTTGATGCATATAAATTTCAAAAGAGAGTTAATGAAAATATGCAGCCGTCAGGCGTCATTCTACTTACTTTCGATCTTTTCCACCTTCCCAAAAAAATTGACATTGCTTGGCGGAACGTTCATGTAAGGCAATATATCCCTACGCCCATGCGTTGCAAAAATTGCCAATTGCTTGGACACAGGGAAAAATTTTGCAAGCGTTCCCCTGCTTGTGATAACTGTAGTTTACCTCCACATTCTCCCGAAAAATGCTCACGCACGTTCTGCATGAACTGTTCATCCGATCATCCATCCTCGTCTAACATATGCAAAAAATTCATTCAAGCAAAAGAAATATTAAAAATTAAAATTACAAACAAATGCACAATGCGCGATGCTGTCAATATACATAAAAACTCCGTTTCAACTTTCTCAGACCACTCTCCTTCTTTTGCTGCTATCGTCTCTCATTCCGAAAACAAACAAGTCAACGCAAAATCCCCTAATACTTCTCCCCTCTCCGTTTCAAATACTAACCACAAAGTTCTTCCTAACCATCAAATCCCCCCTTTTACACAACTTTCGCAATCAAATGACCTCACACTTATAAGTAAAAATACTTCTTCTTATTCACCTTCAACTCCTTCTTTCACCAAAACAATAGAGTCATCCAATGCCCACTCACCAATTCAATACTCTAACGATCTCTTCGAAAATAACAAATCTCTTCAACCTACTCTTTCTTCTTCACAAATACAGAACTCAACCTCAAATTATTCTCCTCATTCCACAAACAACAATAACAACTTCCAATCTGATTCTATTACTAACAACAACAGCTTTAATACAGATTCCACAAATAGCAATAACAACTCGCAAGAAAATTTAAATTTACTTGACAGTTCTTTATCTAATCCATTTGACGCTCAAATGGGTTTTGATGATGACATCTAACTGATAACTCTCAATCTTACTTATTCGCAACTACTTAAGACCTGATTTTTTGGTAAAAAAAAAAAGAGAGTTTGAACAAAAGATTAAATTACTTATCCAAATTTTTAATTGATTGATATGACTTCTATACTACAATGGAATTTAAAAGGGTACTGGAATAATTACCAAGAGCTCCAACTACTCCTTAATGAGTACAATCCAACCATTGTTTCTCTACAAGAAACTCACATTCCTGCTAAAATCTCCCCTGTCCCTCCAAAATCTTTTAATGGATATTATCATAATTTAAATCATAATACTTACTGCAAACAGGGTAACTGTGTACTTATTAAAAAAGAAATTCCACAGAAAAACTTAAATATAATATCTAACATTTCAACTATCGCAATAGAAATAAATATTGGTTTCAAATTTACTTTAATATCTATGTACATTCCACCTGACCAGGTTTTTAATGCAAATGATTTCTTAAGCATTCTTAGCATTATTTCAACACCAGTAGTTTTGTTAGGAGATTTAAACTCGTGGAGCCCACTTTGGGGTTCATTGGTTCCTAACTCAAGAGGAAAAATTATTGAAGATGTAATCCTCACGTCTAATTTGGTTTTACTCAATGATGGCTCTCCAACTCATTTTTCTACCCACTCAACCTTTACTAATATAGACATAACCTTATGTACTGCTAGTTTAGCACCAAAATGTTCTTGGAGAATTTTGAATAATTTACATGGTAGCGACCACTTTCCAATTATAACAACGATTTCTTCAAACATTAATATAGAAAAAGCTATTAAAATTCCAAAATTTATTACTAACCGCGCCGATTGGCCTAATTTTCAAACCAGCTGTGAGAAGTTTTCATCCAAAATACCTACTTCGAACAACATAAATAAAGAAGCTGCTAACATAACTAAACTGTTAAGAGCCTCTTCTCACTATCATATTCCCCAAACAAAAACTAATTTTCAAAGACCTTCAATTCCTTGGTGGAATCATAATGTTGCTTTATTAAGGCTTGAAAAACAAAAAGCGTGGGCTGTGTTTAAGAGACTAAGATCTGATGCAAATTTATTAAACTATAAAAAAGCTAATGCAGCTTTTAGGTACCATGCTAAAATCGCTAAAAGAACTTCTATCGAAGAATTTACTAATTCAATCAATCCAAATTCCACCTCAAAGAAAATTTGGCATGATTTTAAGCTGTTGACAGGGAATTTTAAACAATCTAAAATTCCACTTATTAATTCCGAAAAGGGGACTCTTCTTTCATCTAAAGATATAGCCAACTTTTTCGCTTCTACATGGTCAGCATACTCTAACGACAGTAATTTTTCTCCAATTTTTATTTCTGATAAATCTGCCATTCTAAATTCTCCTAACTATATTACTCCCTCTTTGCAAGCAACAGCTCAACAAATCGAAAGGCCCATCTCAATGGTTGAATTGGAACAAGTCTTACTAGCCGCAAAGGGGAAAACTCCAGGGCACGATAGAATTTCCTATCCCATCCTAAAGAATATTCCTCTTTGTGTTAAAATTAGACTGCTTAAACTCTACAATTTAATTTTTGACAGTGGGATCTACCCACAAAACTGGAAAAATGCTGATGTTGTTCCCATCTTAAAAGCAAACAAACCAACTGGCGAGGTTAGTAGCTATCGGCCAATTTCACTGTTATCATGTCTAAGTAAAAGTTTAGAAAAAATTGTAGCTAAGCGAATAATGTGGTTTGCGCTAAGAGGGAAACATATCAGCCCCAACCAGGTAGCTTTTAAAGAAGGTCAAGGCACCAGTGACGCACTATTACATTTCGAACACTACCTGTCAACTGCTATTTCAAGCCGAAACCATGTGACAGTTCTTGGTTTGGATTTTGAGAAGGCATTTGACAGGATTGGAGTGCACGTAGTCTTGCGACAACTCGGGAAGTGGCAGGTTGGCCCAAAAGTTTATCATTTTGTTAAGAGTTTTTTAACTAATCGAACTTTTAGAATTAAAGTTAATAATACCTTTTCTGATAGGGTCGGCCTGTGCAATGGCATTGCTCAGGGCTCCCCTATTTCTGTCGTCTTTTTTATCATCGCTTTTGATGAAATAAGTAGTATTGTTGAAAAGCATAATGTAAAGCATTCTATTTATGCCGACGATGTTCTAATTTTTTCTAATAATAATAACTTAAATCATGTTAATAAAATTTTTACCGATATACTTGATGATATTTCTACTTGGTCTCTTTGTTCTGGAGCAAGCATATCATATCAAAAATGTAATACTCTCCACATTTGTAAAAAAAAGAGCTGTAATAATTTTAGTCTTATATATAAAAATCATATTATTGAAAATGTTAGTTTTTTAAAAATATTAGGCATTATTTTTGACCAAAAATTATCTTTTAAACAACATTGTACTAGCTTAAGAAACAGAATTGCCTCTAGATTAAATATTATAAAATATCTCGGCTCTAAGCACAGTAGGGTTCACCCAACAACTTTAATCAACATAACAAAATCCTTAATACTATCGGTTATTGATTATGGTCTTCCTATATATGGTCAATGTTCAAAAAGCACTATTGGACTTTTAGCGGCACCGTACCACTCCGCTGTTCGCCGAAGCCTTCGGGCGTTTCCCACAACACCAATCAAAAATCTACTAGCTGAATCTGGACTGCCTTCACTTGATGAACGTGTTAAACACAATACTATTCGTTTAATCCCTAAACTCTACATTTCAAACAATCCTATCTTAAACAAAGACACAAAAAATATTGTTAAAAGAACAAGGAATATGAAGCGACTTTCTGCCATGTGTAAAGCTGTTCAGTATGCAAAAGATATCAACATTCCTTTAAAACCTATTCTAACCAGAACTTCCAAATGTCCACCATGGGAACTGCCCGCGTTTTCATTTATAAACGACTTTTTTGAATACCCCAAACAAAACACCAATCCCTCTATTTATAAGACCTTATTTCTTGAAATCAAATCAAAATGGAGTAGTTTAGGCTGGAGTTTTCTGTTCACAGATGGATCTAAAAGTATTACATCAACCTCTTTCGCAGTCGTCACAGAAGATGGGAAAACTATAAAAAACGGTTTATTATTCCCCTATAGCTCAATTTTTAGTGCTGAGACTCTTGCAATTTGGCACGCCGTTAGCTATTCGGCAATTACTAAAGGGAAATATGTTATTTGCTCAGACAGTAAATCAGCTATAAATGCCTTACAGTCTCATCGAAATTCTGAGCCAATTTTGCTTAGTCTACGGGAAAAATTAAGCCAACTTTCTTCAAAAATAAAAATCATGTGGATTCCAGGACATTGTGGTATAATTGGGAACGAGGTTGCAGATGCAGCAGCGAAGAATACCTGTAAGGCACCATGTTTATTTTTTGAGACCTTTTTTAAATCGGATTTAAAACGTGAAATCGAAAGCCATATTAAGAAGTCCATGTTGGAAAGTTGGGCAACATACCAGCATTGCTACAAACTTATTAATTCAGACCGCACCAAGCCAATTTTTCCTACGTCAGTATCATCTCAACAATTACAAATTCTTACTAGACTACGGATGGGTCACTCGAAGACCACGCACGAGCACCTGCTTAAGGGTGAAATTGCCCCAATTTGCTTATCCTGTAACCGCCCACTGTCCATTAACCATATACTTAACGACTGTATTAAATATACGAATGCAAGAAATAATATTTTTTCTAATAAAAAACCCACTGACTTTCTTAAAACCTTAACTATAGATAATATTAATTTAATTTGTAACTTTTTAAAGGAAATCAAACTTTTTTATTTTATTTAATTATGTTATTTGCTTAATATCAATCTTTAACTCTTTTTTGTGTTTGTTGTTTAATGAACGAAATCAAATTTTTTTTATATTTTTTTTGTTTCCATTAAATCGATGTTATATTTGT
Source organism: Tetanocera ferruginea (assembly GCA_958299015.1). NCBI lineage: Eukaryota > Metazoa > Arthropoda > Insecta > Diptera > Sciomyzidae > Tetanocera > Tetanocera ferruginea. The sequence goes on along the minus strand of OY282642.1, from coordinate 101,190,599 downwards.
TAACTTTCCTTATGATATTCTATACTTATAACCATATCTTCATTATATGTATTTTTAAGATTTTCTTCATAATGAATTCAACTTTTTATTTTGACAAATTAATTTTTATGTAATTTTTATTTTATTCCTACTATTCTAGAGATACTTTATTGTAATATAAAAATCTGTTAGAATAATTTCGGGCCGATAGCCTTTGTTGCTAGTTGCCTTTCAAACATGTTGTATAATTATTTATAATTATATTTCATTAAATTAAATAAATAAATAAATAAATGATTTTAATGTACTGTAGGTCACCTTACCTCAAATGCCTTTGAGTCGCGTGTTATAGCAAAACTAGCTTTGTATTAACTTTGAGGAAAAGATTTCACAAATTCTTAACCTAATATAGCAAAACGGGTAACAGCATCGTCTAAAGCGTTTTAAATCAATTAGAATTACCTAATAGGGTGTCCTTTGAATTTTGAATTTAGAGATATTTTTGTTGAGTAGATCGGTTGTTTTTGACAGCAAAACAGGTTTGGTAACAAATAATAACGCAATTTCATTAAGAATTCAAAAAATTCAGTAGAAATTTTGAAAATACAGCAGAAAACTGACGCCATTGCTTTTTTTTCTGGGGGTTTTTTGAAAGAAAATGTATATGCCAATAATTTAAGAACAATTACTGAACTGAAAGTTAAGATGAACTCATCATTCATGTATTAAGCCGGCCGGGTATGCAAAGCTGGTTGAAAATTAAGGGTTTATCGTAAAGCAATCACTTATCCCTAAAATTCTTGATAGCATAAAACCAGATTCATCACTTCAACTTAGCACTTCTATTCCAATTTTAATATTAACGACATTGAAAACGGTTTGGAGGCTATTAAACACTGATTTATCAAGGACTCTTGATAGCGTAAAACATCCTGATTTGTGAAAAAACTTGAAGTTCTGGCTATTCATTCATAATTTGTTACATTAGCAGTCAACATTGGTAGAAAATATTCCAGACCTATTAAGATAACATTCGGTGTACCTAAGGGGAACGACTTGGGTCCTATACTTTATAATTTATTCATAAACTAGTATAGAAAACCGTCATACGACGGGTTGTATTCAAAATAATTAAGTAGCAGACGATATGATATTTTTCATTCACCTTAAATGTTATTTTGTTCCAGTCGTCGATTTTATTCATATAAAAAGCACTGTAATAGCGAAACAGGTTCTGATCCATGCTAACATGCTCAGCTTATACGGAGCGATATAGAGCTTGGAGCAGAACGCTTGTCTTTTATATATTAAGATGATGTTACTAAGACCTTTTATGTTAAGCAAATGTCTTTTATGTGTCGATGATTTGAAGATCTTTCTAGAAGTTAAAGATTGTACGGTATGCATGTTATTTTAGGATAATATTTTATTTTATTTCATCTTTATTTAACACTCACCAATTAAATCTCAATTTTAAAAAATGTTCCTCACTTTAACTCAAATGGTATCTCACAATGGGTTTGAGTATAACTCTTGTGATGGGTTTTCCAGGGTGAAACAATTAAAAGACCTCGTTGTCTATTTTGACCATGACTTTTGATAATTACTGAAGAAACATTACACTGTTCTGCGAAAAAATTATTGTTTTTGTCTTTTGGCAGTTGAGAGTAATTTCTGAAGTAGTTTTTTGTGTAGAACATGAATCCGTCCTCTGAATTGGCTTTTCACGTCAGGATTTGGATATGTCTGAGGTCATGTATACGAAATATGGCAATTTTGACTATTTTTGAGGAAAGATTAGGTTGCATAAAATTTTTTCGAAATTTTTTTACGTTATTTCAATATTTTGTACTTTTTTTTTGCTTCAGAATGTTTTTCAAAACGGCGCCATATGATGTTTCGTTGAAAAGTTATGACCGTTTCAAAAAGACAAGTTCGCCATATTTAATTACGTAGCAAAAAATTGTACACAAAGGAGGCAGTCTCATCTTACAATGGTCTTTATTTTTTAATGCAATATCGTATGGTACCGTTTTGAAAAGGTTTTTGAATATAAAACGAAGTGTTTAGTGTTGAAATAAATTAAAACATTACAAAAACTTTATCCTAGTCCTAATCCTAATCTAAACTCAAAAAATTACCATATTTCGTATATATAACCTCAAATATAACTAAATGCTGACGTGACAAGCCAATTCTGATGACGGATTCGGGTTTAACAAAAAAAATTACTTCAGAAATAACCATCAGATGCCCAATAAGTCAGTTAAAAAACGAACCAATTTGGGTTTCAGGTATTCCTGCGAATTTTCTTATACCTAAACACTTCTTGTCTACTACAGTATGCATCGATTGTGTAGGAAACCTTTTATGATACATAGATTACCGTATTACAAATATCCAAACACTTGGTGTACAAAGCCTACTTAGTGAGTGCGTTGACCTCTGTAAGGCCAGTTAGTGGTTTATGCGATCGACGAATCTTTAATAATATCATGTTTATTAAGGGTATAACTTATGATGAAATAAAATTTTCTGAATTGATAGCTTTGATTTGATTAAATGATATGAATATCTTCAAATCAAGAAATCAAGAAAGCTATATTAATACTGTTAATAAGCCGCAAAAATTGAACAAGTATTTTTAGAGTCTAGAATGACCCAACCGACCACCATGAATCATTTGGAAATATAGCCAAAGACAAGAAAAATTTAAAAAAAAAAATAAAATTGAGGAAATACCGTGCGGCATTGTTAGCTCCACGATATGAAAATAATCAGCAGTCCAGCAGAAAAAGAACCACATATTCTTGATAAAAGAAAGATTTCTTTATACACAGAGAATGTTTCGCTTGCCTAGCAGTAAAATTTAAATAAAATTAATTATACATAAAAAAATAAACACAAGATATATGTTTAAGCTTTACAAGAAAACAAGAATAGTTAGCGTTTTTTGTCAACTAAGTCATTAGTTAAAAAATTAGTTTTTAGTCATCTAAAAGGCCTGTTTTTTTTCTGGCATTGTTTGAGTAGAAAAATGTTAAAATACTTACATACTGTATTAGTATAATATTCTACTAAAGATTTAGTCAACTAATGAACAAAATTATCCTTTTTAATTTAAGTTCAAGAATATGCTTTAATATTTCAAAAAAATGCATTTCAAATAATAAATTTCAAAGGAATTAAGAAATTTTGTGTGAAATACACCAATTTCGGCATCAAAGGTTTATTGGTACAAAAGCTATGACTGGTTGGTTAGGATGGTGATACTGCCCCACAATAAGCTCTATTGAGCTGTGTGCTGATGCCATAAGCATAACCTTTCCGGAGAGAAGGATCGTAATATAGTTTTAGAATTTTTGGCCAATTTTTGTCATTTTCGAAAAAACGCCGCCATTTTGATATTTTTCGACCAAAATTTGTTCTTCTAGTTCATTCCGCCCAGTCTTGAGGCTGATTAGAACGCTGTTTTTTTTTAGATGCTTGAGTGAGCCTGAATCACGCCCACCATGATTTTTTTAATGTTTTTTTAAAAAATTCCAGCAGCCAAAATTTCATATGTATGATTAAAAAAATAAAAAAAAAATTGTTTATTTAAAAATACTAAGTGTGCTTTTTTGTAAAACGATATTTTATTTAATTTAAACGCATTTTAAACCATTAAAAAAATGTTGTTGAAGGTGAACGTCACACGTTCATCCGACTTCTGCCATTTCTTTTGTTTCGGTTGGAGTTTGCACGTTAAGTTAGTTAAATGCATATAGAATCAATTCCATAAATGTTCTATGGCGCTTAAGTCTAGAGATCGTGGTGGTGTTGGGAGAATTTGAAGCACATGATGCATTAGATAGATAAATAGATATGTTAACGGTGAGCTAATACAGCTCTGACACTGCGGCATCATAAATTTTTATTTAAAACAGTTCAATTGCTTTAGCTTTTTTTTCAGAAAACATAGTATAGTTTCGAGGTAAAGATGTCTTGTGTGACTATTTCGCTACCTTGGTTTCTTTTTCTTATATGGAGAACAGCTGGACATTCAATGAGAATATGTTTGGAGGTTTGTGGTTAGTGAATCAGTAGCGAGGTTCATTTTTTTAAGGTGTTTCTTTAGTTTGCAGTGTCCAGTTATGATTATCGCCCTTAGATCTCTTTTCCTTAAGTTGATAACGAATTTTGATTTCTTAAATGCGAGTTCTGGGAATATTAGTTTAGTGCATATCCTAGTCCTAAGCAGTTCTTCCATTAATCTTGAGAATCACGGAATGTGGTTGTTTTGACGTGCTGCTTGAAGAGATTCTTATCAACATCACACAATGGTTTCGGTCCTGTAAATGATGATTCTGCTCATTGTTTGGCTTGAAAGTCTGCATTCCCATTCCCGTTACGGCCACAGTGGGCAGAAATTCACGGTAGGGTCATTTTGTTCTTTTGTGCGGCCAGTTCGTTTAGGACGTTGACACACTAAGGGAAAAAGTTATGTAGTCAGTACAGAGACAGCTATGTAAAATCTATTCACTGCAACTTGTATGAGAACGCAACAAGAGCAGTATTTACTGAGTAAAGGGAGCGTGTACTGACTACATATCAATTTATTCACTTTTTAAAATGAATAAAAAATGTATTCAATACATCATGTTATGTATTGAATACATAGCAGACTTCAATAGATACAAGCAACGTGTACTCAATCAACGTGTTATGTAATTTTTTACAAAAACTTTACTCAATATATAAAATATAGACTCAGTACACGTCCCCTTTATACGATTGAAGTGACACATTTATTCAGTACATAAAATATGGACTTAGTACACGTATCTGTTGCACATTGGCAAACGATTTTGCTGTTTTATGTCAATCGTTTCTTGATTTTCAAATAAGCAACACCTCTAAAGTCTGTAGAAAATCAGAGCGGGAATGAGTTTATCCACTGTACTCTAGAACAAAAGCGATGATTGGATAAGAAATAAATGGCTGGGTTTCTATAAGTAGTTGGCAATTATTTTGTGAAATCTAGTAATTTCTTCATTAAGTTATTTATTGCATGTGTTGAGAGGGTGATTTACGCACAGATATTATGCATGAACTCATTGCATAAAATTATGTTTTTAACATATGTAATGAGTAATTGATGTATGTACTCATTATATAAATGTATGCACTAAAAATATGTAATGAGTAAATTATGTATGTACTCATTACATAAAATTATGCATTTAAAATATGTAATGAGTAAATAATGTATGTACTCATTGCATAAAATTATGTACTCCAAATATGTAATGAGTAAATTATGTATGTACTGAGTCAATAATCTATGTAATACGTACATAAGTTCTTTACTCATTACATAAAATTATTTGTAACAGTTTGCGATGAGTACAGTGTGCATGTACTCACCACATACATCCATGAATTCACGACACATATTTATGCGTTGAGTACATAAAATTCTTTATTGACTACAGAACCGCTTAAAAGCATTATGTAGTCAATAGAGATTTCAACATGTACTCAATACATGAAAAATGTAAAATTTTTGTGTGCAGAAAACTATGCGATGAGTACATTAATTTATGTATTGAGTCCATAGGTTTTTCCCTCTGTGCAGTCTCTAACACTAGCTTGGATTTGATAATGGGTGATGTCAGTGCTTTAAGGGCAGCCTGACACCCTATCAGAGAAGACAAAAACTGTTTTGCCCCCAACATTATTCAGACATTTCAGTCTAATACATCTATTAATGGCAAGGATTTCTGCTTGGAAGATTGTGGTAACTGACCTGCACTGTGGGATTGGCTTCCATTGGAGTGTCCTCCAAAGATTCCAGATCCAGTGCCTTCCTTCATTTTGGAACTGTCCATATACCACATAAGGTCATTTTCGGATGGGCTTAGTTTCTCGTGTTCCCAGTTAGATCTGGGGGGGGGGATAACAACGATGAAGTTTTTGTTGAAGCAGCTTTTGGGAAGCATGTCATCTAGGGGCATGCAGAATTCCCTTTAAAGCTATAGAGTTGTGATTGAGGAAAGGTGTCCCTTTATGGAAAAGTTTGTGACACAGATTGCCCAGATGGAAAAGTCTGTAAAGGCTGAGCTTTGCCTCCATCTGGATGTGAATTTCGATTGGTGTAAGCCCTAAGATGACATTGAGGGCCACTGTTGGCGTTGACCTGATGCAGCTTGCCATACATATTCTCCTGCACATCTTTGCACTCGTTCCATAATGCGTTCCATACGCAAATCATGGGCAGTTTACTTGGAAACACTATCTTGTTGGAAATCAAATTTGTTAACAAGGTTCAGATGTCACGCAGTTTATAGCAAATTTTCTTTAAAATATTGAGCTAAGCCGATTTCCCATAACACCATCAATAACTACAAAATTTCACCGCCTACCTCTGACATACAACCCCGCACCATTACTCCTCATCATGTTTCAATTTACTAATTGTTGTATTTGTTGTCGAGGTCAGTATTGGATTCTTTCGAAAATTGAATCTTTCCATTCGATTGAAAAATGTTAATGTTCTGAAGAACACGTTGCCTCGGTAATAGAATGACTTATTTTTAGATACCTTTACGAACTCTTGTCTCATTTTATACACTAAATCTAATTTATACACTAATTTAAAAGTTTATTATGTCCTACGCAATTTAAGAATGTCCGCTTGTGTTACTCCTATAGAAATAAAACGTAGACTGGTAATGCAACTGGTCTTAATAATGCAAACTTGACTCATCCTCTCTTTTAAAACTACAAATTGCTTTTAATTATGCAACACGCTACGTACATGGCTTACGAAAATTTGACCATCTATCTACCTTCAGAAATGCAATACTTGGATGTGAACTAACAGCATATCTTAACGCGCGTAACTGTATATATCTACATAAGCTCATTCATATGAAAACTCCTTTCTACCTGTATGACAAACTTCACTTTTCATTATCTAGAAGGAGTCATGTTCTTATAGTTCCTAGGTATAATTCGTTAAATTCGTCTCGTCTATTTTTCATTAACGCTATTAAGCTTTGTAATAGCCTGCCTCGTAGGATAAGGGAAATCAATAGGAGAGGTACTTTTAGACTGATTTTGCTGAATTTTTGCATACACCTTAAGTAAAGTAAAATAACCCACCTTTGAAAAGATCACAACAATTATATGTGCGCATCCAAAGATATTCGGATTCAAAGATTACCAATGATGGTAAGTTCGTTAATGTAATCCCTAGAGTAAAATCATTCAGATGAAAATTAAAGACCCAACAATTTTCTTAAAAAATTTCTTTACATCTTTACCGAAAGAATTACAGTTTTAAAGATATGAGCGTAAGTATGTAATTTCAACATGGGTTGAAATGGGTCAGTACTATAACGGGTCAACTCAAGGCAATGAGCCTTAGAAACAGGAAATAGGTCTTCCTGAGACAAGAACAAAAACACATCATTCTTAAATATCGGACAATAAATAACGAATTTATAAGGATATACATATGTCGTTGCGCGAACTCTATGTTCGGTCAACAAAAATTTTTTTTTCGAAACTTTTTTCAATAATGCTTCAGATTAGCTTGTGTGCGACCCAGGAATGATATTTTGAGTGGAATAGTACTTTTTTGAGTACTATTGACTCTACAAAAGTACTCGAGTACCTTCTTGCCTAAAAAAGTACTCTGGTATATTAAAGAATTTTACTTGAAATTTTGGCAAGAGTGAAAAAAATCATTTTTGAAAATTAAGTCAAGAACTTCTTGCCAAAACTCTCACCCAGTCACGTATTATTTGCCGTTGATTTTAGAAATGTTCCTAGAACAAGAACGTTTTTTAAAAAAAAGTCGAACATTTTCATTAAAATTCGCAATATCTTTGGTCAGGCGGCAAAGATTTGAAATTTTTTCGATTAGATAGTAAGATCTTCTTCAGTACTACTATTTCCTACTACTATTTACGAAAAACATGGTTTTTGGATGTTTTTCAAAATTTTTAAGCTCACTGGCGGCTATCGTTACAGCAAAAAAAAAAAAAATGTTGTGCATTCGTTTTAGAATCGATCAAGGTTTATTTTAAGTTGGTGGCAATGACATTTTTTTTTTTCCCCATAGAAGTTGAGGCACCCTTACATATTTAACGGGTTCTGAAAGTAAGCCTGATTACACTGAGAAAAAAACATAACCTTGCTCAGGTAAAAAATTTCTCTATTTTCGATATAGAAATTTTCTCTTTTTCAAATAAAATTTTCTTAAATTAGAATAAATTTTCACATTTTCGAAGAAATATTTCTTTACTTCTAGGAAATGGAAATATTTCTATGTCTCTAATAATGATAAGTATTTTTCTCGCACAAAAATTTCTCATTTATAGAGAAAAATTTATTGAAAATGAAAAACTTTTCTTATATTTTGATAAAAAATTCACTAAGAGAAGTATTTTCTTCAATAAAAACAAATCTTTTCTCAAAAATAAAAAGTTTTTTCTCAAAAAACGATATATTTTTCTTTTTCATGGAATCTTTTTACCATTTTTAGAGAATTTTTAGTATCGAAATTAGAGAATAGCATTCTCTGGAGCAAAGTCTATACCATTTTTCTCTAAATATGATGCCTTTTTTATCATATTCCGATAAGCTTTTTTCTGAGTGTACTTATTATTCTTTTAGGTGATAAATATAATGAAATTTAAAAAAGTAGTATTTATTTATTCACATATCATTGCTTAATACCCTAATACCCTAAACAATAAAAAAGTAATATTTGCCTTTGTAAAAAAGTACTCTCGAAAATGATCCGATATCATCACTGGTGCGACCTGATTTATTTTTTTTGATACGTTCTAATGTACAGCTTTGCGTTGAATATTCTCTAACTCTATCAGCCCTACGCAAATAAATTTGTAGTCATCTTTAAGGTGAAAGTTTGAAGTTATCAGATCCGAAGTATTTCGAGGAATCAGGAGGAATCACAAAAGTTATAGCTCAATAAAAATACAAAAAAGAAAAAAATACTTCAAAAAACCGTAAATTAAGGAATCCGTCATATTACTTGCAAAGTGTGTTTTTCACATGTTGGATATGTGCAGATTACAAAAAGTAGAAAAAATAAGTAAACACCGTAATTTTGGAATAACCCCGAATGCGAGGGTTTTGTCTATTTTTCTCCCAATGTGCGGCGTTGAATGATCGTATGATCTTGGTGGCCAATTGATGGACCCGGAACGTAAAATTATGCGGTTACGAAACGTTTCCTTCAGTAAATCAATTGTGGCACGAGCTGTATGACATGTTACGCCGTCTTGTTGAAACCACAGCTCCTGCGCATTTTGGTTGCTCAATTGAGGAACGAAAAAGTCAGAAATCATAGCTCTATATCGGTCACTATTGGCTGTAACGTTCTGGCCAACATCGTTTTTAAAGAAGTACGGACCAATGATTCCACCAGACAATAAAGTACACCAAACAGTCAATTTTTCTGAATGGAACAATATCTCAACATACACTTGGTAATTATCTTCACTCCAAATATGGCAGTCTTGTTTATTGACGTATCCATCCAACCAAAAGTGAGCTCCATCGCTTCATCATAAAACAAAATTCTCTTATGAAAATTTCGAGAATAAGATGTTGACAGAAAATGGGCGTCATCTGCCTACAAACACGCTCTTCTTGGCACTTTTGCTTTGCTGATAAGAAGATTTTTTTCGTGACACTCGCGTACTACTGTACTTGGCCGTTTTATAGCTCTACGAACTGTTTTCGGTTGGACTATTTTACCAATTTCTTCTTGAACTTGTGCTGCCAGCTGTGTTGACATAGTATTTGGGTTTTTTTTTTAATATGTTTTATTTTTTTACCGTTCATCACTGGTGGTTTGTTTGCGTGGTTTATAGGTATGAAATATAGGTCGGCTTTGGAGATTTTCTTTTACTTCAAATCGCTGTATTATTTTATAAATACTAAAACAGCTTTGATGTACTATTTCACTGATTTCTGTACAAGATTAATCATCATTGTACATATGTGGAATTTTTTTCTTTCGACCTTACTTGGTCGAATGCTCGCATTCAATACGACATGCCCTCAAACATCTCTACTACCGACTATAACTCTAAAGCCGCAAATATTTTAGAACTTTTAATTTTAGTTGATTACTCATAAGAAAATAATTAAAGAAAGGTTAAATCGTGGGACCATGGCTTAGCCAGGTTTTAAACTCGGAACCTCTGGGTTGGCAGTCAAGCACGCTAACCACTCGACTACCGAAGCCGCTAAGATAAAGGCGCAACACATAAACGGCGTTTGAAAAAGCGGCGTTTTAGGAAATTTTAGGTGTACCTTTAATTGTTTTACGCAGTTTATTTGCACATTAAAAATTTCATTAGAAACTGTTTCTATAATTTTTTCCGCCACTGTATATTAAACATTCGATGTATTCTAACTAATATTTGAGTTGAAGGCCAGGTTTGTAAGAAATATAAACTTTTTTAAATTTACACAATAAATTTATACAATACGCGAAACAAAAATCGAATTTAGAGTGGACTGAGAGCAGACAACATCTTTAAGACATAAAAGTTATAATTTCTGCGAACTAAGACCAAAAAAACCATAAAAATCATGCATTGAAGAGAGAGAGAGAGAGAGAAGAAAATAAAAAAGAACAAACATATTCTTGCACAAAACGAGAATAAGAACGAGAACAGATGAAGGTCACATGGTTCAAAAACAAGCAACAAACCGAATCTTATCAGGATTCATTTTGAATTCATAACAAAAACGCAATAAAAGAAATTTTGCTAAAATACAAACAAAAAGAAATTAAAAATAAAACAAAACACACACTCACTCGCTCAACCGCTGAAAAAAAAAAACCCAAAATTAAATGAATTCTACCTTTGATAAAAAGCAAATAATAATTAGCAGAAAGTAAATAAAAAACAACTTCAAACAACCCACTGAGACGTTGAACGCTGAGAGACAGAGAGTGAGCAGCTTAGAAACCGGTTAAAGCGCCTAGTAGCAAGTGTAAATTTAATGTCAAGCTCGAAATAAAAAAAAAGCTTTTTATTTTCTAATTCAAAGCATTTCTTAAGCACGAATAAAAACCAAAAATATATCAATTTTTTTATGCGCTGTTAAACAGTTGTTTTCATGACGTTGTGGAAAATGTGGCAAAATTAATTAAAGACTGGGTATAAAATCAACAACAAAACAGGCGCAATACTTTGTTGTTTTTTTGTATTTTTTCTGTTTTGCTGTCAAAGGCCATAAGAGAGAAAGAGATGCATGCATGCGACTAGAGAATAAAAGTAACCACACACAGTTATTTCTGTATAAAAATATAATTACCGTTTATTATTAATGTTGTTTGTTGTTGTTATTGTTGTTGTTGTTTTAGCACTGACCGCAACACAATGTTTCACATGAACAATTACAAAAATTGTTGTTCATATACTATGTATATTATTTTTTAACAGTGCACAAAATTTTAACACTTTTTAAGCAAATAAATAACGAAAAAGTGTTGACACACAAATCAAACAGACAAAAAAAAAAAACTAAACACTTTTATTTTTATTGAAGCTTAAATTTACTAGCATTGAATTTTTTTGAAGCTTTCTTATTTTATTTTTCTTGTATTTATTTAAATATATTATATATTTATTGCACTTATACTTATATATATTTCAGTAACAACTGTTGATCTGACAAAACAATACAATTTTCACGCTTTGTCGTCACACATACACGTTTGTTTTTTTTTTTTAATTTTATGCAAATAACGCGACGTTTAAGCCTTGATATTATTTATTATTTATTTATTTCTTTTTTGACGGAAAAAAAAATTTTTTTGCGCGCTCACACACGCATCAAACAACGTCTCAAAGATGACTAAACCGAAACGTTTTTTAAGCCAACCACAATCTATGTGAGCATAAAACAAGCACCCAACAGAGAGAGAGCAACTAAAAATTAAAATTAAATGAGAGAAATGTCTAACAGCTTCACGGGCTGAAAAAGATAAAAATATTTAAATACTGGTTTTATGCATTTGTGCAACAAATATATCGCATGCGACAAATTTGTAGCATGCTCGGTTTGAGAGCGATAGAACTAGTTAAATCAACAGAGAGTCGTATGTGTTGGTGTGAAAGAACATAAATATATCCTAAATATTATAAAAAATGCAGGAAGCTATGTTTTGGCAACCGGATGTAGCCAATATGTTGAACAAATACACACGGAAAAAATATCATACTAAAAGTGTTAAGTATACCGCTGCTTTAATCAGTAGCGTAGCAAGGGGGGGCGGGGGGTGGCGGTCCGCCCCGGGTACACGCCAAAATGGGGTGTAAAATTTGGCAAAATAACTTTTTTCCAAATAATTTTTGATTTTTTTATAAAAAGAACACACCTCAATGACTTCGGTTTTATATTTGAATATCAAGAGGGTGCAAAAGTGAATGAAAATATTTTTTACCATCACCACGACTTCGTTTTTATTGAAACAAACTTAAACTTTATATTTAATTTTGTTCAATATTAACGCTCAGACTAAAACCCAAGTCAATTCCATATGTAATTTTTCATTGGTTAGGGGTGCAATTTCCAAACAAATTATAATAAAATTTTCATGATATTAAGATGGAGTACAAAATTAAAAATGTAAAAACCCTTTGTTTTATATTTCATTAAGTTTTATACAAAAGCACTTTTTACATCTTATATTCAGGTTAAGAAGTGTTCAAACTTGCTAGCAGAGTAGACATTTCTAAAACCATTAAGTTTCGAAAACCTGCATGATTTTTAGAGTATGATGAATGGAGGTGTCACTTGTTTTGTAAGCAATACATTTCTCCAGAACTTTTCAGAAAAACATGTTCATGTCATAAATTTCAAAAATAAAAATATACTTTATGATTTTGTGATTACTAAGTTCTGAGACTATGTATCATGAAACAAACCTCACTTACAGCTTTTAACCTGCTAGAACATAATTTTAAATAATAATATGTTTTGGGTATACTGTTACATAAAACTACTAGTTTAAAAATCATTAATAAACTTTTTACTTGCTTAAAAAAATTTCTAAAAAATTAAAATGATTTAAATTCATTAAATTTTTTTATTTAAATTAAATAAATGGCGTTTAATTCATCGAATGAAGTTTACATTTGGAATTCGGAAGGTTGCGGGGGTAGCTGGTTGTGAATCTGGTGCTAAAACTCGGAAAAGTTAATAAAATGGCATCGAAAAAAATATGCTTTAAAACATGAGTTTTTAATTTTAAAATGTTTGTTTTAAATTTGGTTTTCATAGAAAAAACATTGTTTTAAAAACAAAAACTTTTGTTTTGAATTTAACTTTAAAAACAGCTCTGTTTAATTTTTTTGAATTTATTTCAAGCTCTATTTCAAAAACAAATTCGTTAGATATGAACACAATTTCATTTAATTTTAACACATTTTTTCCTCAGTGTACTATAAAGAAATTGATAAAAATTATGAAAAATGTTTATAAATGAATTTTAATATTTTAAATTAATATTTCATTTAAATTTTATATAGAAAATGGGGGTTGATTTCGAAAAAAAAATAATTATATTAATAGTTATTCAGGGTCACTAGGGAATATTTGTCAACGTTTTGCTTCCAGGTCCTATTTTTTCTTCAATTATGCAAAATTGTTCGTAATTTTTTCAAAGTTTTCTATATTCAACTAACTAGCGTTTTTATATTAAAACTGATATTGTGTGGTTTACTCTTAGTACATTTGTCTCTCACAACTTATAAGCCCGGAGACAAAAATATTGGAACAACTCAGAACAAATTCTTTAAGTTTCATAGCATAGCTTTGTTTTTTTTTTTAATCTCTTCTAAAATATGTCATTTTTGTAGAGGTTGATTCGAAAATATGTAGTAAGTTTCATCGACTTATTGTATAAAAAAAATCTTCTTAAGGGGTGCACAATTTAGTTTCCGCCCCGGGTGCGACCAACCCTAGCTACGCCACTGGCTTTAATATATTATTTATATGTATTATTGAGCTCAATATTGATATACTTATTTTTTTCGAACTAATTTTACTATTTTAAGCAATAACTAAAGGACAATTTTCTTGGCTGCACATTCTATATTGGCACATCCAACTCGATTGATCATAAAAAGTAATTAAACATTATTTAACCCAATATTTAGATAGTCTTAAATTTATAAGTTGAGTTGATAAGTATTCAAAAAGTTTCTTCACTGACATTCAAAACAACTATACAACGCGAGACATCTCGTTATAATGAGCAATCGCCAACTAAAAAGGCCGTCATATAACTGACAGCTGTTTTTAATGCATTCTCATACTGGAAGACAATTTTCTTTCTATGTATGTTTGTATATCGTCTGCAGAGCCTCACATGCGCATTGCCACATTATTTTGTTTGCTCCATAACAGAACAGCGCAGACTATAACAGAACTGTTGATGTTATGTTAAAATTGAAATATACAAAATTTTGATAAATGTATGTTAGGCTGGGTCGATTTGTATGGATGCAAAAAAATCTTATGTTGCCTGGGCGATTTTCGGTTCGGGCATGTTTAATAAATTTTCATGCCCTAACCGAAAATCGCCCAGGCAATATCGGTTTAAAAATCGACCCAGCCTTATGTTAATGAAAATATAAAAAAATTCATCTAAATAATAATCTGATTTGCGGGGCTCCTTACTAAACTCTGATTTATTTTAATAAATACACCTCAAAACATGTATTTTTCCCCCTTGCCAAATTTGCCAGAGCATATCTGTTAAACTTTTTCTAAAAAAGTTTCATTAAGGTGGGAATTTTTTTTAAAAATTTATAACTCTAAAAACAAACTTTTTGCCAAAATTATTTTTTATTATTGTTGAAAATTGAACAAATTACAAGAAAAAAAAATTAAAAAAATATATTTTTCACTCCAACATGGTTTAATAGAGATCCAAACTGGCGGCAAAGAAAAACAAGTAAAGAAAGTCTAAAGTCGGTCTAGGCCGACTATGAAATACCCTAAACCCACTATTCAAAAACAAAAAAAAAAATCAAAAACCATCTTTGTTTTGTCATAAAAAACATATGTGGCAAATTTTAGCTCTCTTAGTTAAACAGAGACTTATTTATTGCGTTTTCAATTTTTGGGTAGTATGGGAGGTGTGCGTGTTCGTGAGCGGTTGACGTCCATTTTTCGAAGACATCTTTGTGTTGGTATAAAACACATACATATCAAATTTTATTGTTGTAGGTTAACTATGAGCTGAGTTATGCAGTTTTCAATTTTCGCGTTGTATGGGAGGTAGGCGTGTCCGTGGGCGGATGATGTCCATTTTTCAGAATCATTTTTGTTTTGTTATAAAAAACATATGTGCCAAATTTAAGCTCTTTAGGTTACACACAGGCTTATTTATTGCGTTTTCAATTTTTGGGTTGTATGGGAAGTGGGCGTGTCTGTTAGCGGATGACGTCCATTTTTCGTAGACATTTTTGTGTTGGTATAAAACAGATACACACCAAATTTTATTGTTGTAGGCTTATTATGATCTGAGTTATGCAGTTTTAAATTTTTGCGTTGTATGGCAGGTAGGCGTGTCCGTGAACGGATTCCAAAAATATTCAATAGTGCAGATCCTTGGGTGCATGTGACCATGTGTACCAAGTTTCATCCAATTATCTCTACTCCTTCTTCTTATCCTGTGTATACGGACAACACACACACGGACAGACGGACGGACGGACATGAATAGCTCGACTCACGAGGTGACGCTGATCAAGAATATATATACTTTTCTATACCGGACTCGCTTCGTTCTATGCGTTACAAACGTTTGCACAAAGTTAATATACCCTGACCTTTCAGGTTTAGGGATTAAAAAGGGCCTCGTGGTTGCAGCGCTGGGTCTCGAAAAAATTGTCCGATCTGGAAAAAAAATTACTTATTTAAATGTTCACAAAATTGGTTATCGTATGACAGGAGCTTTTTTAAAATTTTTTTTTTTCAATTTTTGGTGATGTTCCAAATTTTTTCGAAAAAAATAGTTAATTTAAAAATTCATTAAAAATCGAAAAAAAATGAAATAAAGCTCTTGTCATACGATAGCGGATCAAGTTTAAAAATAAAACAAAAAAAATTTCGTCAAAAAATGAACCCGCTAGTGCCGCAACCAGTACGAAAAACATGGTTTCGAGATAAACGCGTTCAAAGTTTGTGAACAAAGAAAAAAAAGTAAGGAATTTTTCTAAGATTTTTCTTAGAATCTTAAGAATATTTACTAAAATACAAAATTATAAAAAAAGTCAATTTCAATAAACGGCAAATGTCATGTCCCTCCTTAAATCTTAACAAAATTGGTTATCGTACACTAAGGGAAAAAGTTATGTAGTCAGTACAGAGACAGCTATGTAAAATCTATGCACTGCAACTTGTATGAGAACGCAACGAGAGCAGTATTTACTGAGTAAAGGGAGCGTGTACTGACTACATATCAATTTATTCACTTTTTAAAATGAATAAAAAATGTATTCAATACATCATGTTATGTGTTGAATACATAGCAGACTTCAATAGATACAAGCAACGTGTACTCAATCAACGTGTTATGTAAGTTTTTACAAAAACTTTACTCAATACATAAAATTAAGACTTAGTACACGTCCCTTTTATACGATTGAAGTGACACATTTATTCAGTACATAACATATGGACTCAGTACACGTATCTCTTGCACATCGGAACACGATTTTGCTGTTTTATGTCATTCGTTTCTTGATTTTCAAATAAGCAACACCTCTAAAGCCTCTAGAAAATCAGAGCAGGATTGAGTTTATCCACTGTACTCTTGAACAAAAGCGATGATTGGATAAGAATTAAATGGCTGGGTTCCTATAAGTAATTGTCAATTATTTTGTGAAATCTAGTCATTTTTTTATTAAGTTATTTATTGCATGTGTTGAGATGGTGATTTACACGCAGACATTATGCATATACTCATTGCATAAAATTATGTTTTTAACATATGTAATGAGTAAATGATGTATATACTCATTATATAAATGTATGCACTAAAAATATGTAATGAGTAAATTATGTATGTACTCATTACATAAAATTATGTTCTCCAAATATGTAATGAGTAAATTATGTATGTACTGAGTCAATAATCTATGTAATACGTACATAAGATCTTTACTCATTACATAAAATTATTTGTAACAGTTTGTGATGAGTACAGTGTGCATGGACTCACCACATACATCCATGAATTCACGACAAATATTTATGCGTTGAGTACATAAAATTCTTTATTGACTACATAACCGCTTGAAAGCATTATGTAGTCAATAAAGATTTCAACATGTACTCAATACATGAAAAATGTAAAATTTTTGTGTGCAGAAAACTATGCGATGAGTACATAAATTTATGTATTGAGTCCATAGGTTTTTCCCTCTGTGTATGACAGTAGCGTTTTTTAATTTTTTTTTCAATTTTTGGTGATGTTCCAAATTTGAAAGAGTGTTTTTTTCGAAAAAAATATCGATTCAAAAAATGCACCCGCTAGTGCCGCAACCAGTATGAAAAACATGGTTTCGAGATAAACGCGTTCAAAGTTTGTGAACAAAGAAAAATGCAAAGAAAAATATAAATGCGCTCTCACTTATCCGGCTGTAACTTTTGAACCCGTAAGAGTTTATTAATAAAATTTTGTTTTTTAGAATCTGAAGAATATTTACTAAAATACAAAATTATAAAACAAAAGTTGATTTAAAAAACGACCAATGTCATGTCCCCCCTTAAAGAATCAGGATTTTCATTTCGTCCCTGAGTCACAAGTGTTCATTCAAATTTCCGTTAAGCAGTACACGTGTCGTTCCAACGTCTGGTTTTCGAGGAAAATTGTCACCAAATTTGAAAAAAGTCATTTCGAGAACAATACGTTTAAAGTTGTTCTTAACGTACTTTTGAAATGAATTTTTATCTCAGAAAAAATTCGTATTTAAAAAATCCTTTTGGCATCGATTCGATTTTCAGATTGACTTCGTTCAGCTTCGGATTTGGTCGATACTGTTTGGTTGATTTTTATTCATCTTTATATAGCTTCTACTCGTATTTGTTAAACTTCCTTTGGTTCTTGACTTCGTTAGCTTTCGGCTCATTCTTTGATATTTGCCGAAAGAACTTTTAAAATCAAAGGATCTATTTTAGTAACAGATACAAATGTTTACCAAGTTTCATCGAAATCGTTTCCTACGTTTTGACATAAATGAGCCACACATTGCTTAAAGTGCCCTCTTATGGAAATTTTCTTCATTTTAAATATGCTCATTTCTATAATAAAATTAAATATTTATGTTTTTTTCTACAAAAACTAACACACTTGCACAAAATAGGCGTGTTCCGCTTACAAACACGCCCACCATACAAAGCACAATATTGAAAATACCATAAAACTAGTAAGGTATATCTTCGACTTGGTCGAAGTTAAAATACCCCCACGGCCGATTCTTAAGGGTGGAAGAATATTAAATTGATGAGCTTTTTGTATGTGATTTTGAGAGATTTTATTATTTTTATGTGTCTAAAATACATACATATCAAATTGTTTTCCTGCAGCTTAAATATAAGCCTTTTTATAAATTTTTAAATGTTGGGGTTTTATGGGAGGTGGGCGTGTTAGATTGTGTATGACGCCCATTTTTCTAGCATACC
Organism: Tetanocera ferruginea; assembly: GCA_958299015.1. NCBI lineage: Eukaryota > Metazoa > Arthropoda > Insecta > Diptera > Sciomyzidae > Tetanocera > Tetanocera ferruginea. The sequence continues at coordinate 101,171,885 of OY282642.1, read as the reverse complement.
TCAGTTTCGACAAAGAATACACAAATACCGAGGTTTTGTCTTGTAACTTTAATATTAGCCTCTTAATAGATTTTTCAATTTTGGGGTTGTATGGGAGGTGGGCGTGTTATTGGGTGGAGAAAGCCCATTTTTATAACACACCTCAGTTTTGACATTAAATACACAAATACCGAGTTTCCATCTTGTAACTTTAATATTAGCCTCTTTATAGATTGTTCAATTTTGAGGTTGTATGGGAGGTGGGCGTGTTAATCAGTGGATGACGCCCATTTTTCTAACACACCTCAGTTTTGACATTGAATACACAAATACCGAGTTTCCGTCTTGTAACTTTAATATTAGCCTCTTTATAGATTTTTCAATTTTGGGGTTGTATGGGAGGTGGGCGTGTTAGTGGGTGGATGACGCCCATTTTTCTAAGACATATCAGTTTTGACATAGAATACACATATACCAAATTTTAGTATTGTAGCTTTAATATTAGCTTCTTTGTAGAGTTTTCAATTTTGGGGTTGTATGGGAGGTAGGCGTGGTTTTCATCCGATTTAGCCCATTCTCGAACTTGACCTTAGTTTTTTTAAAAAAAGCTTAAATATCGAATTTCATTACGATAGCTTCAAAATTACGGCTGTAATCGTGTCGACAGACAGACGGACAGACGGACAGACGGACAGACGGACAGACGGACAGACAGACGGACATGGCTAAATCAACTCAGGTGGTGATGCTGAGCAAGAATATATATACTTTTCCATACCTACCACGCCTCCTTTTGGGTGTTACACACATCGTGACAAAATTAATATACCCCTTACGCAGTACGCGTGGGGGTATAAAAATAGAAACAGTTTCGATAGTATCGTAAGTGTAGACGTAGAATTCCGTTTAAGTTGTAACCTCTTCTGCTTTGTCTCTTTGGTCTGATTGTTTTGCTCATTTTGCACGTATTTTTATTGATCTTCCGAAAATTAACAAATAAATGAATAACACTCAATTATGGACTACTTAGCGAGGCCAAAACAAAGAAAAAGTTAAAAAGTAGGTATGATTAACTGAGCAAGCAAAAAGAAACAAGCAAAATTTCAAATTTTTTCGATCGTTTTGTTAAGTTTGACAGGTTGAGTTCATTGACTTAGTTGAAAAGAAGGCGAAGCAAATGCACTTTCCATTGGTGCCACTTTCGTCTCTGCCCGATATATTGTTTGCGAGCTACAGTCAGTTTCACTACTAATTTCAAATTAAAATTAAGACCCCGATTTTTAAAAAATCGTATGGTTACTATATTTGACGCTGAGCACATGTCCTTTCTTCTCGTTTCTGACTGATATTTAGTTTGCTACCTACACTTTCGTCTCTATTCGATGTATAGTTTGCGAACTACACTCGCTAGTGCTAGTGGGATGTGGAATCCAAATTAATTTGCATTAAAAACAAAAATTAATATTTTACGCCATCTTTTGGGTAAAAGCATAAAAAGAAATATGATCCAACTCTTTTTTTTCATAAGAGATAAATTTAACCGGATCACAGACCCATTTCGTTAAATTTGACAGATTGAGTTCATTGACTGAGTTGAAAAAAGGTTCATGCCCTCTGGTTTCAAAATAGTATACTAGAACAGTAGTGCGTACATAAACCTAATGCGAACTAATGCTTACAATGCTGCCAAAGCGAACCAATCAGTTAGTGCAAAACCAAAGCATACAAGCATAAACAACGAAAGAAAAACAAAGAAAGCAGCAGGCACATAAGCAGCTGATTATTGATTTTCTTATATAAAAACATGCATTTTTCTTCTTATATTTTACTATTTTGTGACTTTAATATAATAGTGACAAAATCCAAAGTTAGATATTCATTCAGCGCAGGATATATCTGATATTTAAGTGTATATATTATCTTTGAACGAAGAGTATTAAAGGCTGTAGGTATACCCTAAAGTATTCGCCAAAAGCGATGCCTTATGACCTTGAAAAAATCTGTTAAAACGACCCCATACAAACCGCGCTGTAAGACGTAATTCTACGTCAAAAAATTCATACATGACCGACAAGGATTAAACTTGACTAGTAAACCTGTTGCCCGAATTCGAGCAATTCAATAAAAATTAAGTGTTAGGAAAATTATAGACGTTTAATATATGATATTCTATTCAAGAAGCTATAACGAATAACGATATATTCAGTCTTAATAATGATATAAAAGATCATTATCTGAATGGTTTGACTTGAAACGTATGATCTGACACTAAATTATTTAATGTAACTGTCAAAATACGAAGACGGACTTACACTTATATTACTACTGAGACAAACATTATTACTATTCGAAAACATCGCAGCTTTTCTCTTCCAGCTATAAAACATAACTCATTTAAAAAAAAAAACGCAGTGAAAAATAGATTTAAGACTAAGAGATATTTCAGAAATTAATAAAGGGTACTTACAGACCACATACACCTTTATAACACCTTTAGATGAAAAAATGCAAAAAAAAAACAAAAAAAAATTTGAAAACCGTTGAAATTTGACTGAGTTGTTTGCTTGGAAAGTGAAATTTTTGATTTTGGAACTGCATTTTTCGGACAATTGACATTTGAGGAATGCATAAAAGATAATTTTGGTTAAAAATTTTTAGTTTTGAAAAAAATTCAAATTCGACCAATTCATAAGCTCTTCTCAAACTAAATTTCAAATCGATAAAATAACGAAGATTATATATCAAGACTAAGGTGTGCACTTAAAATGGGCGGCACCCGTCTACGTACAAGCCCATCTCCCATACAACTCATAATATAAAAAATACCATAAACATTTTTATATATGACCTACAGGTATTAAATATGACTAGTATCGCCTGGGGTCGAAATTCGACCAATTTATTGATTGCCTATTTATAAATATATGCGAGATGATCAAAATAAGATCGAGGCTATAACTTTTCATTGATTGGAGATATTAAGCTATTTTCTTCAGAAAAATTATTTATTTATTTAATTATTTCTTTCAAAAACAGTAAAACAACATTTTAAAAAAATTGAATTTTGTCAAAAAAATCATAGGGGGTAGCCTTGATTTTTTGATGGCGCGGACAGTTTATTAATTTAGTGTCAAGACAAAATAAATTCACCGTAAATTCGGTATAGACTTTTGAAAGAAAATCAAAAATGCAATTTTGAGTTTTTGGTTTTTTTACAACAAAAATCATTTTTACCCCATATTTTTAGAATAAATCAAATTTTATGGTCTTTTTTTAAAATGAATACTTTAAATATAAACAAACAAAAAACGGTATTATTTTTAATTGTTTTTAAGTTAACTGATAAGACTTAAATACAAAAAGAAATAAATAAAATTAATTCACAGATGGCGGAGATATTGGCTTCCCAATTTAGAACATTCAATTTGAGACAGTTTTTTTCTCTCTCTTGGCATTTGGTTGAAACACACACTAAATAACTAACGACAATATTAAGAAAATTCATTAAAAATACTTTTGGTTAGAATTTTGCTGTAATTTTTAACACATTTAAAAGAAAATTTATCAAACTTTTAGAAAAAATGAAAAAAATTTAAAAACCGTTAAAATCCGACCAGGATATTCACATGGAAAGTCAAATTTTTGAGTTCAAAACACATTTTTTTACAAATTTAACAATTGATGAATGCATAAAACTACATTTTTTTAAGAAATTGTTACTTTTAAAAAAAATTCAAATTCGAGCCACTTAAGAACTCTCCACCAACCAAATTTCATATCAATGAAAGAGCAGATACTTTCTCAAAAATTTAATGTCTCTCTTTGAAGGTTGGGAACCCCCTCTATCAGATATATCATTTATATATACATTCTGCACATTTGGGCCGCATAACCTTTCGAATGATATAAGTTTCATTAATTTTGAGTTTTAATTAATACCAAAAAAGCGTACGACAAACTTTAATGTTCACGTATTAATATATAAGATATGAGAGCATTGTTTATCAAAACTAAGGTGCGCACACAAAATGGGCGTCACCCACCCACGAACACGTATTTTTCAAAAGTTATGTTAATAATTTTAAATTTTAAAAAAAATTATTTTACTGTTTGGGACATTTTCGTGTACTGAGAGAAATATGTGTATGGAAACGTGACTGGAAAACCAAACTGCATTTAAGATTTTGAGACGTCTTCATACAAACTTTGTGGTTGAAAATTTTGGGAATGAAAATGCAAAATGCAAAATGAGAAATGAAAAATGAAAAATGGAAAATGAAAAATGAAAAATTAAAAATTAAAAATTAAAAATTAAAAATGAAAAATGAAAAATGAAAAATGAAAAATGAAAAATGAAAAATGAAAAATGAAAAATGAAAAATGAAAAATGAAAAATGAAAAATGAAAAATGAAAAATGAAAAATGAAAAATGAAAAATGAAAAATGAAAAATGAAAAATGAAAAATGAAAAATGAAAAATGAAAAATGAAAAATGAAAAATGAAAAATGAAAAATGAAAAATGAAAAATGAAAAATGAAAAATGAAAAATGAAAAATGAAAAATGAAAAATGAAAAATGAAAAATGAAAAATGAAAAATGAAAAATGAAAAATGAAAAATGAAAAATGAAAAATGAAAAATGAAAAATGAAAAATGAAAAATGAAAAATGAAAAATGAAAAATGAAAAATGAAAAATGAAAAATGAAAAATGAAAAATGAAAAATGAAAATTAAAAATTAAAAATGAAAAATGAAAAAAGAAAATAGAATAGAAGAAACGTTTGCCATTATTTGCAAAACCAGACCCGATCGTGATAGGATCAGTACAATTAATACGACAAAAAAAAACTTTGTGGAGTTAATTAACTTTTTCGATTGTATAAAATAGTAAGACAAAAAGTTTTTTAATTTTGGACTACAACTATTAACAAGAAAATCTAAGATAACCAAAATTGACAAAATCGGACAAGTGATTTCTTGCGATCACATAAAAAGTGATGGAAGTAATTTTAGAAGTGGGTGTTGTGCCTATCTTATAACTGGAATATATTTTGGACTATAGCTGTGAAACAAATTCAGCTTCAACATTCAAATATTATATTAATAATATATAATAATATCAATGTTTTCTAAATAAAATATATAAAAATAAATGTATTAATGCAATTCTTTGTTTGGACTGACAGTTCGCTTCCTGCAACTCAATGTTTAAAAATTATATCCTTCAAGTGTTGCCCACAACTAGCTCTTCTATAGGTTCAAAAAACCTACAACCCACAAAATTGAAAAATAATTTTAAGTTTTTTTACATACAATTAAATAAAATTTTCAAATGTACTGAAATTTTAACTTTTGAATACTGCCAATTTTTCAAATTTTCAACTAAGGGCTTCAAAACTTTTCACCAGATTGAGGAACCAAGCAGCCAAGTATGTAATCATGTCCGAAGTTATTCATTGAATGTATCGATATTATTGCATTCATATTGCAATATTTATGCCAAAAATAATTTTCTTTTAACGGATACATCTTTTAACTATTCCAATCGACTGTACATTTTCATTCGAATATTTTAGTTCCCGACGAAATAATTTTTGATAAAACGAATTCCTGAGCTATTAAAATTTCTTACCAAATGTAAATGTTAAAAAATTTAAAATTCGTTTTGCCATTTTCTCGTAGTAGCACTGTGTGGCGCCGTATAAGTGCTAGTTCTATTTAAAAAAAAAAAATTATATTTATGAACTTAAGATTAAGGCACATGAAAAGTAAAGACCGTTCAAGTTTCCATTACTTCAGTAAAAGCAGAATTTGATCCAAACATAATCCAATTTAAAGAACTGTACCGAAATAAATCTTAATATATTGTAAAAATTGCCCTTTTGAAAATTTGTGTTCAAACGTTTTAAATCAATATTCATTAATGGAATAGAGTTTTGTATATACAAAACATTTTTTGAATTGTTAATATGCACTAGTTTACCGAAATATACACACACAAATACATGTTAAACATGCTCATATCTTGCTGTTTTTTGTTTGTAGTATGAAATGAAAACCGCAGGATATCACAACAATAGAAAAAAGTCACATTTTCAAGAGGTATTGAATTACAAGAGCACCCGAAAACTCACACAGGCACCAATACAAACAAAAACATACATACACCCGCACAAGAACTGTTGCTTAAAAAACCTGCTCATTGAAATAAATATGAAAATTGATTTAAAAATAAAATTCAACTGAGAAATGTTATCCACACATATGTGAGTAGCGGCATGTGTGGAAGAATATGTGTGCGCGGCAGAAGGTATTAATATCCATGCTATCATATAACTGGGGTAGCGATTTCCACACAGGTAGCGACACAGTCGGTGGCCAATAAGCTATACAAATTAAAGTGAGAATTTAAAGACAAGCCAAACAAAATTATAATCATAAGAATTAGAACAGATAGAAAAAATGTTCGTGATCTTGGTTAAAATTTCAATCAACGAACACTGTTGAATGAATAAAAGAGCAATAATGAAAGAGCGTATGTAACCTGCTGCTTTGCACACTAACGAAAATTGAACATAAAAAGGACCTGTTAATTAAGATGCTTTTCTCTAGATTGCAAGTAATTAATGTATTCTATAGTTAGGGACACGCTCGATAACACAATTAGAAATTGTTTCTTTCTATTTCATGTTGTATACATATTATAAATTATAAGATATTGAAGTGAGACAGAATATATTTAAGATAAGGATTTTGTAGGTTTTGTGCTTAAATTAGACATACAAACAAATACATACATACATATTTATGCACACCTGCATTAATGCCACGAGCCTGAATTTATGGAAATATCATGTCAAAAATGAAAAATGGATTCATGTGCCAAAAAATATTCAAATCACGTATTCCATAGAAATTATGCAAGACTCATACATTTTAGATTTTGCTTTGTTATCTAGTATGTTTATGTATATATATATATGTTGATTATGCGAATGTGAAATTCATATTAAATTAAACTGCCAATCACAGTCAGATGATTACATTAAGAGCATGTTTAAGAAAAAAAATTTAAGATTGAAAATTCAATTCTTGTTGCATATCGAAGAGAATATAACGTTAATTAAAGATAACTAACTAGCAGAATATCTGACATTGTTTGGGCTTAAGTTTTAATTTTCAAACTAAAATATTTGAGTACTCGGTAGAAATGTTTATTTTTGCACAATGACTTGCATTAGCTGGAGGTAGGATTAAACCGCAATAGCTCTTTTTTAATTATGACAAAATTTAGTTCGTTTAAAGTGACCTAATCACGCTTTTTTTTTTTGAATGTATGTACATGTATGTAGTTTTCATGCCCAGTCATTTGTAGTTCAAGAGGTATGCCGAGGTAAAAACAATCCAAATTGTATTGAACCTATATAAAATTTTCAACTCTTCCAACTGTATTTATTTTGAATAATTATATCCAGGTCAAGATTTATATTTGGTTAAAGAATATATGAAATTTAGAAGAAACAAAAATATTTCCTTTTAACCCTAAGAGAACCCAAAAAATACTACGAGCTACCAGCAGCGTAGCAAGGGGGGGCGGTCCGCCCCGGGTAAAAGCTAAAATGGGGTGAAAAATTTGACAAAAGAACTTTTTACCACACAATTTTTGATTTCTTTTAATAATAATAACACTTTAATGACTGCGGTTTTATATTTTGAATATAAATATGGTGCAGAAGTGGATGCAAATATTTTTTACTTCGTTTTTATTTAAATTTTAACTTTATATGAAATTTTTTCAATATAAACAAACGCTCATACTAAAACCTAAATCAATTCGGAAGTTAATTTATCATTGAATAGGGGTGAAATTACCAAACAAATGCAATTCAAATTTTCATGACAGTACGATAGAGTAAGAGTATGAAACAAATTTTTGATAATAATTTGGTATCACTGTAATATAGTGATACAAAAAACAAACAAATTGGCCATTTCAGCCCTTGAAAGGACTTTGAGCGAGCTTCTTATGAAGAATAAGCTTTACATGGCATTATTTTTTCTCTGAGGCTTGCTATTGTCTGCAGAAAGGTGGTGACCGATCAGAAAAGTTTTTTATTGAAAAAAACTTTTCGCCGCGACTGGGGATCGAACCCGGGCTCCAAGCATGCTAAGCCTGCTTGCCACGGTCACTACCCTACCCCTATCCCTATCACATAGTGATACAGTGATATTAATAGTCGAGGATAGGGCAGTCAAATCTTACAAACCTCAGTTTTGTCTATCAAAGTCGAAGCTGAGATGAATATAGAATACTATAAAGAAATTGATAAAATTTAGGAAAAAAGTTATTAAGTGAATTTTAATATTTTATTTTAATTTTCACTTAACTTATATATAGAAGACATGGATTGATTTCGAAAAATATTTAACTTTATAGTTATTCAGGGTTATTGAGGGTCACAATTTTCCTTAAAAAACTAGCTTAAGTTTTTATTTATAAAGTCAGTTATTTTCAATCTTTTCTTAATCTTTTCTAAAATATGTAATTTTTGTAGAGGTTGATTCAAAAATATGTAATCGAATTCATCGACAATTATTGTAAAATTAAAACGGAAATAGTGACAAATTTTATTCAAAATAGATCTTTGGGGATTTACTCACTGTTGCAAATCAAAATTTTGCGTAAACAAAACATTTTTGAAAAATTCCTTGATTGTAGAAAATCCTGTTTTAAAAAAATTAAAATATACTTCAAATTTGAAATTATTCTTATAATTTTATTTTTTTTTTAAATTTTGTCTATTGTAACCTTATTTTATAAATTATACAAATAATTAAAATATTTATAAATTTATTTGCTGTTCAACAATAAACTATTATTTAAAAAAATTTTATTAATTTCGTGGAGTTTTTTAAAAATTACTCTTTTGAGGTTTACTATAACCTTCTTAAGGGGTGCACAATTTAGTTTCCGCCCCGGGTGCCACCGACCCTAGCTACGCCACTGCTAGGTACAAATGTAGGCATACACAGTGTACACACAGAAATGTAAACACTCGAAGTATAAATTTTTTATGTAACATCCTTTTTTATTTTTTTAATTTTTATCGTTAGTTTAAGTCTTAACGATTATTTTAAGGCACTGCTTAGTAGTACTTCATGCAAAAATAAAAGGGAAAAAATGGCGATTCAGCGACGTCGCACAGTGATACGAGCTTTTGTAGTTTTATCGAAAAAATAAAAATCAGAGATTAAATTTATAAAATTTTTCCGTTATTGCACTGCCTATATTAAATTCTTTTTTGATACAATCCCTGCGTCAAATGACAAAATTAAGAACCAAATAATATCTTAATTTATATCTTCTCGTCTTGTTTTCCTAGTGTGGGAAATTCTAACATTACTAATAAATTTATGAGTTGCATCCAAGGCAGAAGGATAACCAGCAAAAGATTTTTTCCAAATTTGAAGTAAATTTAATTTTTTTTTTTTAAATATATTAAAATATGATAGGTATATAAATATCTTCTTGACAAATCGAAGTATCTGATGAATTCTGTTTCGTATATTAACACCTTATGTACTTAGCTGGACATTTAGTACAAACTATAGTTTTTAAGATAGGAATCTCTTGTTCTCAGCAAGAGCAAATCAAATACTTTTATATTAATACTTTTCAATATTAAGGTAAAATTTTTAATATTTATATTAAGTCCTTGTCAAACATTGGTATTCTTGCTGCAGTTTTCACATTGGAAAATAATTTATGAGCTGTGGTTTCATCGTTCGTAGTACCATACCCCGGCTTAACTTGATCGATAATCTGTGTGCATCTGTCCCATTTTTTTCTTTAAATTCTCGTTGAATACGATATAAACTTAATATTTTTAAAAGAAAGACGAGTCGATTTTTAAAAGCGTAGTAGATTTTTAAAGATTTTGTTAGAATAAAGTCAAGACTAATGATATATGAAAACAAGTAAAGAAAGTCTAAAGTCGGTCTAGGCCGACTATGAAATACCCTAAACCCACATTTTAAAAAAAAAAAAAATTTATTGTAAATGGGCGTGTCCGTGGGCGGATGAAGTCCATTTTTCCAAACCTTCTTTGTCTTGTCATAAAAAACATACGTGCCAAATTTTAGCTCTGTAGGTTAAACACATGCTTATTTATTGCGTTTTCAATTTTTGGGTTGTATGGGAGGTAGGCGTGTCCGTGATCGGATGACGTCCATTTTCCGAAGACATATTTGTGTTGGTATAAAACACATTCATATCAAATTTTATTGTTGTAGGCTAATTATGAACTGAGCTATGCAGTTTTCAATTTTCGCGTTGTATGGGAAGTAGGCGTGTCCGTGGGCGGACGATGTCCATTTTTCAAAACCATCTTTTTTTTGTTATAAAAAACATACGTGCCAAATTTTAGCTCTGTAGGTTAAACAGAGGTTTAAAAATTGCGTTTTCAATTTTTGGGTTGTATGGGAGATGGGCGTGTCCGTGAGCGGATGACGTTTTTTTTTCAAAGACATCTTTGTGTTGATATAAAACACACACATACCAAATTTTATTGTTGTAGACTTATTATGAGCTGAGTTATGCCGTTTTAAATTTTTGCGTTGTATGGAAGGTAGGCGTGTCCGTGGGCGGATTCCAAAAATATTCAATAGTGCAAATCCTTGGGTACATGTGACCATGTGTACCAAGTTTCATCGAATTATCTCAACTCCTTCTTCTTATCCTGTGTATACGGACAACACACAGACGGACGGACGGACGGACGGACGGACATAGATAGCTCGACTCACGTGGTGACGCTGATCAAGAATATATATACTTTTCTATACCGGACTCGCTTCGTTCTATGCGTTACAAACGTTTGCACAAAGTTAATATACCCTGACCTTTCAGGTTTAGGGTATAAAAATGCGGCAGTTGCACTTATAAGCTTCTCAAAGTTAGTGGACTGCATGAACCACCAGAGGCTACTGATGAGTCATTTAAAATTTAAAATTTAAAATTTAAAATTTAAAATTTAAAATTTAAAATTTAAAATTTAAAATTTAAAATTTAAAATTTAAAATTTAAAATTTAAAATTTAAAATTTAAAATTTAAAATTTAAAATTTAAAATTTAAAATTTAAAATTTAAAATTTAAAATTTAAAATTTAAAATTTAAAATTTAAAATTTAAAATTTAAAATTTAAAATTTAAAATTTAAAATTTAAAATTTAAAATTTAAAATTTAAAATTTAAAATTTAAAATTTAAAATTTAAAATTTAAAATTTAAAATTTAAAATTTAAAATTTAAAATTTAAAATTTAAAATTTAAAATTTAAAATTTAAAATTTAAAATTTAAAATTTAAAATTTAAAATTTAAAATTTATCATGTTTATCATCCTTGAATTATGTAAGATAGATTTTCAAACCTCTTGAGCTTTTTTAGCCGTTGCAGCGTGTTATTCATATACTTATTTCTCGAATATTTTAAGGCAATTTAACAGGTAACAATGAAATCATACGTGAAATAAAATCTATATAATTAATAGGCTAAGGTTTTTTTTGTGACTTCAACTCCTCCCAGACCAATGGACCGATTCTATCGATTTAGATGTCATTAAATCAGGTTTAGGCTGTAACCACTTTTAAAAATTGTGATTTCACTTCAGGGGGTTCCCAACCTTTTAAAACAGAAATAAAATTTTTGTACAAAAATCCGTTATTTTATCGATTTGAAATTTAGTTTGAGAAGAGCTTATGAATTGATCGAATTTGAATTTTTTTCAAAACTAAAAATTTTTAACCAAAATTATCTTTTATGCATTCCTCAAATGTCAATTGTCCTAAAAATGCAGTTCCAAAATCAAAAATTCCACTTTCCGAGCATACAAGTCAGTCAAATTTTAACAGTTTTCAAAAAAAAATTTTTTTTGGTTTTTTTGGTGCTTTTTCATCTAAATGTGTCATAAATCGATGTTGTAGGTGTTCTGTAAGTACCTTTTATTAATTTCTGAAATAAATCTTAGTATTATTTCTTAAATCTATTTTTGAATGCGTTTTTTTTTAACATTAGTTATTTTTTATAGCTGGAAGAGTTAAGGCTCAAACAAGTTATGCGTAAGCATACAAAAGTTTCAGAGAGAAGTCAACGAAAAGTATACAAAAGTTCAAAAACACACTTTTCCAAAATTAATTAAAAACGAAGTAAGCATGAAAAAAAATTTCAATATAAATCGATTCGAATGAAATGACAAATAAAAAATAATTTATTTTTGTCGAAAAGGATTGCCAACTAAAATTATAAAAAAATATTTTTTATAATTTTAATAAGTTGATAAATTTATCCATGCTTTATGATTAAAAATAGGGGTCAATTTCAATACAAACCCCGCTTAATAAACAAATCCTGTCTAAAACATACATTTGTTACTGACTTTTATTACAATTTCGATACATAAGTGTTTAAAATCAAAATTTAAATTATTTATTAAACAGGTTGCAACCCTTTTCTGCTTAGCAATATACGGTGTCGAGCGCTCACACTCAAGTTTTGAAAAGTAAACGAAAATTGAGAAACTGAACGAAAAATTGCTTACGCACAACTTGGGCGACACAATATATTGCTGAGCAAGTACGTTCTTTTGCTCTCTAGCTTTTGTATGCTTACGCATAACTTGGTTGGGCCTTTAAGCTGCGATGTTTTCGAATAGTAATAATGTTTTTCTCAGTTGTTATATTAGTGTAAGTCCGTCTTCGTATTTTGACAGTTACATTAAAAAATTTTGTGCCAGATCAAACGTTTAAAGTCAAACCATTCAGATAATGATCTTTTATATCATTATTGAGACTCAATATATCGTTATTCGTTATAACTTATTGAATAGAATATCATATATTAAACGTCCATAATGTTTCTAACAATTAATTTTTATTGAATTGCTCGAATTCGGGCAACAGGTTTACTAGGTAACTATTATGTTGAAAAAATTATGTTGTTTAATATTTGCTATATATGATAGAATACATACAGCAACACCCAGACTTAGCGCACTACCATTCAAGGGAGATAAGGCGATGCCCTTAGCTTAGAGCACATTTTTCATTAAACGTTTATGTGATTCACGAGGCGACCGGGTATCTTTTGCGTTTTCAAACAAAGAATTTGTTCATGAATAACCAACCTCAAGTGATAAAACTACCTGAGAGTTTAAAAAGGCTTTTTGTACAATCATATGGAAAAAGCGCAAAGTGTTCATAGTTCAAGGTTACGAAACTTTTGAGGCTTTTTGATACTTTTTCTTTTATCTCGCTCCGATACACAGTGTTGATTTTTTTGTTTCATGTCGTACTTATGCCTTGCTGTTTCATACTTTTTAACGCTTTTTTTTCTTTTTCGTTTGTTTGCATCATTCTGGTGTTTTTTTTTTATTTCTTGTTTATTATAAAACGCTTTTGGGTAATTTTTTCTTATCAAAGCCTCTCAAAAAGCTCAAAACACTCCTAAAAGCGTAAGCAAAAAGCGCCCACTATGAACACCAACAGCGCGAAAAAGTGTATAAAAGCGCGAGCAAAAGCGCCCACTATGTACAGCAACAGCAAGAAAAAGCGTAATGATATCGCTAGCAAAAGCCTGAACAGCTTCAGCTTCTACTATGAACGCGGCCTTACGAGTATTTTTTGTGTATGATTTTGTTCTCTACATATAAAGCAACTTTCAACAATTGCTTGAATCACTTGAGTCTTGTTTTGGTATATTAGAAGAAGCCACAAATCGTGAAAGAGGTCGCGACTCTCACCCATGGTTTCGACATAAAAATTGGATTTTCAGTACGTTTTTCTATGTTTTTTTTGCTCAATTCAAAACTTAAGCCATTTTAAAAATTGTCTGTGACTTTCGGTTGATGCATATCTAAGATTGTGCTTCATAAATATAATTATTAACAGCCAAAGCAGCTACATATGTTACGTTGAAAAACAATGCTAATAGCCATCGGTTTCTAATTCGTTTTGTGGTGTACTCACGCAATAATTTGTCCATTTTATCAATGCTACTTTTAGTCTTGTACTATAGTACGTAATAATATCAGTACGTAATAATAATATAGTACGCAATAACTGGCATGAATGGCAACACGTACGATGCACGATATTCGAAGATCTTTTCGATTTTAAAAAGGTATTCTCAACTAGCATGCTAGTAGTGGCACGTGTAACTGCACGGTAAGTTCAGCAACAAATAAAAAAATATGCTTAAAAATATATTTTTTAATTGTTTATAAGTGTGGAGTTCACGAAACATCGATCTAGCTCAACATTTAAACACTGTGTTTCTATATAAATAATATAAAGGTATTCGGGTACCTCGTCACTCTGATAGAGGTGTTTTTTGTTGTCACTCACATAAGGGTTAAATGCGATTTTTCTGCTAGAGGATAATGCCAGTACACCATATTTGTTTCAGGAACAATATAAATGATGGCTTGGAGGCTTATGACTCTTGAACTATTAAGTATTTTGATTTAACCTTTAAGGATGATAATCTACAATGTAACAAATGCAAACACATTTTTCCATTTCTTTGACTAGCTGACCAGATTGAACCCAGTGGCGTAGCGAGGAGGGGGGCAGGGGGTGTCATCATGCCCCGGGCACCACTCGCAGAGGGGCGCCAAATCATTCTCAAGACAAACAAAATTTTGCAAAAAATTTTTTTTAATTAATTAATTCAATAATTAAGTTAGCCAACTGTAAGGTACAATACTATGATAATGCTGCCCTTATGTCAAATCACATATCTGGCGTTCAACAAAGAATAATAGAAAAAAATAATAAGGCAACATTTGTAAATTGTGATAACCACACATTAAATTTAGTTGGAGTTACTACAGCTAACCAAAATTCATTCATTGTAGCATGTTTTGGAATAATTGATAACATACGTCTCTTTTTCTCACGTTCAACATTACGATGGAAATTGTTTAAAAATGCTTTAAAAAATCTGTTAAAGAACGATCTGTTAACACGATGGAGCGCCAGAGCGCAAGCAGTTAGCGTTTTTGTCGAGTGACTGGAAGAATACGTAGAACTATAAGAAAAATTAGCAGAAGAAAATACTGCCACAAGTGGTACACCAGAAATGCTGCAATCTTTATCTTAAACCGAATTTAAATATCATAACTTTAGTCCATTTCTGGCATGAACTCTAAGAGAATTGATCGTGTGCAGCTCAGATTACAAGGTCCAAAATGTCGCCGACAAATGCGAGGAGAATTGACTGGAGATATGACCTTTCCGCAGAAAGCGAAAAATCTGGCGTTATGAAAAGCGTTCTTGATCGTCTGCATCAGGAAATAAGTTCACAATTTACACGACTTAGGGACCTTAATTCCAAATTTTGGTATTTACTGGACGCTGAAAATTTATTAAGTAAGGATAATCCGTACAACGATCTTGAAAAGAATTGTAAAAATTTGGGTGAGTTTTATAATACAGATATTAATGGAACAGAACTTCCATTTAAAGAACAAGATGTTTTTCCAAATCTGAGAGTAGCACTTCAAATACTTATTACTATTTCAGTATCAATGTATCAATCAGTGTAAAATTGAATAATATATGTAAAATACAGTACAATGTCAAATTTTACCGTCTTCACTCAAATGCATCTCCTGACCGTTTTTTTCCACGCATTTCTTTCGGCGGTAGCTTATATTCTCCACTAAAAATGAAAATAGTTTTCGATTTTTTATGAATTATCATAGCGCAAAACCTACTCATCTAAATGTTAAAATTCGTTGAACAAACATGAAGAAAATTAGAAATTAGAAATTAGAAATTAGAAATGAACAAGATATATTTCAACAAAAATCTTATAAGTTATTTAAAATCTGTAAAAATCACGTAAATCCTAGTACTCTGTCCGTTTGCGTAGAATTTCACTCGCAACATTCATTTTTTGTTGCGTGAAAATTCTGACAAATATTTTGTTGTGAAGAAATTGAAAAATTTGAGAGTCATGCTTTACTTCTCAAAATAGACCAGCCTTATTATACAAAAATTCAATATTTCTTTAGTTCGTGTTTGTAAGAGTAGAATAGAGTTAAAATAACGAATTATACATGATCAGTTCGATACAATTGATATCAAAATTACATATAGTAAAATTTACTTAATTGAAATAAAACAATATAAACTTTATTATTTCAGTAAGTGAGTAGTTAAGCAAGCAACAGTTATCTTTAACGAACTGTCAAAGTTAGGAATAAATATTGCTAGCAAAGATGTTATGGATACGAGTTAACAGGTTAGGTAGTTAAGGGCCAGTTAACGATAACCACAAATTTCTTTAATGCGTTTGTGAATTCTACTGATGTTGATGCTCCACAAAAAATTATTTAAAATTGAAGTGGCGGAATATTTCTTCATTCGTTAACCAACGTTCTGTTTTCTTCATGTCCTTTTATTTCTTCGGCTAATGATAGTCCTATTTCTGATGTTTGAACCACTTCTTTTTTAATAAAACCAATTTAGAAATATATTAAAAAACTTTAAAATTAATTGGTAACATCTCGATGTTACGCGATCTTTGTACTCGTACAACTAACATTTGTCAAAATTACCCCAATCAAAAATGTCAAATGTTCCCAAATGCTCTCGGCTTCTTTTTTTTAAATTTTTTTTTAAGTTTATATTTAGTTTTATTAAAATTCACTTATATATTAAAAACATAAATAGTTTTTACCTTTTGTAAAAGATACTTTGATTAACTTTTATAACTCGGTCAGGACGTCCTTACGAATCAGTACCGGAAAATAACAGTTACCCGCCCAAAAACACAAAACCTATTCAGTTACTTTTCTTCATGTAATGCAAGAATCGTCAAACTTGGTGACGATAACTTATATACAAAATTTATAAAACAAATTATTGAAAAATAACGGCTTAACTTTAAAATTTTTTTTGCGATTTTCGTGTTAAGAGACCCTAAATCTATAACAAAATATAATGAACTGTCGTGTACAGAACCTTTTTCTGATTTTGACGCATAAAGTTATTTGTATTAATGTTATTTAATAAGTATATTATAATTATTTGTACAAAATATTAAAAAATATTTATTTATATTTCATTGGGGGCGCCAAAAAATTGTTTCGCCCCGGGCGCCAGTTATGCTCGCTACGCCACTGATTGAACCCATAAACAATTTTGAAGAATTATGTCTTCAAACCAAAACACTCTTACATGAAACAAATTGTTATGGGAAACCTTACAAAATTTTTGATAATCCAAGCTCATTATCTATTTTTTTTTTTTTAATATGCATCTGGTAGTTTTTGACAAAGTTTTGCACATGCTATGTAACTCAAAGATTATTATTTTTCCTTATCAAAATTTTGCTTATTTTGTTTCAGAAATTTTGTGTTAATACAAATAATTTTGCATGCATTTTAAATTGATCAAAATATTTATTTTAAATATTGAATTTAATTTTGCACTTAAATTGCACTTAAGCACTTAATTTTGCACTGAAAAGAATTTTTAAAAACTTTTTAAATTGCAAGCGAAAGTAAATACTTTCAACATTGAAAATTTTAAATTTTTACTTAACGCTCCATTTCGGCTTATCGCTTGCTACCTTCTAATAAGTATTCGACTTGCAATTTGTATGGCGGCCACGTAGTGTTGCACGTTTATTGCTCCCATTTCGAAAATCAGCTATATGTTTTTTTTTTTGTCTTTGTTTTCCTGCAGCTAAAATAATCGAGAAAACCCTATTTTTTTTTCCTTTTCATTGAAAGGAAAAACTCTCTTAAAACGATGAAATGCATGCTGTAGCAACTCTTTCGCAAACGTAAATTACCTGGAAAAAACGTGACTTTCATGTAGCGAATAGTACACGTTCCACCCGCACAACGACCTCGAGATGACGCTGCCAAAGCAGTGTCACTGATGCCTACAAAATCGCTGCGACCGGCGCTCAAGTTCCGTTTCCTAGACGTCCATTACTCTAAGAGCCTTGCAGCCAGCAGCCAGTTCAGGTGACTCTACACGACGAACGTGAGTGCATTTTTGGCGAAAGCCTTAAAATACTTAATGTTTGTTTTTTCAAGTATTTTTTTGGCAGCATAAAAGAAACATGTAAGCGTAGGGATAAAAAGGATAGCTATAACTTGGCTTTTATGAAATTCAACAGAAAAAAAGGAAATTGATTATGTTGAGGGCTACTTGTTTTCAATTTTAACGCAGTTGTAAAAAATAAATGCCAATATTAAGCATTTTATAATAAATCTCTTTTCCTCTAGTTGATAGAGTTTCTGAACTGAGCAGAGGCCGGAAGTCAAAATGACATGATTTATATTCAAAAGCAAATGTTAAGATTCTCAAAAATCACTGCATCATTAAGAAGTGTATTTTCTTGTCTCTTTTTAGCACGAGCAATAGTACCTCTTTAAATTCAAAAAAAGATTTAAGAAGCCAACATATGTTCATAATTTTAAATACGTTTAACACATCAAAGTTTGCGATTAAGTAGGATTTACACCAAAATAAATTCATGCTGACATAATTCAGATAAATTCACTCAAGACTTCAGTCAAGCAGGCACGATTCAAAGTAAAAACGCTATAATTAAAATCCCTGCAGCGTAACGTCAGTACGTTGCAGCAAACAACATGTGGGTGACTGACAGACAGTTAATTCGAATGGGACATGTTGTTAATCATCCATACCCAGTCACACACACACACACACACACACACACACACACACACACACATGTGCTAGAGTTTTTTGGGGATCATGCTCACCTCGCACAAATATACAAACTCTGTTGTTGTTCGTAAAAAAAATTACTCAAATGTGGAATGTCAACATACGTGGCCAAAGATTTTCTTAATCTTACAAACTAGATTTGACTGCACTCAGCATTGAAATGTCAAGTTCAAGAGTTTTCACAGCTGTTTGTTATGCTGCACAGTGGACCGTTCCATACAAATTAGATGGGGAAAAATTATTTTATGATTTTAAACGATATGGCACAGAGAGTATATTATAACAAGAGGTTTTATAAGAATAACAATGCTCTGTTAATGTTAATTTCATGATGTCGCCAAGAGGACGAACTTTTTATTCTACCGTGAATGTCATCGCTTCTCTCAGAGCAGCTGAAATAGATAGACAAAATGTTTGTAGATGCTTGCAATTCTATTTGGAAACTCTCTTCAAATTCTTTTCTCTTGTCCCCTTGCCAATTGGTTTCCACCCCTATGCCTATTGCCTAATGTTTGTTTTTTTTATAATCAACCACGATCGTTGTTGTTGTTAAGCTGTTGTAAAAAGGAAGCAATTCGCGTAGTTCGTTAGGTTGTTTTAGTTGTTGTTGAAGTCAAATGCAAACGATGTTGTTGTTCTTATTAGCTGTTGTTGTTGTAGGATTTTGTTAGATTTTGGATATTTTACGTATATCTCCTTGTGTGGCTATGAATGAATCTAAAAATAGAAATACATGTATTCAATACATTTACAGCTTCCAATTTGAATGTATGCGTTTGTCTTAAAGCTGAAATGAAATAATTTGCATTTTTGATATTTTTGCATTTTGTCGATCTCACAGAAGTTGCTTTTGAAAAACGTTGTAACTTTTGCGTTTTCAGTCGGATTGAGATAAAACAGAGTACAAAATTAAATAGAATTTATCGAATATTAATATGGCATCAAAAATAAATGTTGAAAAAAATTAATCAATGCATTTTTAATATGATGTTTTTTTATTATCAGATTAAAAATAAACATTCATAACCTTATTTTTCCAAATTTTTAATTTCTATTTTTATAATATTTTATTTGAACTAATTTTATTGGCATAGAAGCAAAATTACTAGTGTCTTATGTTTTTAAAATTAAATATTTATTAAAAATATATATGCCTATAATTAATTATTTGTTGTATTTATTTGAATATATTTATATATATTTTAATTTATTTCTTATTTATTTTGAATGAATATACCTAAATATTTTTATTTATTTGTTTATTTTAAATATCAGTCTTAGCAATTTGATTTTTTTTATAACTTATTTATGAAGTATAAAGTGTTTGGTATTTAAAACAATATACAAATAAGAATTATTAAATGATTGTTCCCATTATTAAAATATAGGTACATTCGATACATAAACTAAAATTAACTCTAAGGGTTTTTTCTTCTTTTCATCATCGTTTTAGTAGATTTAATAAGCATCACAACAAACAAAATGATTCACTTACTTTTATATTTTATATTTTATATTTTATATTTTATATTTTTTATTTTATATTTTATATTTTATATTTTATATTTTATATTTTATATTTTATATTTTATATTTTATATTTTATATTTTATATTTTATATTTTATATTTTATATTTTATATTTTATATTTTATATTTTATATTTTATATTTTATATTTTTGAATGATATTTTAATCATTTAATAATTCTTATTTGTATATTGTTTTAAATACCAAACACTTTATACTTCATAAATAAGTTATAAAAAAAATCAAATTGCTAAGACTGATATTTAAAATAAACAAATAAATAAAAATATTTAGGTATATTCATTCAAAATAAATAAGAAATAAATTAAAATATATATAAATATATTCAAATAAATACAACAAATAATTAATTATAGGCATATATATTTTTAATAAATATTTAATTTTAAAAACATAAGACACTAGTAATTTTGCTTCTATGCCAATAAAATTAGTTCAAATAAAATATTATAAAAATAGAAATTAAAAATTTGGAAAAATAAGGTTATGAATGTTTATTTTTAATCTGATAATAAAAAAACATCATATTAAAAATGCATTGATTAATTTTTTTCAACATTTATTTTTGATGCCATATTAATATTCGATAAATTCTATTTAATTTTGTACTCTGTTTTATCTCAATCCGACTGAAAACGCAAAAGTTACAACGTTTTTCAAAAGCAACTTCTGTGAGATCGACAAAATGCAAAAATATCAAAAATGCAAATTATTTCATTTCAGCTTTAAGACAAACGCATACATTCAAATTGGAAGCTGTAAATGTATTGAATACATGTATTTCTATTTTTAGATTCATTCATAGCCACACAAGGAGATATACGTAAAATATCCAAAATCTAACAAAATCCTACAACAACAACAGCTAATAAGAACAACAACATCGTTTGCATTTGACTTCAACAACAACTAAAACAACCTAACGAACTACGCGAATTGCTTCCTTTTTACAACAGCTTAACAACAACAACGATCGTGGTTGATTATAAAAAAAACAAACATTAGGCAATAGGCATAGGGGTGGAAACCAATTGGCAAGGGGACAAGAGAAAAGAATTTGAAGAGAGTTTCCAAATAGAATTGCAAGCATCTACAAACATTTTGTCTATCTATTTCAGCTGCTCTGAGAGAAGCGATGACATTCACGGTAGAATAAAAAGTTCGTCCTCTTGGCGACATCATGAAATTAACATTAACAGAGCATTGTTATTCTCATAAAACCTCTTGTTATAATATACTCTCTGTGGATATGGTATGCAAAAACAACAAAACATGTTTAGGAAGTGCGGGTCTATTTGACCCCACTGGGGAATAATAGACTAATTTTGTGTTTCCGGAAGGGAGAAAAATTGTAATCGTTAAGAACAAGTAACATTTTAAAGCAAAAAGTAATTTTTTTAACTGGTTTTGAATAATTTTGGTATAATTTTTATTTAAACAGTTTTATATAAAGATTCTACGATTTTATAACTATTTGAATGGTAATTTAATTACTTTTTTTTTTATGAAGCAATATAATATTACAACTCAGCTCATAAAATATTCAGTCCATACTTTGTATGAATTCATACATTCTTTTGTTTTGTAATATTCGAACACACTTTATAGAACTCTTCTCGAGATAAGCTTATAAAAGAAATACTTTACTTTTTGACTAATAATTCCATCAAAAATATTAAAAAAACAAAATTTTGATTTCGACAACAGCGCACATTGGTTGAAGAGTGGCCGAAATTCATTCTTTTCATGTTCGCCGATTTGGATAATTTTTTGGTATTTTGTTGTCAGATATCTGAATATAATGATTCCGTAATATAAGGCTGATATATTTATTATTTGCTTGGACAGACATGCTCGAAGTTCATATATGTTCGCTTGTTTAAAATGGCATGCAAATTTACTGTATATTCAATCTTTGGTACAATCACAGTAAACTTATCATCTAACTTTGTTGTATATTTTCGTAAATGGCAATTGTCGTAGATGAGATTTGCCTAAAAAAAATTTGAAAAAGTGCCATCTAAAAATTTCGTAGAACAAAATTGCAATGTTCATCAACTTCAGTGTACTGCATCTTTTTAGCGCTGTGGAGCGCTGTTTAACGAAAGATGTCAAATTTCAGCTCAAAATCTCAGCTTAAAGTAAAAAAAAAGTCATCTGCTCCTACCTGCTCCTTTCCAAAAAAAAAAAAGAGCATGATAATGATGTTAAAAAATTATTAAAAGACTATGCTTAAATTACTTATTCATGTTTTTCTATTTGTTTTTTCTATGGGAGGTGGGCGTAAAAGTGGGCCGAACAGGTAAATATTTTCAGGAGCCCATTCTACAATTATAATGTTTATTTTTTGTGAAAATTGTGTTGATGCATTTAAAATCAAGAGGTTTAGGCACTTTTTCAATACAAGCTGTATGGGAAGTGGGCGTAAAAGTGGGCGAATATTTTTAAAATTTCACAAAAATGATTCTGAGTATTTAAAAATGTTATGTGCCAAAAAACAATGCCGTAGGTCAAAATTTAATTTTCACTTTGTATGGGAGGTGGGCGTAAAAGTGCGCGGATCATTTTAATTTTTCAAGTTTTTTCTTGATTCAAACAAAAACTGCATGTGTGCCAAGTTTCATTGTCCTTCAATAGCTTCTTCTATTTTTAACCGCTCGTTCTTTGAACTTCAACCAATGATCCATTATCCAGATATATCCACAAAAAATCAACAAGCGTAGCGTGTTCACCATAAATTACCTTCACTTAAGGTTTTATTTTTATTCTTTTAAACATTTTTTTCAATCCCATGTAATCCAGTAAATTTTATAACATACATTTATTTTTAATTTTAGACATTATCATAAATAACTTATTGTTTTTTTTTTTGCTACTAGAACGAATTTTGAAAAATAAAAAATGTATCAAATGTCATCATATTACTTAAAAAATAAAAATAGAAACTTTTAAACTTATAGTTTAGATTTTTTTGCGAAATTAGAGACATACATTTATGGAATTAAGTTCAATTTGAAAAGGAAACCCAATTTTCTCTTAAAAAACAACTTTTCTCCGTAATTATTATTTTCTTATTAAAAAATACGTGTCCAAATGCTCCAAAAAGATCTTTAGACAATATTTCTTTCAATCTCTTTAAAATACGTACATTTACCTTATTTGATAAAAGTAGATTTTCACTACTTTCCAAAAATAAATGCAGCCGTGTGCCCATAAATTGGTACATATTAACATTTTAATCAGTAATTCTTATATATTTTGCCGCTGAAACAATCTGCGACTTCATCATATTAAGAAAAAGTAAAATATTAATTTTTTAAATAAAATCTTACCCATAAATTTCTTCACTTATTATAATTGAATTTTTTAATTCAATGGTGTATTTAATATTTCTAAAATCTAGTGGATTTAAGTATTGAAAAGTTGGCAACACAAAGATTTTCATCCCTCAGAATCCTTTTTATTATTTAGAAAAAAGTTATTCAAAAACAAAATTATATGATTAAACCAGGGACCGTAACTGTTATAAGTTTTATTAAAAAATCCTAAAATAATATTTATATTTCAACTTATATTTTTCTGCTTGCTTATAACGATTAACTTTAAAGTTTTTTTGTTTTGCTCACAAAATAAAAATTATTTTCGAGTTTTATATTTTCCCTCATATATAACAGTTATTGCTTAAGTTTTAATTTTTTGCTCACAAAATAAAACTTAGTTTTGAGTTAAATATTTTTCCTTGAATATAACAGTTATTTTTTAAGTTTTAATTTTTGGCTCTGAATATAAAAGTTATTTTTGAGTTTTATTTTTCCCCTCACAGATAAAAGTTATTTTTTTAGTTTATTAAAATTTACTGGTTTAGTATTCATTGGTCATGATTAATGTGGTTGGGACCCAAACCCAATGTACGTATTTTTAAGGTCTTGTAGAGACCCCTCAAGTTTATAGTATTAAGCAGACAAGTAATAAAAAAATAAAACTTAAGCAATAACTTTTATATGTGAGGGAAAATATAAAACTCTAAACTAATTTTTATTTTGAGAGCAAAAAAAATTAAACTTAAAAAATAACTTTTATTTTGAGGGAAAATATAAAACTCGAAAATAAGTTTTATTTCATGAAGAAAAAAATAAAACTTAAAAAATATTTTTTTTTTTTAGAAAAAAAAATAAAACTCAAAAATAAGTTTTATTTTGTGAGTAAAACAATAAAACTTAAAAATATTAAAATCTTCATCTATTTGACTAGTGAAGAGCTCAACCTTGGTTTTTACATAATGATTTTTTCGCTAAAAATTTTAAAAATAACAGTTATTTTCTGTCCCTGGATTAAACACCTTGTATGTCACACTTTTCATCGCTGGCTGTGGACTCATTTGAATTTTACAATGGTATGTTTGGGAAAACTTCTTCAGAAATACTTTGTGAACTAGATTTTCGATTAAGTATTTCAGTAAAAAACCTTCAATAATTTCAATTTTTACTTATCTTCCTTTAAAAAATGTTATTTTACACATATTTATTTTGCTTTTAAATGCTTAAAATAGCTTCGGCGCCTCCCCTGAAATAATGCCGCGCGAGGCAATTTAAAGTTTTTTATTCGAATTACTAATCGACAGTGAATGCCCGCTTGGAAAGGAATCCGTTAATGTAACCGTCAATTTAGACAGTCAAATATGTTTTGAAATGATGATGAATTTTTTCACGTTAAAATATCTGAGACTCCCTCCCCCCCTATCATTACTTATGGTAGTATATTTTCAAACCCCCTTCCCTCCCCTAAATTGGTAATGCAATTTATGAAGGACTTCTAAGTCCCGTGCACTTAAACTCGAGTTGCAAATTTTATTCCGTCTGAACACGCCAAACAGTACACTGTGCGCTGCAGCGTGAAAGTCTTCAGAAAAATCAACAACAACTGCAGCAACGATTCGGATTAGTTTTGACGTTTATGACATAAGTTCTTGAGCATGTCTGAGAATTATGTAGCATTAAGAAGGGTGCTTGTGGCAAGCAATTTTAAGATATTTTAAAATGCATAAAATATAAATAGTGCATCTTTTCCAACTAGCTGAAAATTGGTTTTATAACAAGTTATTTTAGAATTATTAGTATACATTAGTTATTTTTTGTACAATGATGGAGATATATGCTTCTGAAACAAGCAAAACAAAAATATTGGTGTGTGCTTGTGATCAAACTATAGAAGTAAAAACTTGTAATTTTTCCATTCATAGAAGGGTATATATTAGACCGTACCTAAAAAAAAAAAAAAATGCGCCGTACACCAGCGAATATGACGCGTTTTTGCAAGACAATTACGAAAAAAATGTTGTTGTTTTTTTTGACCGAACGTAGGGGTCGCGCATTGACATATTTCTTCATATCTCTGGTGATTATTCCTCAAAATCAATTTAAGGTCTTCCTAGGACTTGAAAATTGTTTTTTATTTTGGAAAAACATAATTGGTCTCTTTTAAACAAAAGCATCGATATGTCATTTAATATGATCAGACTTTTAATACCGAAGATATGTTGAAAATGAAAACAGGGAGCCTTACGTTCGGCAAAATATTTAAAAAAATTTTTTAAAAATAGTGTTGCTGGAAATGTCAATGTTCATTCTGAGCAAAAGATTAATGATATTTTAAGAGCTTTATTTTTTTTTTGATATTAGAGTTCTACATTAGGATGGTAGGAACTGAGATCCGGAGGGTAAGTACTAGAACGATGCACCTGAGGTCAATTATTTCTATAGAGGTCATATTGGTCTTGTTGAGACAAAACCATTGATAAACCAAACTTTAAAATTCAACTGTAAACACCAGAAATATGAAGAAATATGTCCATGCACCCCTACGTTCGGTAAAAAAAAAAAATTATTTTTTTCTTAATTGTCTTATAAAAATGTGTCATATTCACTGGTGTACGGCGCACTGTTTTTTTTTTTGCATAGGAGGTGGTACGGTCTAGTATATATAATTATTTATTTATTTATTTATTTATTTATTTATTATTTATTTTATATTTATATTAAGGCGGGTCAAATTTTAAACTGGCGTGGCGCATTGAAAATCGTAAAATGTTTATAATTTTAAGAATATTTCGCAAAGAATTCATACATTTCTAAGGATCTGATGAAATTTCACTTACAAAAAAGGTCAAGAATTAATAAAATCTTCTGGGAAAATTGCAAGATAAGAGCTCAACTTAATGTAGGAATAAATAGCGCGTGCTGAAAATTACTACAAGCATATCCCAAGTATACCTTAAAATTAAGTGATATTTTATGATAAATGATTATCCTTTACTTAGCATTATTATAAGCAGTATTTATTTACGAACAGTTTGGGTTTTTTGACCCAAAAGCTTGGGAATTAAATCATATGCTTAAAGCTTAAACATTTGTTCAACCATAAACCAGTCGTGCTAACGAAAATACAAAAATGAGCCAAAACTTATTTGTAAAAAAAATAACATGTTGTGAGACATTTTTTAAAGAAATACAATTTTTTTTCAAAAATGGCCACCTTACCCGAGGCACTAATGAATTTGTGTCATAACGAAGCTACATTTCCAAATAAGTCCATTCCAAAATTTGCCAAGTTGAACTGATATGTTTTAAATTCAGAGCCAATTGAGGCACTTGTTGTGCTTTATTGCTTTAAATCATTTCTTCAAAATTTATTACACATAAAACCCCTTTGGCGCCATTTTATGCTTAAATAAATATAAGCACACATTTCTATAAATAAGATGTAACAAATAATTGATGCCATCCGAGTATCAAATGGAACAAATTATTGAGGGTAAAACACAATTTATTGAATGCTCAAGAATGTAGTTTAACCTTATGTGTCCAAGCAACGTAAGCTTTATTTTACACATCCACTCACATATACTTCTTTAGCAATACACATACAGTCAATAGCATCAACTGAAGCATACAAAACGAAGTTACGCTGACTGACCACATAGATAAATGAGGTCAAAAACTATATTAAAGTAAAATAAATGCTGAAGTTTCCTAGTGGGTGGGTGTGTTGATTGGTTGTTGTTGTTGCTAGCTACTGTTGGCTTCGCTGTTGAAACAAAGCAACATAACTAAAATAGCAATAAAAACAACTTTTATCTTTTATTTTATTTTTTTATTTTATTTTGTATGTTTTATATTATTGTGTGTTTGGCACACAAAACAATTTCTTTTATACAGCTGCACACATGCAGCAACACAAATACACACACACAATCATCTAGGGACAGTCATCTAGGGGCTGGCAATATTGTCAAGAAATTCTAACGTTCACAAGAAACGCCCAACATTTTTACGACATTTTGTTGACATACTTTATCGAGCGTTGCGAGTAGGTAAGAGAGATATTTAAGCCTTGACACTCTATATAAGGAACTAATTTTGTATTGAATCCGTTTGGAGAATTCATAAAAATGTTCTAAATAGCCGTATCACAAGCATTGTATTTTGCTTTTGTAGAAATTCTGGATTTGAACTTAAACACATTCTTGAGCCTTTTAACTTTTTTTTTTATTTCATATCAATATTTCTTAAAATGTTAAGAGTAATTTTTTTATGTTTTATTATGAAACAACTTACATTTTTCTTATTTTGAAATGTCTTATTCCAAGGAAATGTTCGTTACATTTATTTAATTTATTATAAGACCCTCAACCGTTAACTGTCAGTAAAATTAATTTTATGGCAAAATATTGCGTCAATAAAACTTAACTAAGCATGTTTATGTGTAGGTTGTTTTTCTAATCAAGTTGATTTATATACAGCAGTATTCGTTGAAATAGCAGTGTGTGCTTTATTTTCAAATAAAACGATGTATTTATATATGTACATTGTACATTTAAAAAATGATTGAAATTTTTTGAAATAAGTAAAGATACAAGTTTGTTTTTAATTTAAATTTTTAAAATTCAGTTTCGCAAAGCATAAAATCAATAAATTCACAGGTACTTTCAAACTGCAATCTGCTCTTCTTTTGACTTTAAACACCTATTTACAGTTAATTGCCTTTTTGCTGTCCAAGCCCAAGTATTATTCTCTTTAAAAAATACAAACTCCTCTTTCATTGATGGTAGCCACTTTTCTCGGTCTGTGCTGTTTATTGCTTCTTCAACTGTAGCTGGATCTTTAACGTCTTCCATTGTTACATTGCACATGCAGTAAAGATTTCTAATCCTTATTCTTTCCGAACGTCGCATATAAGGTTCTTGTACAACAGCTGGAAACACCTCTTCATCGTCAATGGCACTTGCATCCCCCACTTCAATTATATCTTCACAAGCAGATTAAAATGACTTATCAACATGGACTACTTCTTTATTTACAGAATCCTGAATAGATGTCATGGTTTCATCTCTTGATATATTGACTTCTCCCCCTGAATTGGAAATTTTCTCAGGAAATTTATTTGTAGTATAGCTTTTATGATCAATTAAATTCACTTTCCATGAAAATAGCGTCGCGAAAACAACAAAAAAAAAATTTGTTTTGGACCTCCGGAAAAACAGCCCAAATTGTCTTTTTTACATTAGGCTCATTCCACAGAAATGAGAAACGGAAACATGTATTCTAAAATGCATCTATTTGAAGTAATTTTTGGTTTTCGAATTGAAGTGAAATCTTAAGTTAGTCCTGCTGCAAAAATATTTTTAAATTAAATGCTTTTTTGTAATAATTTGGCAATTTAACTAAACAAACTTCGAGTTGAAAAAAAATTTTTAAATATTTTGATTTAATTTAAACCTTAAAATCAGTCATCTTTTGATACAACTTTTAAAAAAATAAGGTTAGTAATATTAAAAAAGATATATTCATGTTGTGTTAGAAAAGGTTGTAATATTGATTGGTTACTGCGTTTTCAAAGTACAAAATATTTAAACTGAGTGTTTTTCTGTGTCACACCCGTCCAAAAAAGGCTATAGTTTTCCTAAGAAGCAACATGGGCTTATGATAAGAATGAAACTTTGCTAAAGAAAGGATGTTGATGTTTTACATAAATTTATTAACTTTTTTCATTCAATAAATTATTTTTATTCTTCATTTCCGTTACAAGAAGTTGTTCACACCCGGAACGGTTTTCAAAATTTTTTTCTAATTATGAAATTTTTGCAAGTATATGAATAAATTCTTTGATTAAAACAAGTTTTGTTAATTCATGTATAGCGAAATCATTTGTGTAGGTATTAATTTGCTCAAAAATTCATGCGAAAAATTTTTTGGAAAAAATTACTTTTTTTTTAAATGTATTACAAACTTGAAATTTTTTGCAAAAAAATATTTTTTTTTTTAATTATTTCAAAACATATATTTTTGATTTAAGTGTCAAAAATATGTGAAAGTTATTATACCCATTAAGTTCTTATATATAATTCCCACATCATTCGCACTCGTCACACCCGGGACAATCTTATGTCACACCCGTCCCATTTAAAAGTTTAAAAAAGAATGGTTATCGCCATTTTTTCAAAATATTTTTTACTGGTATTCAACATAAAATATATATTAAATTTGAATATATGCAAGTCAGAAATGGTCTCATTGTGGCAGATGGACTGAATTTCAATGTTAAACTCAGAATTTTTAGTTTTTAAACTTGTGCTCGTCACACCCGTCCCAGGTGTTTAAGTGAATGTAACTATTAAACTAGTATAAATAACTGCATTATGTTTTAGCATTTTGAAACCTTGGGGCATCTTCTAAAATACTCTATAGTAAATTGCTAAAATTTTAACCGGTTAATACCATTTTCAGCACGATAAAGTAGTCAAAACGTCACACTCGTTTGTATGGAATGAGCCATAACTTAAGCATGTTTTTAAAGTTAATAAATAATTTTTTTAACACAAATTTAACAAATTTGAAGGAATGGGGGATAAATCGAACCAGCGGGGCTTACTAGTTGAATATGATTTCAAAAGTCAAAATATTATAAAAAGACAATGTAGTGCTCGTGAAGCCCTTTTCAACGACGTATAATTTTTAAAGATCTGACATGTAATCCTTGTAAGTTATGTAAAAAATACCATGTTTTAGCTGTTTTTCCGGTAGTCCAAAAAAAAAAACCCTCTTTTTTTTGTTTTTGGAATACTCTTAAGGTCAACTTTATAATGGGGGATTGGTTTTTTCAAACTTTCTTTTTTCGACCCACTCTAATGTACATCTAAAAAATTTGTGAAATTTTTTAAAATAAGCATAGGTATAATATTATTTTTAATTTTTATATCATATTGTATTTAAAAAAATCAGTTTCACACAAGCAGAGCATAAAATCAATAAATTCACAGGTTCTTTCAACTGCTCTAGGCTTTCAAAGATGTTTAAAATATTTTCCACATTTCAACCATGTCTTAAAGAACCCAGTTTTTAATTCCAAAATATAATTCTATAAGGCATAAAGATCACTTAACGATATATTTTCCGTCCTTTTCGATGACCTTTTGATATCTTATGTTGAGCTTCATCATTCCCCGTTATAAAGTCAAAATACTCTGTGAAATGAACCCCGGACCCATCGCATAAGAGTCGAATGCTCTAACGTCATGAAGTACTTCGACTGGCTAATCAATGAATAAAAGGAAAACTAAACAAAAGCAAACGAATATTTATAGTTTCGAAAGCATCAACTGACATTTTGTTATTATGATCCATGGTAGAATGAGCAAGGTAGCTGCAGGGCTATCAATTTTCTATCTCTAGCAGAGCCAGAATTGCCCAAACAATACAAATTGATGTCTCGTTTTGTCACTCTATTTCGTTCGGTATTTTTTGACAATTCTAACTTTCGGCTCTCAGCTCTGCAGCTTCTTTATTTGTTATTAAAAAAAAAAAAAACAAAACAAATTGGCCATTTCAGCCTTTGAAAGGACTTTGACCGAGATTCTTATGATCAATTGTGTTTTGTGTGACAGAAGCTTATTTAATAATACTAGTATCGCCTGGAGTCGAAATTCGACCAATTTTTTGTTTGCCTTTTTATAATTATAGATACAAAATATTTGGTGCACTTCTACTCCGCCCTCTGATTCATTTGAAAAAACAATTATCAATATCGGTTGAGAAACACGAGTGAAAATTGTTCTTTACGCCTTTTTATACACTCAGAAAAATATCAACTGTAATATTAACAGTCGGCGCTGTTATTTCAAAACACTGTTCGATTGAATGATTTGCGTTTAAATAAACAATTTTCTTTGTTGAATGAACGTTTCAAAGTATTTTTGTACTGTTTAAATCATCTGTTGAAATATTTTTGTGCTTATATTGAATTGTCAATTTTTTCTAAGCAATAGTTTTGCTATATATATTATCGTTGGCAGTAGCTCAGTGGATGTGCACTAGACTGTCATGCGAGAGACGTGGGTTCGAACCCTAGCTGTGTAAGTATCAAAAATTGTAATTTAATAATTGAAATAATAATGATTCTGTTTCATTAATTGTTTGGTCAAAAATAAACTTCAAAATAAAATGCTTACAATCTTGCAAAAAAAAAAAAAAATTGCAAATATCATTTTTTATTTAAAAAAAATATTTAAAATAAAAAAAAAAAATTTTTATTGGCCTTGTCGGATTTGAACCGTGGACACTGGAGTACTAAACGCACACGTTAGCACACTCGGCCATACATGAATTTTCAAACTAGTAATCAAATTTCAATAAATAAGTTTTTATACGAGTTTCGTGTTCCATAGACCAACAGTCAACCGACTGTTGATTTGAAAGTTTCATTTGTTGGATGGTATTTAACAGTGAAATCTGTTATTTCAACCCATGATTTGTTTGATAAAACAGCATTTTTTCCCTGAGTGTATATAGATTAACAAAAGGTACTCTCACGTCCGAAAAAGTACTTTCAGAGTAAAAAACTCCCCTCCAAAATTATCAAATATCATCGCTCTGGGGAAACGTAGTCAGTTCTGCTGTTAGCTACCGCAAGATACTCTCATGTCAGAGAGTGATCTTGATTGGATGTATGCCGGTGTGCCGGTCTCTACGGATGCACTTCAGGTGTTGATGGGAGTGCCGTTCTTAGATTTGGTGGTAATGCAAACCAGCTATGCATACCGAATTTGTAGGTGTTTGCCTTGGTTGGCTTTTGATTGGGCTCAGGACGTGCTAGGTAGGGATTTGAGCTCAATTGAGATAAACGCTATGCTAAAACTGTGCGCTACATCTAAATCGTGTCAGAGTCAGAACGGTAGAATAACTTACCAGTTTATACGTAAAGTGACTTTTGTATAAAATCAGATTCAGCAATTTTGCGTGTCAGGTGCTTACAAGACGCCGTATCAGGTGAATAATTATTTATAACTTTTCATCTGATTGTTTGTCCCTACATTCGACTTGATGGATCTTTTGAAGGTTTATTCTGGCATAATAAAGTCACCAGTCCGGAGCTGTGATGAGCTCAACTGGTAGTAGCTTTGCTACGAGGTCTGACCAAGGACTTGAAAACAAACTGGTACCATGGCAAGTCAGCGGCCCTTGGCTTTTGTCAGGCTGACTTGTTAGGCTGGACCTACGGGAGCTTCGTGGTGGTTGTGGCTTATACCCCCGTTGTGGCTAGAGCTTTTGCTCGAATGTGAAGTTGCATATTCCAACAATGTGCTACACCTCTTAGTACAGAAGAGATGTTAGATAGGAATCCACCCAAACCAAGGGTTGCGACATGTCATCACGACATTTTGCTATTTTAGTACCTTAGAACTCTCAAAGGGGCGCCTTCCAACGCAATGTGTCAGTCCAGTGTTGAGAACACCGTAGAACACCGTTTCGGTTTTTCACTATACATGAAAAACTTAATTTTTCTGGGACGAAAATGGTTTTCGGTCAAATTAAAAATTTAATAAAGTATATATAACTAGTAGAAAACCCGATTTATAAGTTTTTTACGGCCACATATATTGGCTGGGGAAAAAGCATTCGACGTTATTTTAGTAAAAATAAACAAAATTTTAGTTTTAAACAAAAATAATTTTATTTGCCCAAATATTTTCAATTCTGTTCAACCATTTACCTTTTGCCATTTTTGGGTTAAGCCCATGGTTGCTTTATTGTAAATTTTTGGGCTTTTATGGTTGAAAAACTGACGCAGGTGGTTTTCGCAGTCCTATTTTAAGGCAAATTTCTTGCCAGCAAGAGAGTGTTGAAGAGATCGGAAGAAATGATTATCTGATGGTGCTACGTCAGGGCTGTACGGGGGATGCATTAAAACTTAGAGATTCGAATCAAGCGTTTGGCTAGGTGGTAGAAGCTTATAATGGATGATACCATAATAGTCCCACCAAACGCACAGCATCACCGTCCTTGTTGTCAATCCCGGCTTAAACACCTTCCTTGGAGCTTCACCTTTTTTTTGACCAAAACTGTTTTCGAACAATATTAACTTTTGTTAGTCATCCACTTTTCATCACATGTTACCATATGTTTCAAAAAAATCGTTTCAGTAGCGAATGGCAAATAGAAATTAGATCCATTACATTTTTTTGTACTTAGTTCATGAGACACCCAAACATCAAGTTCTTTTTTACAACCAACTGTATTTAAATGGTTTAAGCCTGTTTTGTGGTCGAACTTTATTTAGTACCTTAGCGATGTCGTGGCTACTCACGTGACGATTTTCTTGTACCTTACCTCAACTTCAACTTCAAAATTTTCAGAGCAAAATCAAAGTCATCCAAGAGAATTTGCAGAAGTGTCTAAAGGTCATTCTGAAATCGGCCTAAGCAAGAATGGTTGAAGGAAACAAAAACACGTTGGCATAAGTGTATTGCCTCCGATGGTCATTATTTTGAAGTGA
The DNA here is from genome assembly GCA_958299015.1 of Tetanocera ferruginea. Classification (NCBI taxonomy): domain Eukaryota; kingdom Metazoa; phylum Arthropoda; class Insecta; order Diptera; family Sciomyzidae; genus Tetanocera; species Tetanocera ferruginea. The sequence continues at coordinate 101,137,757 of OY282642.1, read as the reverse complement.
TAAAATTAATATTGAACAATAACAACCGTTGTTATGTTATTTGCGCAGTTCGGTATTACGTAAGTAAATGTGTTCTTAAGTATTTTATCACATTTTAAACAAAATATTATAATACAGGAATACCTAAAAACTCCTTAGGTTTTTATTAAAAAAAAAATTAATAATTTGCCAGGACGTTTCTGTTTTCCTGCTGCAGACTTTTATATAATAGATGTGAAAGCGCTACTCATATGATATATTTTATAAAAAAAGTATTGATAAATGTTCAGTCACCTAATAGTATTAAGTAAATACTACTATTTAATATTACACAGCTGTATTGTTTTATGTTTTTGTTTTTTCTTCTTCCATTTCATGCCATTTTAGTTAGAATTGTAGTTAGGAGGTTTTTATTTTTTCTTGAAGTACGATTTTTGTTTTTGATTGTGTGTCTAAAAGTTCTTAAGGTAGTATTACAGTTTGTCACGAATTTTTGATTTATTTTTCACATGTATTCCCTAAAACTCTTTCCATCTGCCTTTAAGTTACAGTCCAAAAATTGGCCCAAAAAGATATTTTTATTCCAAATTGTAGCCATTTTCTTATTTTGATATTTTTTACTTAGGAAGTATGTGACAGTTTCAAGACGATTTTGTTTTTTCTTGATGTCTTCGAATGTTTCTGAGAAGCCTGACTGTCTGCTTAATAATCATCTAGCTTTTTCAACTTGTCCAAACCGACCAGGAAAAATATTTTTTTTAAATATTACAGTATTCATAATACATAGCAAAAAATGTTTCATCCTTTAAGTTTAGTTATTAGTAAGAAATATATATAGTTTAAAACCTTTTTTTATTGCTAACAAACTGTTATACCACCTTAATATGCTTGTTAGTCGTTAATGTGTTGATATCGTGCTTCAATTTGATTTCATTTTACTGTCTTCCGGTTGTGTTGTTGTTGCTGCTGTTGGTCATAGGGTGTGCTATTTATTTCTTTCCGGTCAAACAATTCTCGTTTTTATATGAGGCTTGGTTGTAGCTGTCAGTGTTGTAATTAATTTTTAGAGTTCAGACTCATTAAAACATTTATATCATAATTCGCACGTATCTGCACAGAGTTATATCAACAATAATTAGAGTTCCAAACGCTAATATTTTGTAGGCAACACAAACATGTGCATTATTAAATTGCAATACTTTTTCATCACTTCATGTAACCAGGTAGAAAAAATGCAGAAGGTCATCGTCTGGGCAACTAAGAATATTATAAATTTCAGCTCAATTTGCTGTCAGTTTATATCGTGATATATGATGGCGGCTTTAAGACATCCGATTTTTACTACATCCCCCAAGGTGTATCTCCAATTCAAATATGTGCTGAACATAGCCAGCATATCACGTCATCCCCTTTTCATGAAGTAGGCGTGTCGTGGATGCCCAATTTTGTATGAATATTTAATGGTAAAATAGTAAGCTGGATCGGACTTTTGGATGCCATCCTGCAGGCGCCCGATGATATCTTCTATTATCCGCCATTTTGTGGTTCAAAAAAACAACAAATTTTTGTTTTTTACGGTTCAAAAGTGTACTTTTTAAACATATTGGAAAATAAAGAATGCTCCAATTATGTCATCATATTGAAAAAACTTCATTAACATTACTAATTTCATCCTATCTAAAGGATATGCATCCTTAATTAAATATCGTTAAATAAACCGTAAAATTGAGGTATTTATCCCATAAAGATATTTTATTTTGTGCTTTAAAAAAGTTTCCATCGCTATGCAATAGCAATAATTTTATATAATCGTCCTGGCACACGCACGTACACAATGAAGGAATCTAATAACAGCAGTCTTTTTGCCAATCACAGGTGCTTAACAAAGCAAATTCACTCTCAACACGAAATCCTTTTTAGTTATTGCTGCGGATGTTTCTATGTTGTAGGTAGTCCTGTTACCTTAATACGGTCGGTCCATTGTTTGCAGATCAGAAGTTTTTACCTTTAGTAGCATGCAATAAGCATGCCAACGAATAATAAAAAGCAACTAGCTACATACAATAGGAAAACATTGCAAAAAAAAAAAAACAAAAATAATAACAGCAGCCCAACAACATAGCAATGACAGCAGCAACAATACATAAATCACAGCAAACAGCAATAGTAACATCGATATTGCATGACAATGTATTGAAAAATGCGAAATCGTACAATATCATCGATTGAAGGACTAAAGCACGTGTCTGCAAAACAAGAAACAACAGCAAAAAAGTCGGCAATATTGTAGCGAGTAAATAGCACGTTAGCAGCATCAACAATAACGACTATTTTCATATGTAAACAACTAAATGTTGCCAGGTTGAAATAAATAAAATAGTGCAAAAAGAAAAGCTCTCTCACTGATTTTGTTTATATTTTTGCAGGACCTTAAAAATTGAAAAAAAGCAATTGACAGAAGTTGTTCATTTTGTTGCCAAAATAAATGAATTTGGTAAAGGTAAAGGTAAAGGTAAAGGTAAAGGTAAAGGTAAAGGTAAAGGTAAAGGTAAAGGTAAAGGTAAAGGTAAAGGTAAAGGTAAAGGTAAAGGTAAAGGTAAAGGTAAAGGTAAAGGTAAAGGTAAAGGTAAAGGTAAAGGTAAAGGTAAAGGTAAAGGTAAAGGTAAAGGTAAAGGTAAAGGTAAAGGTAAAGGTAAAGGTAAAGGTAAAGGTAAAGGTAAAGGTAAAGGTAAAGGTAAAGGTAAAGGTAAAGGTAAAGGTAAAGGTAAAGGTAAAGGTAAAGGTAAAGGTAAAGGTAAAGGTAAAGGTAAAGGTAAAGGTAAAGGTAAAGGTAAAGGTAAAGGTAAAGGTAAAGGTAAAGGTAAAGGTAAAGGTAAAGGTAAAGGTAAAGGTAAAGGTAAAGGTAAAGGTAAAGGTAAAGGTAAAGGTAAAGGTAAAGGTAAAGGTAAAGGTAAAGGTAAAGGTAAAGGTAAAGGTAAAGGTAAAGGTAAAGGTAAAGGTAAAGGTAAAGGTAAAGGTAAAGGTAAAGGTAAAGGTAAAGGTAAAGGTAAAGGTAAAGGTAAAGGTAAAGGTAAAGGTAAAGGTAAAGGTAAAGGTAAAGGTAAAGGTAAAGGTAAAGGTAAAGGTAAAGGTAAAGGTAAAGGTAAAGGTAAAGGTAAAGGTAAAGGTAAAGGTAAAGGTAAAGGTAAAGGTAAAGGTAAAGGTAAAGGTAAAGGTAAAGGTAAAGGTAAAGGTAAAGGTAAAGGTAAAGGTAAAGGTAAAGGTAAAGGTAAAGGTAAAGGTAAAGGTAAAGGTAAAGGTAAAGGTAAAGGTAAAGGTAAAGGTAAAGGTAAAGGTAAAGGTAAAGGTAAAGGTAAAGGTAAAGGTAAAGGTAAAGGTAAAGGTAAAGGTAAAGGTAAAGGTAAAGGTAAAGGTAAAGGTAAAGGTAAAGGTAAAGGTAAAGGTAAAGGTAAAGGTAAAGGTAAAGGTAAAGGTAAAGGTAAAGGTAAAGGTAAAGGTAAAGGTAAAGGTAAAGGTAAAGGTAAAGGTAAAGGTAAAGGTAAAGGTAAAGGTAAAGGTAAAGGTAAAGGTAAAGGTAAAGGTAAAGGTAAAGGTAAAGGTAAAGGTAAAGGTAAAGGTAAAGGTAAAGGTAAAGGTAAAGGTAAAGGTAAAGGTAAAGGTAAAGGTAAAGGTAAAGGTAAAGGTAAAGGTAAAGGTAAAGGTAAAGGTAAAGGTAAAGGTAAAGGTAAAGGTAAAGGTAAAGGTAAAGGTAAAGGTAAAGGTAAAGGTAAAGGTAAAGGTAAAGGTAAAGGTAAAGGTAAAGGTAAAGGTAAAGGTAAAGGTAAAGGTAAAGGTAAAGGTAAAGGTAAAGGTAAAGGTAAAGGTAAAGGTAAAGGTAAAGGTAAAGGTAAAGGTAAAGGTAAAGGTAAAGGTAAAGGTAAAGGTAAAGGTAAAGGTAAAGGTAAAGGTAAAACTCTGACTCTGACTCTGACTCTGACTCTGACTCTGACTCTGACTCTGACTCTGACTCTGACTCTGACTCTGACTCTGACTCTGACTCTGACTCTGACGCTGACTCTGACTCTGACTCTGACTCTGACTCTGACTCTGACTCTGACTCTGACTCTGACTCTGACTCTGACTCTGACTCTGACTCTGACTCTGACTCTGACTCTGACTCTGACTCTGACTCTGACTCTGACTCTGACTCTGACTCTGACTCTGACTCTGACTCTGACTCTGACTCTGACTCTGACTCTGACTCTGACTCTGACTCTGACTCTGACTCTGACTCTGACTCTGACTCTGACTCTGACTCTGACTCTGACTCTGACTCTGACTCTGACTCTGACTCTGACTCTGACTCTGACTCTGACTCTGACTCTGACTCTGACTCTGACTCTGACTCTGACTCTGACTCTGACTCTGACTCTGACTCTGACTCTGACTCTGACTCTGACTCTGACTCTGACTCTGACTCTGACTCTGACTCTGACTATGACTCTGACTCTGACTCTGACTCTGACTCTGACTCTGACTTTGACTTTGACTTTGACTTTGACTTTGACTTTGACTTTGACTTTGACTTTGACTTTGACTTTGACTTTGACTTTGACTTTGACTTTGACTTTGACTTTGACTTTGACTTTGACTTTGACTTTGACTTTGACTTTGACTTTGACTTTGACTTTGACTTTGACTTTGACTTTGACTTTGACTTTGACTTTGACTTTGACTTTGACTTTGACTGTGACTTTAACTTTAACTTTGACTTTGACTTTGACTTTGGCTTTGACTTTGACTGTGACTGTGACTTTGACTTTGACTTTGACTTTGACTGTGACTTTGACTTTGACTTTGACTTTGACTTTGACTTTGACTTTGACTTTGACTTTGACTTTGACTTTGACTTTGACTTTGACTTTGACTTTGACTTTGACTTTGACTTTGACTTTGACTTTGACTTTGACTTTGACTTTGACTTTGACTTTGACTTTGACTTTGACTTTGACTTTGACTTTGACTTTGACTTTGACTTTGACTTTGACTTTGACTTTGACTTTGACTTTGACTTTGACTTTGACTTTGACTTTGACTTTGACTTTGACTTTGACTTTGACTTTGACTTTGACTTTGACTTTGACTTTGACTTTGACTTTGACTTTGACTTTGACTTTGACTTTGACTTTGACTTTGACTTTGACTTTGACTTTGACTTTGACTTTGACTTTGACTGTGACTTTAACTTTAACTTTGACTTTGACTTTGACTTTGGCTTTGACTTTGACTGTGACTGTGACTTTGACTTTGACTTTGACTTTGACTTTGACTGTGACTTTGACTTTGACTTTGACTTTGACTTTGACTTTGACTTTGACTTTGACTTTGACTTTGACTTTGACTTTGACTTTGACTTTGACTTTGACTTTGACTTTGACTTTGACTTTGACTTTGACTTTGACTTTGACTTTGACTTTGACTTTGACTTTGACTTTGACTTTGACTTTGACTTTGACTTTGACTTTGACTTTGACTTTGACTTTGACTTTGACTTTGACTTTGACTTTGACTTTGACTTTGACTTTGACTTTGACTTTGACTTTGACTTTGACTTTGACTTTGACTTTGACTTTGACTTTGACTTTGACTTTGACTTTGACTTTGACTTTGACTTTGACTTTGACTTTGACTTTGACTTTGACTTTGACTTTGACTTTGACTTTGACTTTGACTTTGACTTTGACTTTGACTTTGACTGTGACTTTGACTTTGACTTTGACTTTGACTTTGACTTTGACTTTGACTTTGACTTTGACTTTGACTTTGACTTTGACTTTGACTTTGACTTTGACTTTGACTTTGACTTTGACTTTGACTTTGACTTTGACTTTGACTTTGACTTTGACTTTGACTTTGACTTTGACTTTGACTTTGACTTTGACTTTGACTTTGACTTTGACTTTGACTTTGACTTTGAATTTGACTTTGACTTTGAATTTGACTTTGACTTTGACTTTGACTTTGACTTTGACTTTGACTTTGACTTTGACTTTGACTTTGACTTTGACTTTGACTGTGACTTTGACTTTGACTTTGACTTTGACTTTGACTTTGACTTTGACTTTGACTTTGACTTTGACTTTGACTTTGACTTTGACTTTGACTTTGACTTTGACTTTGACTTTGACTTTGACTTTGACTTTGACTTTGACTTTGACTTTGACTTTGACTTTGACTTTGACTTTGACTTTGACTTTGACTTTGACTTTGACTTTGACTTTGACTTTGACTTTGACTTTGACTTTGACTTTGACTTTGACTTTGACTTTGACTTTGACTTTGACTTTGACTTTGACTTTGACTTTGACTTTGACTTTGACTTTGACTTTGACTTTGACTTTGACTTTGACTTTGACTTTGACTTTGACTTTGACTTTGACCTTGACTGTGACTTTAACTTTAACTTTGACTTTGACTTTGACTTTGGCTTTGACTTTGACTGTGACTGTGACTTTGACTTTGACTTTGACTTTGACTGTGACTTTGACTTTGACTTTGACTTTGACTTTGACTTTGACTTTGACTTTGACTTTGACTTTGACTTTGACTTTGACTTTGACTTTGACTTTGACTTTGACTTTGACTTTGACTTTGACTTTGACTTTGACTTTGACTTTGACTTTGACTTTGACTTTGACTTTGACTTTGACTTTGACTTTGACTTTGACTTTGACTTTGACTTTGACTTTGACTTTGACTTTGACTTTGACTTTGACTTTGACTTTGACTTTGACTTTGACTTTGACTTTGACTTTGACTTTGACTTTGACTTTGACTTTGACTTTGACTTTGACTGTGACTTTAACTTTAACTTTGACTTTGACTTTGACTTTGGCTTTGACTTTGACTTTGACTGTGACTTTGACTTTGACTGTGACTTTAACTTTAACTTTGACTTTGACTTTGACTTTGGCTTTGACTTTGACTGTGACTGTGACTTTGACTTTGACTTTGACTTTGACTGTGACTTTGACTTTGACTTTGACTGTGACTTTGACTTTGACTTTGACTTTGACTTTGACTTTGACTTTGACTTTGACTTTGACTTTGACTTTGACTTTGACTTTGACTTTGACTTTGACTTTGACTTTGACTTTGACTTTGACTTTGACTTTGACTTTGACTTTGACTTTGACTTTGACTTTGACTTTGACTGTGACTTTAACTTTAACTTTGACTTTGACTTTGACTTTGACTTTGACTGTGACTGTGACTGTGACTTTGACTTTGACTTTGACTTTGACTGTGACTTTGACTTTGACTTTGACTTTGACTTTGACTTTGACTTTGACTTTGACTTTGACTTTGACTTTGACTTTGACTTTGACTTTGACTTTGACTTTGACTTTGACTTTGACTTTGACTTTGACTTTGACTTTGACTTTGACTTTGACTTTGACTTTGACTTTGACTTTGACTTTGACTTTGACTTTGACTTTGACTTTGACTTTGACTTTGACTTTGACTTGTTTTTACATCAAAATAATAATACTTGTTTCCAAAATACATGTCTTGGTCTCGAAACGGAATCCGTTTACTACCAGAGGAATGGGGAAAAGTAGTGGCTAGTGATGAACAATCTTTAAAATAAAATACATTTTACCAATTTTACACCATAAACATTCAATTTTGGCAAAAACGACACGGTTTTTAACCTTAAAACTCACTGAATTATAATTTGCAACAGTATTAAAATATAAAATTGAGAAAGAATTGATTGGTTAAATTTTTGCTTATTTAGATAACCCTTTCCGGCGTTAAATAAATTCAGAATCGTTTTGAAACATCGTATAACGTTCGTTCTGGAAGTTTTGTTTTAAATAAGCTTTTTGAAAATGGCATCGAAACTTGTCCGTGGGCCATTAAGGATTAATAAAAAAACTTCCTCAGCGAACAGTTTAATATTTAAACTGGAACTGAATAAAATGTAGAAGTGAACATATGAACAAATCCGTTCATGGCATTTTCAAAAGCATCAAACCAAGTCCATACCATTTCCATACATAACTGCGTCAATTTCAATAAACTCAAGAATTGAAAATTAAAGTTTGAAAACTAAAATATAAAAAACGTAAAAGTGGTTTTGTTCTACTTAAATTGAAAAAAAAAAGATAATGCATAACCCAGCAATGCAATTTCAAGTATTGTAGAACTAAAAATAGTTTCAAATACTTTGTTATGAGTAGGAATGAATAAAAGAATTGCAGAGATAAGCAACTGAAAACTACTGCAAGCACTTCAGGCAGACATATTAATAAACATAAATATATGCTTTATAATAGTTTCAAAAGTAGTGAGCGCTACCTTTAAATGCCTTTACAACTATAATGAGCGCCCCCACTAGAGCTGCTCATCACCGCATCATAGGAATTAAGTGGTTTTGAAGTATAGCAGCATGAAAAAGATTACACTACATTATGACATGTGCTGGTTGTTGTGATGGTTATGATGACTGGGGTGGCTGCCTGTCGGATTGTTTTTAAATTCAGGCTGCAGCTGCATCTGAAGATTCTTGGCGTTTTAGTAATGCAAGTTAAGAGACCCTGAATAGGTTGACCGGAAGATGCTGGAGTTAATTGCTCTTTATTTGCGTTTTTATAATTTATTTATACATTTTTTCTTACTACAATATAAAATATCCCTTTATAAATTTGACGATTTTTTAAATTAATCTTAAGTCTATACGGCAAAATCAAATTTCATGCTTTTGCAGATATTGTAGAGTTAAAGAGTACCTTAGAAAAGCCTAGTAAAGACTTTTGGTTGCAGAACATACAAGAAACTTTAATATAAAAAGTTTATTTTGCAGCACATGAACAGTACAATAAAGATCAATTCAATTATTTTTTATTCCACTCACTTTAATCTTCCACTTTCATACAGTACGACTACGAAATAAATCCTACGACCTTTTGTAGAAACCAACAAAACTCAAACAAGCAATAAAAAAGTAAAAACATAACAAAGCAAAAATAAATAAAATAAAACAAGGTTTATGAAAAACTTTTTCTTAATTACCAGCATGAAGTGTTTTTAAATTCCTGCTGGCCATAATTATGGTCCAGCCAAAAGCAGGATGCGGTTAAGATATTCTCTTCAAATTGCTATAATTTGCCGTTCGTAACGGCCTAAAAGGATTTGTAGCAACAATTTCGTAAAGCAACAGTAAATTCACTGAAATGGATGTTGTTTGAAAAATTTGTTACTTTTGTAAAGTTTTTTTTGTATATAATTAATTAATATATGAAAATAAGCTGATTTTAAAGGCTTATTTATTATTTTGTCGGCTGCAAGTGTTATATTTTCAGTATCAAATTTTTAAAAAGCTGATAAACATGGCTTTTCTCACTGGTTCGAAAATAGAAACGAAGTTAAAACTTTTAACTGTTTGATAGATACGATTTAAAAAAACAATTCGCCAATTCCACGCATAACGCAAAACTTTTTTTCAAAAATTGACCTCTTGGCTTTCGATTTGGTTTATTTTTGGGCTATAGATTCCTTTTAAAATTCTTAGAATATAAGTTCATTTATTTTTTTTTATCGCCATTCGTTGAAAAGTTATGGACCTCTCAATTCTGCAAATCTTCCGAAAACGCCAGAATCGTGAAATTTTCAATTAATTGTATCCACGTCAGTTTTATCCAATTTTTATAAATAAGGTACCGTTGAAAAGGTATTGGAAATAACTTTTTGGAAAATATATATAATTTTAAAATTTTAGATTTGAGGGTTGTCAACCAATTAAAAAAAAATGTATTTGCTAATATCTCAAAAAAAGCATAATTTTTTATTTTTTAAATCTGAAGAAGAATGTTATATATTTTAGCTTTTATATATTTTTTTCGCAATTTTAATTTTTGTGCTCCCAAAATGTGTTTCCAAATATTTTCAATAATATTACCTTCTATTAATGAATTTCTATAGAAGAGACAAAATAACGCAGGTAGAAAAAAAATTATTTACTAGAAAAATGGGTGAGGATAATATTATGTTTCAATACTTGTTGATAGAAAACAAGCTCATTTGTAGAAGAAACATGTCTCTATTTTACTAACTTAAATGGCGCCTACAACAGTTGATCGGTTTTAGCCTCGTCTTAGAATTTGAACCAGCCTCCTTTGTCGTGGGCTTCGTCAGGTTATCCAATACCTGGTCTTCCTACAACGGAGATGCGGTCTTCCTCGTCTGCGTTGGTCGTGCGTATGTCTAGTACACTAGAAGAGTGCCTTTCGTCTATCAAAACGTAATCAATTTTGTTTCGTATTTTTTGATCATGTTTCATGCTGTGGCGAATTCAATCAACCTTATTCCGTTATCGAATGTATTGTCATGGAGGCTGAACTTTCCGACTGTTGGATCATATATGTTTTCCTTACCCACCTTGGTTTTGAAGTCACCAAGCACAATTTTTATGTCATGACGGTTGCAGCGCTCGCAAGCGTCTTCAAGGCGCTCGTAGAAACTTTCTTTGGTCTTTGGTATCAACAAACATATTAGGTTGATATTGAAATATTTAGCCTTGGCGAGGATTATGGCAAGTCATTCATTCACAGGAGTGAATCTCAGGACATGATGCCATATTCTCTTGCCAACTACAATTTCGCATCCAAACTCGTGCTTTTTCTCATGGACGCTATATTACAGGATACTTGCCGTAAGCAACTCTGTGCCTGCCATCGCATTTTTTGGATTGCAGTGATATCAGCGTTATATCTTTCCAGTATATCAATCGATTGAATAGAGGCATCATCCCATTTAAGGGTCCGGATATTCCAGGTGCATATCCGTAAATCATTACCAGTTTTTCGTTTGCGGTAGTCGTCATCAATAGTAGTGAAGCTTGTAAAAATATTTAACAACTGGCAAGATTGCAGATTCTCTGTCTTTTGGTTATGATGGATTCATCTGTCGAGGTTAATTAGGACAGGTAAATATTGATACTTTTTTTTCTCGTTATTTTTAGAGAATATTTTTTTTATTAAATGTTCAGAACAAAACGAGCAAACCGACAAAATAAGTTTCAAACGAAAAGATACAAAAACAGCCTTTATAAACATACCTAACTGTATGCCTTCATTCAAACTTTATTTTTTTATTAATGTTGTTGTCTTGACGTCAAGTAAAAGCTTGTTTGGTGATGGGAAAAGAAAAAGTCACACAAGTGCAAAAAAACCATGAAAAATTGTCACAATTGAAGCTGAAGATAAGCGCGCTCGATGAGTTGATGGGTGTAGGGGAGAATTTTATTAATATATTATGCATCTGAAAGGTTGAGTTGCTGCTTATGAAAACAATTTGCAAGAACAGAGAACAAAATGATTTATTTAGTAATTTTGATGTCGTTAATAATGCAGTCAAAATTGTTGCGGGTGGTTTGCTTGTGAATAGTTTGTGGGTGGAAAGTGGTTTTTATCACTAAAAATGCAAAATGCCTGCTGGTTATGCAAACATTTTTTACATTGTTTTCATTTTTTGCTCTGATTCTCAGGGGATGTATTTTTATAAATAAGAGTGTTTTTGTTTTTATTTTGTAGGTTTAAAGTAAAATAGCATAGGTTGATAGGAGGGTGAATACTAAATGAAGTCTCGATGCACAATTCAATTTAATTGAAAACATGTTTAAACAATTCGAAAAATTTTTCACTTGAAATTTATTTCACAATTATTTCACTTTCTGCAATAATATATGCCAAAATGTTTTGTAAATTCTTTTTCATAAACAAAATATCAAGTCTTCTACAGGGATAAAGTACAGTAGATAAAGACAATTTAAGTGTAGTAAAAAATATTTTAAAACTGCTCATCTCAGACTGCTCATCTAAGTGTAACTAACTAACTTTGACAAAACCATCATTTTTTATTTTTTTTCTTTAATATTTAATTTTAATTTTGTTATTTAAGATATCGTCGGCCTTATTAATAAGACGTAAATCATAATTATCTAATGTTCAGGAGGTCAAAAAAAATGTTTGTAATAGGTACGGAGTTCATACAATAACACAGGTCTGAAATTGTTTTCCCCTTTCAGTTTTGATGATTGATTAAGTTAAATTATGGGGCACTGATTACGAGAAAGACATTAAAAAACGTCAGGTTTTAAAGTTATTAAGCAGCGTTTGTTTTTTGCAAAATTTTCCTAGTCCTGGGTAGTAATTAATTCATATTTGATTTAACTCGTTTCTTATTAAACAAAAATCGCGCTAAATAATGATTGCATTAGAGGCTAATGAATAAGTTCTCATAAATAATTAGTTAAATTTAACTTGATTAACTAAGTGACATACCATTATTTTCAATGACAATTTTGATTTTAAGTTAATTTAACTGAACTGATTCCTGAAACGTTTTGAAATGTTGTGAGAGGCAATAAAGTTCCCCGAAAAATGTTTTGTTATCCCCTTTACAAATTAAACTGGTGATGATGAAACATCACCAGGAAGGAGAGGATTTTGTGTATCTACACCAAATTTTTCCATCTCTGTCTGAAGGTAAACTAAAAGAAAATACTTTCGTTGGTCTGGACATAATAAAATTGATAAAAAATACAGCTTTCAATGAAAAATTGTGTGAAGTTGTATTACACTCAGGGAAAAAATGCTGTTTTATCAAACAAATCATGGGTTGAAATAACAGATTTCACTGTTAAATACCATCCAACAAATGAAACTTTCAAATCAACAGTCGGTTGACTGTTGGTCTATGGAACACGAAAACCCGTATAAAAACTTATTTATTGAAATTTTATCACTGGTTTGAAAGTTCATGTATGGCCGAGTGTGCTAACGTGTGTGCCGAGTGTGCCACGGTTCAAATCCGGCAAGGCCAACAAAAAGCTTTTTTTTATTTAAAATATTTTTTAAAAAAAAAAAAATGAAATTTGCAATTTTTTTTTTTTGCAAGATTGTAAGCATTTTATTTTGAAGGTTATTTTTGACCAAACAATTAATGAAACAGAATTATTATTATTTCAATTATTAAATAACAATTATTGATACTTACACAGCTAGGGTTCGAACCCACGTCCCCCCGCATGACAGTCTAGTGCACTTCCACTGAGCTATTGGCAACGATAATATAAATATAGCAAAATACATGTCCGCTTATCCGATTGAGCTGAAATTTAGACACCGAGTACCTTTGGTAGAGAGAAAGAACATAGGGGGTGAAAAAAGTGGGCGGAAGTATTTGGGCGTGGCACTCTATAATAACTTCTAAACGCCTTGACCGATTTCAATGATATTTGGTATGAAGGTTCAATTGCTCCCAAAATTAAACATAGGCTATAAAAAATTCTAAAGAATTCCGCAAGAGGGCGCTTTAAGTAGTACATTTTGAAGACTCAATAACTCCTAAACGCCTGAACCGATTTCAATGAAATTTAGTATTTGGAATATAAAAAATTCCAAAGACTTCCGCAAGAGGGCTTTTTAAGTAGTGCGTTTTAAAGACATAATAAATCCTTAACACCTGTACCGATTTCAATGAAATTTGGTATGAACGTTCAAATACACCCAATATAAAGATAAGGTATAAAATTGGGCGGAATTATGTGGGCGTGGCACTCTTTAATAACTCCTAAACACTTGGACCGATTTCAATGAAATTTGGAATGAAGGTTCGTCTGCGCCAAAGATAACATTGGCTATAAAGAATTCCAAAGACTTCCGCAAGAGGGCTTTTTAAGTAGTGCGTTTTAAAGAATCAATAAGTTCTAAACGCCTGAACCGATTTCAATGATATTTGGTATGAAGGTTCAAATGCACCCAAATAAAACATAGGCTATAGAAAAATTTCAAAGACTTCCGCAAGAAGGTGCTTTAAGTAGTGCAGCCTTAAGACTCAATAACTCCTAAACGATTTGACCGATTTCGCTAAAATTTGGTATGTGAAATAACCTGACCCTGCAACAGAATTGAGGCTATTCCATGAATTTCAGTAAACTTCCGTAAAAGGGCGGTTTAAGCAATCAACTACGTCTGGCTCATTCACGTCAAAACGGATTTCAATGAAACTTGGTAAGCATTCGTATCAGTTACTGAAATAGATCCTATGCTTTTAGAAGTATTTTCGACAAAAATCAAGGAATGAGCCGAAGGCAAACGAAATCAAGAACCAAAGACTAACGAAAAAAAAAGTTTAACGAATACGAGCAGAAGCTATATAGAAATGAACAGAAATCAATCGAAAAGTATCGACCAAAACCGAAGTTGAACGAAGACAATCTAAAAATCGAATCGATCCCAAAAGGGTTTTTTACAATTGGAATTATTGTTGAGATAAGAAAAACTTAGAAAAACTTTAAACGCATTTTTCTCGAAATGACATTTTACAAACTGGATGACAATTTTCCTCAGAAACCAGGTGTCAGATCGAGACGTTGAAGATGTCACTTTTTTTTTTTAATTATGTCCGGTAGGTACAGTTTTACGGAAATTTGACTAAACACTTTCGACGGAGGGAGGGGGCAAGCTCCAAAAAAAACGATAATTTAAAAATTTAATTGATTTTTTGAAAAATTTTAAAGTGAGAGTAGTTTTAAACATTGCCGCTTTCCTGTGCTTTGCGGCACAACCCCGAATAACACCGGGTTACATCCGCTAGTAAGCCAAAAAAAGAGCATTTAACTTAATTTCTTTAATTTGCATTTGAACATCTTGCCTGATAACTTGGACGCTGTAAGTGAAGAGCAAGGCGAAAGATTTCGCAGGATTTGAAAGAGATGGAATGTCGCTTTCAGGGAGGGTGGAATACAAAAATGATGGCAGAGTAATTTTGACTGTTAAAATGAGATTCGAAATTTCAAGCGAAAATCTCACAATAGGAGATTCGGTGAAAAAAACCAAGATAACCAAATGTATTTTTAATATTTTAAGATGTTTCAATTGTTTCTTAGGCTGATGTCAGAGTAAACGCTACAGGCGATGCGATGCTATAAAGTTACTTGAAGCTACAAATCTTTGCCTGTGCTTTTCTATGAAAAAATTCAAACGGTGTCAGATTAAAAGCGATGTTTTTATGTAGCTTTATGAAAAAGTATGAATTTTAAAAAAAAAAATTGACTTTACTGAGGTTTTTTTTTATTTCAATTAAGGCTCGCGTCAGGCAACGCTATTCTGTGTCACAATGAAAGCATTTGTTTCTTATTAAAAGTAGCTTCATAAACAGGGACCGTAAGAGTTATGACATTTTTCCAAAAAGTCAATAAATTAAAGATATTTTTTGACCGATTTTTTTAACATTAAAAAGTTAAAATTTAACTTTTATTTTTTACAGTGAAAAATATAAGTTAAAATTTAACTTTTATTTTTTCAGTCAAAAATATAAGTTAAAGTTTACTTTTATTTTTTCAGTCAATAATAAAAGTTAAAATATGACTTATATTTTTCCGGTCAGAAATATAAGTTAAAATTTGACTTCACTGCTATATTCAAATATCGAATAAACAAATTCTTTCTGTCTGACTATTTGAATTGAAATTTCAAAAACAACTGCTATTTTTGGTCCTTGTTCATAAAGGTACAATTTTCAATTTTCGAATTGGACGATTATTTGGACGATTATTTTAGATTTTTGAAAATGTTCGAAGTTCGTTCAGAAAGCTGCCTAACAGTCAATGCAACGTACTTGTTTGTATCTCAAGGAACGAAAAATTACTTAAATTTTGGGCTGCTTACACTGGCAAAGCAGGCTTAGAAAATTCACTGAAAGCCAAATTTTGAGCGTTTCTTGCTTGTTGGATAGATCTTTTGAAATTTTCGCTTTGTTGAAACCGAAATAAACGTTATAAAATAAAGTCACACTTAGTTTGCGTTAGAGAATCAAATTGCTTCAGCCAGAAGGGCATTTCATGCTTAATCTTCTTTTAAAATGTTTATATTTATTACAGACAAGGTATACATTATTTTTTAATGGTTTGTTTTATTTGATAAAGGTGCAAAAATTTGTCTCTTGAATACATTTTTTAACTTGAACGAGAATTAGAGCGGATTTGCCAAATGAATGAAAATAAAATTTATAAGCCAAAAACTATTAAAAATTAAAAGATTTGAGTAAAAATACTTAGAGTAAAAAACTTGTTAAAACTATTGATAAAAAGAAAATTATCTTAAAACACAGGATTCAATGCTCAAAGTATTATGCTCTTCATAAAAAATTCCAGTCTTAAATCAAATGAAAAACAAATAAACTTTGTAAAGCAAAACGAAAAAATTATGAACTATTTTATATCATTTGTATTATTTTAAGCTATTTTTTGTTGTGTTATTTTGATAATTATCGCTAAATATTTGTAGAAAGCACTGCTTGGAAAAGTATTGCCACAAAATCAAAAAGCACAAAATCAAAAACATAAAACTACCTCGGAAGTCGATTGGAAATTTTGTTTGACCACCCTTCCAGGTACCGCGTTTGAAGCCCGGGTAAGACATGGCCTTACGCTGTAACTTTTCTTGAATTCTTTCCTCATTTCTAATCAGCTGAAAATCAAAACTGATCAATGTATACGACTTTGAAAGTTGTAATGATGGAAGAGAAGTTGCATAACTAACGCATAACTAACGCACCCATATCTTTTTTCGCCAAAAACATGACAAATCATGACAATTGGGCGGGCCAATTTGTATGGGTGAAAATAACCTATAAAATCGTAGGCACGGAAAATATTCTACGGAATATTTGGAACAGTTTTGCCCAAGAAACTCTTGGTTTAAAATAGATTGCGAGCCTCCAGTTTTTAGAGAGAAAGTTTGAATTTGTGTTTTACTTCAGTATGTGAAAAAATTTATACAAACATCTAAAACATGCATTAGGGTAAAATGTTACTGGTTTTCGGTAAAAAGTCTTCATTGAATGTCCTCATTTAAGAAAAATTTCATCAAATTTCATCTATGATCAAAATTTTAAAGGGGTTATGTTATGAATCTAGTGAAAAACTGAAGTCAAATAAAAAACAAAATTTCTATAATTCAAATTCATGATATCATAACTCCTAGGTAGTATTGATGTTTCTGTTGAAAAAGCACTTCTGTCAAAAAATATAACAAGAAAGAGAACGCTCACAATTCGTCATTGCATACAATTAATTTTCACTGGTCACTTTCAGCATACTCAACAGTTGGCAACTGTTAAGTTAAAACTTGATGCATATAAATATGAAATTGCGCATTAAAATACATTTAAAAATAGAAAATTTTTAATTTTTCGGTAAAATTTCCATTGGTATTTGATACAAAGCTTGTCATTTCATAACCTTGACATTTTTTCTGAAACTTCAATACCGATAACAGCGCTTCCCGATGTGTTGCTGATGTCACAACAATTAACACAGCTGAATGTGGCCAACGCATATAACAGTGAACAGCTGTTTTTGACAAGAGTTCGTTTACTTTCAGCTGAGAGAATTAACACTTGTCAATACTACCTGGTAAAATTATTATAACATGATTCAAATTCAAATTAAAAGCGATAAAATACAAAAAGTGTAAGAAATTAATTAATTCATCAAGAAATAAATCAATAGTTAAATAAACAAAACAAAATAAAGTAAAAGTAACAAAAAGTTTTAAAGAAAGAGAACAAAAAGAATCTCAATATAAAATAGAAAAGATTGTCTTAGGAAGTCCTGTTTGCTTTCAAGTTGTTGAATTTTTCTTCGCAACACATTGTGCCATAAACAGACAATTTAATCAATGAAATGGCCTCATATTTTATTCCAAATGGAATTCAGCGCTTTAACTGGACATTTTGTCTGGCACGAGTAACAGTTTATATGTGCGTGTATGTGTGTGTGTGTGAAGTCAATGAACGCAGGTGTTTGTTTTCTTATATAATTGAATGATTACGTCTTGTTAGATTTTATAAGCAATGTCTATATTTTCAAGCCATTACAAGAAGTATTTATTTAAAACTAGTATCGCCTGGGGTCGAAATTCGACCAATTTATTGATTGCCTATTTATAATTATATGCGAGATGGTTAAAATAAGTTCAGGATATAACTCTTAAGGGGGTCCTCTGGTAATCCGAAAAATTTCCGGGGGTCCTCTGGTAATCCGATTTTTTTTTCATATTTCTATTGCTCAGATACTGAAAAACATTTTCCCAAAAGGATTTTTCAAAATTCGAAATAGTTTAGGAGATACAGGCATTTTTGTGTAGGTATGTTTTCGTCAAAATAACGCATCAGCAAAGTTGTTCATTTGCCTGCAGTCATTAGTCGAAAATTCTGTGGAATTCTTCCAAAATATGTATTGATATTACAAAGTATACACACACAGTATGTATACATGCAGTATGTATACATGCACGTTTTGATTTAGGGGTTGAAATGATTTTGAGCCCAGGTGTTCACATGAAAGAAGCAAACGAACGAGATTCAGTTTATTTTCGAACGCTGAAAGCTACGCGTGCGCGATAACTGCTGTTGTAAAATAAAAGAAAAATCGTTTTGTGTTTTTTTTTTGCTATGGATAAAAAAAGCCACCCAAACGTACGTACCCAAACGCTCAGAGCTAAAAACGTACGCATCATCGAAAGAGGGTCGCACAGCCCGCAGAGCCCAAGAAGCCATGGAAAACTCGTTTTATGAGATGGAGGAAGGCACACTTTATGGGGCTGGAATTGCCGATTAATATTCGTAAGTATTGTATTAAAAAAAAAAGTGTTAATGTCATTTGTGTGCCTCAAAATTGAAGTCAAAACTTTAAACGCGTTTTTCTCGAAACCATGTTTTTCAAAACTTTGCGCACGATAACTCAAACAGTTTTTGACCGATTTTGATATATGAGGCATGAAACGACGCAAAATTTACGCCGCTATAGCCCCTACCTCAAACTTGCCGAAAAAATAATGTTTACTATTTTTTTTCTACACTAGACTACAAAAAAAAAGGTCGAAATTCGATTTTTCAAAAAGGCGGCTCCCCCCCTAAAAAAATTTCGATTTTTGTTTCCGAGGTAGGGGCTATAGGGACATTCATTCTTAGTAACTGAATATTTTTGTTTTTTTTTCAGACGATGTTTACTCTTGGAATCGTGCGCGATTTGAACCCACCTTTTTTCCGGAGAACCTCGTTACCAAGCCGAGAACTTTCTGAACGGTCCATAAATTCACTTTTTAAAAATTTTGTATTTTTTTCAATAAATTAAGCTACCCAAATCAAAAAACGGAACTAAAATATCTTTACTCGTTCTCTTTCCACAAAATTTTGAAAAAAGGCTAAAATTTGGCATAGATTACCAGAGGACCCCCTTAATTGATTAGAGATATAAAACTATTTTCTTCAAAAAAAATTTTTTTTTTATATCCGTATTTTGTTCAAAAACAGAAAAACAACATTTAAAAAAAAATTTAATTTTGTCAAAGAAATCATAGGAGGTAACCTTGATTTTTTGATGGCACGGACGGTTTATTAATTTAGTGTCAAGACAAAATAAATTCACCTAAAATTCCGTATAGAATTTGAAAGAAAATCAAAAATGCAATTTTGAGTTTTTGTTTTTTTTTACAACAAAAATGATTTTTACCCCATATTTTAAGAATAAATCAAATTTTATGGTCTTTTTTTAACAGGGATAATTTAAATATAAATAAATAAAAAACGGTATTATTTTTAAAAGGTTTTTTAAGTTAACTGATAAAACTTAAATACAAAAAAAAATAAATAAAATCTATTCACAGACAGCGGAGATATTGGCTTCCCAATTTAGAACATTCAATTTGAGACAGTTTTTTTTCTCTCTCTTGGCAATTGGTTGAAACACACGCTAAATAACTAACGACAATATTAAGAAAATTCATTAAAAATACTTTTGGTTAGAACTTTGCTGTAAGTTTTATTACAATTGAAAGAAAATTTAACAAACTTTTAGAAAAAATTAGAAAAATTGAAAAACCGTTAAAATCCAACCAAGATATTCACATGGAAAATCAAATTTTTGAATTCAAAACACATTTTTTTACTAATTTTTCAATTGACGAATGCATAAAACTACATTTTTTTTTGAAGAAATTGTTACTTTTAAAAAAAATTCAAATTCGAACAACTCAAAAACTCTCCCCCAACCAAATTTAATATTAATCAAATAGCGCGTTTTTTCTCAAAAATTTAATTACTCTCTTAGAAGGTTGGGAACCCCCTCTATCAGATATATCATTTATATATACATTCTGCACATTTGGGCAACATAACCTTTGAAATGATATAAGTTTCATTTATTTTGAATTTTAATTAATACCAAAAAAACGTACGACAAACTTTAATGTTCACGTATTAATTATATAAGATTTTCAAAAATTTTAAATTTCGAACACAACACAAAATTTTGCGCCTAATAATTTTATATATTAAAAGATTGTGCTTAACAAGAGGCAGTTTGGCAATCTAAAGTATTTAAAATATATTTGGACATGACTATGGGCCTCATAAACAATTGTCTGGCTGTCAACTGAAAACTGTGCACACCTCCAAATGTATTAGAATTCTGTATTTGATAGCTTAAACGATGTGAAAACAAAACGCCCATCAAAAATTTAAAAAAAAATCAAGTCCTCAAGTTATTCAATTGGAATTGAATGGCTTTGATTGAGGGGTGAGTGAGATGATACATAAATGTTTTTGTTTTTTAGCATAACGAAATTAAAAAAAATATCAACCGCTGGAGTTTATAAAAAGTGGTGGTGGTGGTGGTGGTGTTGGTGGAAAGGAATCGATCGATATTGGGACTGCGGTGTTGTTTGGGCCTACCTTGCCATAGTAAACGCAAACAGACAAAACCCTCAATTACGTTGAAAACAAACTGTTTGATTTCATGTTAACAATCATTGGGTGCTTTCGGGGAACTCAACTGTTGTCATAGCGATATTAAAGGTCAGAGCTATTTTTCTCTGAATAACTTGCTATGTATGTACAACGTCAGAAACATAGTCATATTGATAAAATTTACAGCTCGACAACTCAACAGCAAGCGCACCAACAAAACCTTTGTTAGTTTGCTGAAAGCGCTCATTGTATATTACTTTAATGAAGTTGCATTGTTGAGTAGATTTTCGCCATGATGACAATATCATCCAATCAGTCATTACACAATGGCGCCAATTAGTTATTAAAACAATTAAGCAGTCAGTCAATAAAATTAAGTGAATTTTTTATTTCGCACAAATTAATTGTTAAGTTATATCGTTAATGTATTCAGACTTAAGGGCAATACAATTTTCTAGAAAACTTTTTTTTTGCATTTTCCAAAATATGTTTAGGTTTTTTAAAAGAACCAATTTTTTTAAAAAGAAATAATAAATATTTTTAGCATAATTTTTTTAAGCAAATATATTGAAATAGAAGCATACAAATTTATTGGCTTAGTGGTCGAGTGTTTAGTTAATTAAATACTACACGAGCCCGTGTCCAAGCCCGGCTAAAACCGAAATATTTTTTGTAATATATTTTTTGAATAACAGAAAGAAATGTAGCATGAATTTTTTAAATTAACGCATTCTTATTTCAAACTATGAATTGTTCGAATCTATAGGGGTATTCACGATTCAGTGCAGTTGCCAGTATAGTCGAGGACTTAAGGATTTGTGCACTATACAAAAACAGAATATACGTACGTCAAAAATCTACACATCTACATTTCTACTATAGCCTTGAGGATTTGAGGACTTGAACAGTTGTGTAGTTGTGGACATTGAAAAATTTGTCAGTTTTAAAATAGTAATGCAACATTTAAGAGTTAAAGTTCCAATAACTTGATAATCTCATTCAAATTATAATAATAAACTCAATAATAATCATAATAATAATCTCAGTTAAAATTATGGTGTGCTCACGAAAACCTAACTGCACAACTGCACAAATCCTCAAGTCCTCAACTACACTGGCAAGTGCACTGAATCGTGAATACCCCTTATATTCTTTATAATTTTATATTGGAATACACTAAGAAAAAAAACACATACCTTGCTCCGGTAAAAAATTTCTCTATTTTTGATAATAGCAATTTTCTCTTTTTCAAATAAAATTTTCTTCAATTAGAATAAATTTTCACATTTTCGTAGAAATAATTCTTTACTTCTAGGAAATGGAAATATTTCAATGTCTCTAAAAATGATAAGTATTTTTCTCGCACAAAAAATTTCTCATTTATAGAGAAATTTTATTGAAAATGAAAAACTTTTGTTAAACTTTTCTGACAGCTTTTGAAGTGAACAGTATTTAAACATGTTTTCTACAATTAAATTATTGTTACCAACAGCTCAGTGGAAAAGTGAATGACTGCCATCCGGATGGCGTAGGTTCGCATGCCGGCAGTGGCGTAGCGAGGGGTGGGCAGGGGGTGTCATCATGCCCCGGGCGCCACTCGCAGAGGAGCGCCAAATCATTCTCAAAACAAACAAAATTTTGCAAAAAAATTTGTTTTAATTAATTAATTCAATAATTAAGTTAGCCAACTGTATGGTACAATGCTATGATAATGCTGCCCTTATGTCAAATCACATATCTGGCGTTCAACAAAGGATAATAGAAAAAAGTTGTGATAACCACACATTAAATTTAGTAGTAGTTACTACAGCTAACCAAAGATTCAATTTTTGTAACATGTCTTGGAATAATTGATAACATACGTATCTTTTTCTCACGTTTAATATTACGATGGAAATTGTTAAAAATGCTTTAAAAAATCGGTTAAAGAATCTGTAACACGATGCAGCGCCAGAGCGCGAGAAGTTAGCATTATTGTCGAGGGACTGGAAGAATACGTAGAACTATAAGAAAAATTAGCAGATGAAAATACTGCCACAAGTGGTATACCAGAAATGCTGCAATCTTTATCTTAAACCGAATTTAAATATCATAACTTTAGTCCATTTCTGACATGAACTCTAAGAGAATTGATCGTGTGCAACTCAGATTACAAGTTCCTAAAATAAAGTTTATAGAAGCGTTCCATGATCTCAAATTATTGGCGACGGAACTTGCAGAAATTTGTAACGTGGTATGTGAAAAAGTTATCGAAAATGCTAAAAATCTTTGTAAAAAATGGGAAATCGATACAACAATCCGAATAAAATGTCGCCGACAAATGCGCGGAGAATTGACTGGAGATATGGCCTTTCCGCAGAATGCAAAAAATGTGGCGTTATGAAAAGCGTTCTTGGTCGTCTGCATCAGGAAATTAGTTCACAATTTACACGACTAAGGGACCTTAATTCCAATTTTTGGTATTTACTGGACGTTGAAAATTTATTAAGTAAGGATAATCCGTACAACGATTTTGAAAAGAATTGTAAAAATTTGAGTGAGTTTTATAATAGATTTAAATGGAACAGAACTCACATTTAAAGAAGAAGATGTTTTTTCAAATCTGAGAGTAGCACTTCAAATACATATTATTATTTCAGTATCAATGCATCAATCAATGTAAAATTTAATAAAATATGTAAAACACTGTACAATGTCGAATTTTAGCGTCTTCACTCAAATGCATCTCCTGACCGTATTTTGGCACGTATTTCTTTCGGCGGTAGCTTATATTCTCCACTAAAAATGAAAATAGTTTTCGATTTTTTATGAATTATGATAGCGCAAAAACTACTCATCCAAATGTACAAATTTTTTGAACAAACATGAAGAAAATTAGAAATTTTATTCGGCTTAGCGTGATTATTAATATTGAACAAGAAGTTTACAAGATATATTTCAACATATGCGACTATATTTGAAAAAAGTGAGAAAAACTTTAAAAATCTTATAAATCTTACAAAATCTTTAAAAAACACGTAAATCCTAGTACTCTGTCCGTTTGCGTGAAATTTCACTCGCAACATTCATTTTTTATTGCGTGAAAATTCTGACAAATATTTTGTTGTGAAGAAATTGAAAATTTTGAGAAAGTCATGTGCTTTACTTCTCAAAATAGACCAGCCTTTTTCATACAAAAATTCAATACATCTTTAGTTCGTGTTTGTAAGAGAAGAATAGAATTAAAATATCGAATGTGACATGATCAGTTCGATACAATTGGTGTCAAAATTAAATATAGTAAAATTTACTTATGAAATAAAAAAATAAAAACTTTATTATTTCAGTTAGCGAGTAATAAAGCAAGCAACAGTTATCTTTAACGAACTGTCAAAGTTAAAAATAAACTAGCAAAGATGTTATGAATACGAGTTAACAGGTTAGGTAGTTAAGGGCCAGTTAACGATAACCACAAGTTTCTTTAAAGCGTTTGGGAATTCTACTGATGTTGATGCTCCACGAACATAATAATTTAAAAGTGAAGTGGCTGAATACAGTCATTAGAAATTAGACAGTCATCACTGAACAATCCAAAAGAATCAAAGCTGTAGTTGTTACCAGAATTGCTATTATCTTTAGACTTTCATTCTTCATTCGTTAACCAACGTTCTGTTCTCTTCATGTCTTTTTATTTCTTCGGCTGATGATAGTCCTATTTCTGATGTTTGAACCACTTCTTTTTTTACTAAAACCAATTTAGAAATATATTAAACAATTTTTAAATGAATTGGTAACATCTCGATGTTACTCGATCTTTGTACTCGTACAACAAACATTTGTCAAAAGTTCCCCAATCAAAAATGTCAAATGTACCCAAATGCTCTCGGCTTCTTTTTTTTAAAATTTTTTTAGTTTTTATTTAGTTTTATTGAAATTCAATTATATTTTCAAAAACATAAATAGTTTTTACCTTTTGTAAAAGGTACTTTGATAAACTTTTATAACTCGGGCAGGAAGTCCTTACGTATCACAATACAGATATATAATATATCATAATTTTTTTCATTATTTCATTGGGGGCGCCAAAAAATTATTTTGCCCCGGGCGCCAGTTATGCTCGCTACGCCACTGCATCCCGCCTTTGTAAGTATAAAATTTCTAATTTAATTATTATTCTTGGAATTTTTATTCCAATCTATCATTCGATGGCTGCTTGAACAGAAACAACCTCTGAAGTAAGTTTGTGTAATATCTCAAAAAAAATAAATGTTGGTCTTTTTTAAACAAGAAAAAGCTATAACGAAACAAAACAAGTAAAGAAAGTCTAAAATAGATACGGGTCGACTATGAAATACCCTAAACCTACTATTCCAAAAAAATAATGTTATTGAAAATGGGCTTGTACATGGGCGGATGAAGCCCATATATAATATCCATTTAAATATTGATGAAAAATTTATAGATCTCAAGTTTTATTCCTGTATCTCGCAGTTAATGCCTTTATTGTGCTATCGCTATGGGAGGTGGGCGTGTACATGGACGGACTACTTCCAATTTTTGAATACACCTTAGTTTTGGTATAAAATACTATGACAAACGTAAACTTATATATTGAGTTTTTGGGTTGTATGGTAGGTAGGCGTGTCCGCGGTTGGATGACGTTCATTTTTCAAAACCTTGTTTTTATTTTTTTTTTGTCATAAAAAACATGCGTGCAAAATTTTATCTCTGCAGGTTAAACAGAGGCTTATTTATTGCGTTTTCAATGTTTGGGTTGTAAGGCAGGTGGGCGTGTCCATTAGCAGATGACACCCATTTTACGAAGACATCTTTGTGTTGATATAAAACACATACACACCAAATTTAATTGTAGTACGGGTTTATTATGAGCTTATTTATCCTGTTTTCAATTTTTGCGTTGTATGAAAGGTAGGCGTGTCCGTAAGCTGATGATGTTCATTTTGTAAAACCGCCTTTGTTTTAATATAGAAAACATACGTGCGAAATTTTATCTCTGTAGGTTAAACAGAGGCTTACTTATTGTGTTTTAAATTTTTGGGTTATATGGGAGGTGGGCGAGTCCGTGAGCGGATGATACCAATTTTTAAAAGAAATCTTTTTGTTGATACAAAACACATACATACCAAATTTTATTGTTGTAGGCTAAATATGAGCTGTGTTATTCAGTTTTTAATTTTTGCATTTAATGGGAGGTAGGCGTGTCCGTAGGCAGATTCCAAAAATATTCAATAGTGCAAATCCTTGGGTCTATGTGATCATGTGTAAGAAGTTTTATCCAATTATCTCAACTTCTTCTTCTTAACCTGTGTTTACGGACAACACACAGACAGACGGACGGACATGAATAGCTCGACTCACGAGGTGACGCTGATCAAGAATATATATACTTTTCTATACCAGACTCGCTTCGTTATATGCGTTACAAACGTTGGCACAAAGTTAATATAGCCTGACCTTTCAGGTTTAGGGTATAAAAATTCTTTGAATAAATAATTTTTTTTGTCTTTTTCAAGAAATGAACTCTTGTTTCAAGCAAGTCTGTGCTCGAAATAAAAATATTTTTGTTAACTTTAATCAAGCACAAACTTGCTTAAAACAACTTTATATCATGCTCGATGCTTTTTCAAGCATGGTTTTTTTTAATTCAAGCTTGAATTTGTTTGTTTTTGTTTTTTCTCAATGTATGAGAGGAAAGTATTCTGTATTCAAAGTTTATCTTATTTTATGTAAAAATTTAGGACAGAAGTTCAACTATAATGTAGCAAGTAATATTTTTACAATACATAGAATACAAGTAAGGATCTATCAAGGGCTTTATCGAATTTTAATTTCACCAACTAAGTATTTGTTAGTAACTAATTTTTGAAGCTAAAAAAAAAAAATTGTTTTTGATTTCTATTTAAATTTATACAATCAACGTGTCCAACACTTAGGTTATACATTTTTAAAAGGCTTGATAAAATTTAGAATAATGCTATATTGTAGTGAACCGAAAGGCATCCGCGAAAGCACCAAAATCAATGGTGCTCAACCCTATCGAATCTAAACCAATCACATAATATAAAACACAACCCGCAATATTGTGCTAGTGTCCCAGCACAATGCATTATTCTCTGAAACTGTCAACAAGCCATGTTCAATAAGCCATGTTGACCAAATGCGATGTAGTAGTGTTGATGAAACTCATAAAATATGAGGCAACATAAAGCAGGATGCCGATGCATCGGCTCATAAATATTTGTACAGAAAGATGGAAGATTGTTGAAACGTGTCTGAAATCATTTAGCAGCGAGCACGAATACCAATGTTTCCAAACACAATACCAAACTGTACTCAACAAGCAAACCTATCTAGCTCATACGTTACATTTACTCATACAATTTATGTGAATTCATGTTTAACTGAAACAATCAGGATCTGCTTGATGCTAGCAAAAAGCAAACAATGTGCATTCGAGTGTAATGATGATGCTGAAAAAAATGTGCTAGAAAACTAAAAAGAAACATTGCAAAGGATTTACCATGGCACATAACAGTCATGTTTGTGACTGTGAAGCCACATAAACCCGAAAGTCTATTTAGAATCTCATTAAGACTATAACAGAACTGTGATTTCCTAATATTAAATCTTGTGTTTCAATTTGATATGGATCTACCTTATCTTATCTTTAAGAGGCAGCTACTAAATTAATGAACAAAAATCTTTAAATGTACTTCAATTTTTAAATAAAACTTTTAAATGTTGAATTTTCTGCTCGCTTTAACTTTTCATTTATAACATATCCACAGATAGCATTATTATTATTCCGAATGGCAACACCACCAACACCACACATCAGAGACATCACACACAGGAATACACTTTGGCACATAAGGCATAAATTTACGAGTGTGTGTGTGTGTGTGTGTGTGTGTGTGTGTGTGAGAGGAAGTTTGTTGGCCTCTTTTGTTCAAAACATTTAGTGTCCCAATGATTTTTTTGCTTTTAGCCACTCACTCGTGCGGAAAGCAATAAAAATCATTCATTCAGTTGGTGTTCGAAGCTTAAACGGAAAATAATTTTTCTACTTGATTTCATCTGGAAGAAATTCAGTCAATTTTAAATTGGCTTTCGACATTTAAAAATACTAAATTGGCTTTTGACAACTAATATCTGTGAAATTGTATGGATATTAATATTTTTTATTATATATGCCTTAAAACTGAATAGGTAAGGATATACTTGCCAATATTTTTGAGACGAATTTGACATGTAATCTTAGATACACTGCTTTTGATAGACATTCTAAAAATCCAATTTTGCTTCTCGTCAGCTTTCTCGAAAAGTGCTTTCAGGAGGCATTCTCATAAACTTCTAAAATGCCATTTGAATTCCTTTCAAGAATGCTTTCATGGCATTGCTTGTGCAAGGCAATGGTCAAATATTTTCTTAGAAGCATTTTGTCTTAGGTCTTCTGAAAAATGGAATGCTTTTACAAAGATTTCCTAGAAAATATCTACTAGAATCCTTTCATTGAAAGCCTCAAAGAAATCTTCCATTGAAAAATTCTAGCAGCACTTCTAGAGATGACTCAGGAAAGCATTCCTCCCAATGATATGCATATGTTAAAAGAATGCCTTCTGCGTATGGAAGTAAAAGGAATCCCAGTCGGCAATGGCAGCACTTCGAAGCGCTGCTAGCAGGCCTTCATATGGATTTCAAAGTGCTTCCACACTCATATCCAAGTATACTTTCTTTTTTATATGAAATGGGAAAATTTTGCAGGCCTTCCGCTCCGATAGCTCAAAAGAGGCCTGATAGAAGCACTTCTTAAGAATGGCTAAAAGAAGGGGTTCAATACAAAAAGTATTGAAAAAATATTTTTTTCTTTTAAACCTTTATCTTTTTTTTATAAAATCTATGATTTTATCTTCTCTCCTATGTTTTTTTATGTCAGATTAATTTCAATCTATAAACTTTGATACAGCAGTAAGAAGGGCCATTATTATGTCATATTTATACCCCCACGCGTACTGCGTAAGGGGTATATTAATTTTGTCACGACGTGTGTAGCACCCAAAAGGAGGCGTGGTAGGTATGGAAAAGTATATATATTCTTGCTCAGCATCACCACCTGAGTTGATTTAGCCATGTCCGTCTGTCTGTCTGTCGACACGATTACAGCCGTAATTTTGAAGCTATCGTAATGAAATTCGATATTTAAGCTTTTTTTACAAAATCTAAGGTCAAGTTCGAGAATGGGCTAAATCGGATGAAAACCACGCCTACCTCCCATACAACCCCAAAATTGAAAACTCTACAAAGAAGCTAATATTAAAGCTACAATACTGAAATTTGGTATATGTGTATTCTATATCAAAACTGAGAAGTCTTAGAAAAATGGGTGTCATTCATTCACTCACACGCCCACCTCCCATACAACCCCAAAATTGAAAAATCTATAAAGAGGCTAATATTAAAGTTACAAGACAGAAACTCGGTATTTGTGTATTCTATGTCGAAACTGAGGTATGTTAGAAAAATGGGCATCATACACAATTTAACACGCCCACCTCCCATACAACCCCAAAATTTAAAACTTTATAAAAAGGCTTATATTTAAGCTGCAGGAAAACAATTTGATATGTATGTATTTTAGACACATAAAAATCATAAAATCTCTCAGAATCTCATACAAAAAGCTCTCCAATTTAAGATTCTTCCACCCTTAAGAATCGGACGTGGGGGTATTTTAACTTCGGCCAAGTCGAAGATTTACCTTACTAGTTTTAAACTGATATATATTTTGATTTTAAACGAAAATGTTGCCCTGAAGTATATGAAAAGTTAGTCGTTGAAGGAAAACAGTTTGTTGGGCTTCCTTTTGTGCAGAAAAAGAAGGCCTTCAAGAAGGGCTCATAAGAGCAGCGAAGAAAGGATGTGTTTGGTCTTCAAAAGTAGCAGTCAATGCAGGCCTTCCTTTGAAGAGCGTTGTCTTAATTGCCTATTGAGATGGAACTCACGACTTTCCCTTCCACTTTACCTTCTTTTGGAAGCACGTTTTTTGCTGGGTAAATTTGTACAAACGTTTGTAACGCATAGGAATAAGTGAGTCCGGTATAGATATTTCTGATCAGCATCACTTCGTTAGTCGATTAAGCCCTGTCCGTTTATCCTAGGCTTGCCGGACATTAGCATTAAATGCACCTACTGATTTTTTTTAACAAAGCAGTGAAATGTAGGTATTGTTTTTTAAGAATTGAATCAAATCAGTAAACAAATCGCACACTAAATACAAAACAGTCACAACTCAAAAAACACGACTTTTCAAGAAAAGCAAAAAATTAAACTCTTTGGTTGAAACTGCAGAAGAAAAACAATTTTCATTTAAAACAAAAACTTCATTCTTCCAGTTATTGAAGAAAATAACGAGAAATATAGTCAGACATGTGTTTTATAAATTGATTTATAACAAAAATTCGATATAAAAAATTTTGAGTTGTGACTGTTTTGTATTAAGTGTGCGAAATGCACTAATTTGTACTGATTTTTTTAAAATTTTTTTGGATACATTTATTTTAAAAAACTTTCATAGAAAATTGCAAAAAACTTTGCACTTCTAACGTTTATTTTCAATTTAAAAACGGACTTTTTAAAATGAGCTTCTAATGCGTTCATTTGATTTTCTATTATTAACATTTAAACTTTTGACTGGTACACCTCAAAAAACAAGAACATGTGGTCCAGGGGACCACGCCAATTTAAAATAAAAAAAAAACAAACTGAGTTTTAAATTTATGTTTCATTTTTAAGAACGCCATAAGTGAGGTATTTTTTCTTATTTAGACCAAATTTTGTGAATTTTTGATTATTTTAAATATTAAATAATGAGAGAAATATAACTTTTTTCTTTTTAGCGTGGTCCCACAGACCCAGTGTACCAGTTAAGGGTTAAAATGAGCTTTTAAAACGTTCGTTTGTTTTTGAAATCAACATTTTAAAATAATTAGTAGCTATTTTTAAAATCATAATTTTTAGAACATTCTAAAACATTGCTAATTAATTGAAATAACTGTTAGAGGTACAAATTCTAGGTTAAACGTTTTCCAAATTAGCACGTTTCTGCTAGTTTTGAAAATATAGACTCTCAGTGTATTTTAAAAATGTGAATAAATGTTAATTTTTCACGATTTCGGTATATTCACTATAAAATACTCTTTCTTATTAAAAAACATACATTTAAAATTAACAATTTTGATGATTCCTTGTTAGAGGAATTCGCAAAGCTACAAAAATTCATAGATAACGTTAAAGATAAAAATTTGAGTTGATACATGGTTCAAGCTTCAAAACCTACTTAAATTTTGAAAAAATTTTTAATATAATTTTTTTTTCAATTCCGCATTCAAATGCTGCTTCAGAATGCGTTTTTAGTTGAATGTTTACGACTTGAAAAATAGAAAGGAACGGGTTATAAAATTATAGAAACCAACGAAGGCAACAACATTGTACAAAAAACTGAAAGTAATGAAAAATATTTCGAAAACTTAAATACATCTGAGTGCAAACACACAGTTTTTCAAACCATTGTGGGTTGTTTGGAAGGTGGGCGTATTATTCGTTCATTATGTCTATCGACTCCGTGAGTTGTATCTTTAATTTATTTTTTGTTCCTCGTAGTTCACCGGCAGAAAGGAATCAACCTTTTCAAAAGCATTTTATAAAAAATTTGATTTCGAAAATTAATTCAGCAACCAATTTTACATAAACATAAAATACTATCGTTAGTTTTCAAGTAGCTTAAGTAGTTTTAAAAATCCGATTTGAAACTATTCAAAAATACCTTCCAAAATTAAATTTTTACTAGTAGTGCGTTCAGGTTTTGCAATTTCTTTGTTTTTATTTATCCTATCTATCTATATTGGAAGCCAATTTAAGAATCTACCCTTGCAGGGAGGATCAAAAAAGTTTTTGAAGAAAAAAGTCGTCTACTACTTATGGATGTTACACACGTCGTGACAAAATTAATATACCCTTTACGCGGTAGGCTTGGAGGTAAAAAAAATTCATTTATCCCTCCGATAAACTATGAAAAATGGCCAAAGAATTTGGAACTCTCAGATTAAGTTAATCTATTGAATGTACATTTGACATGTAGAAATACAACTTTGCCAATAAAACAATAAAATTCGATCAATACAGGAATCATCCGAGTCCAGTCTTGAGACTTTCGAAAATGAACTAAGTGATAGTGCTGACATGGATTACGAGTCAGAAGACCAACTCCAATACAAACAATTTGTAGGCTATTCAAGAGGTCATTGAAAATATGGATAACACCAGTTACTCAAATAGACCCTCTGAGTATCTTGGCAAAAACAAGGTGACAAAATGGCACACAATACTTCTAACCAATGCATTGTCCAGAGCACGTTCTGATAATATTAGTCGAAGAATTCTTGTAGAATTTCAAAATTGAAAGACTCTTTCAGCGTTTCATGCCCAGTCGTCATAAGAAACTATATTATTCGTTTTATCAATATTGAGGGAAAAATATAGTTTGGAGAAAGTTTTGTTTGCTTGCATGACATTGAATTGGTATTCTTAGGACTTTTGCTACTGACAGGTAAAGAGAGAATACAGATTTGTAAAGCAAACAATTTTTTACAAAAACAAACGCAAAAAGTATGTCATCAAAGTGTGGGTAGCTGTGGATGCTGAGGTTCTTTCAAATTATCAAATATATCTGGGCCTGTACTTATAAACTTGTTTCTTAAATTTTTCCAATAAAAAATTAATAAAATTTGCTCGAGTCAGTTTTTGATCCAAAGGGAAACAAGTGTGATGTTTATACCCCCACGCGTACTGCGTAAGGGGTATATTAATTTTGTCACGACGTGTGTAACGCCCATAAGGAGGCGTGGTAGACATAGAAAAGTATATATACTCTTGCTCAGCACTCGATAAAGAAGAAAACTCGATAAAGAAGCGAATATTTAAGCTACAATACTTAAATTCGGTACTTGTGTAGTCTATTACAAAACTCAGGTGTGTTAGAAAAATGGGCGTCATCCACCCACTAATACGCCCACCTCCCATACAACCCTAATATTGAAACCGATATATAGAGGCTTGTGTCGCAGCTATAAAAATGAAATTAAATATTTATTATTTTTATATTAAAATTAAGACATGAGAGAAAAATGGGCGTAATCCATAAACGAACACGCCCACCTCCCATACAACCACAAAATTGAAAACTAAATAATTAGGCTTCTGTCGAAGCTACAAAAGTAAAATTAGATATTTTTTCTTTTTTTAATAAAACCAAGATGTGTAAGAAAAATGGGCGTCATCCACCGATGAACACGCCCATCTCCCATACAACCAATAATATTGGAAACTCTATGAAAAGGCTAATATTTATGCTACAGACCTGAAATTACTCATTTGTGTATATTATATCAAAATTGAGGCGTGTTAAAAAATTGGCATAAACCACTCAAGAACACGCCCACCTCCCATACAACCAATAATATTGGAAACTCTATGAATAGGCTAATATTTATGCTACAGACCTGAAATTACTCATTTGTGTATATTATATCAAAATTGAGGCGTGTTAAAAAATTGGCATAAACCACTCAAGAACACGCCCACCTCCCATACAACTCCTAATTGAAAACTTTATAAAAAGGCTTGTCTTTACTTTGCAGGAAAGCAATTTGATATGAATGTATTTTAGGCGTAAACATAGTAAAACTTTTTTGAAATCTCATATAAAAAGAGCTGAAATTTAAGACTTTGTACCATTGTGAATCGCCCGTGGGGGTATTTTAACTTCGGCCAAGTCGAAGATATCCCTTACTAGTTTCTAGGTACAATTGAGTGTTAATGAAATTTCAGGCGTACGAAGAATGTACAGCAGTGCTACGTTAACTTGGTTCGATTACTACGGACGATGTACAGACTATGTACGGCCAAAAGTGCCCTTGAAACGCCCGTTGTTCGATTATATTTAAAAAGTTTTTCTGGTTCGATCAAGCAAGTCGTACGGAATAATTTTACAAATTTTAATTTTTAATTGAATTACTGGAAGAGCGTTGCCAAGTGAAAAGTTTCAAGAATTCAAATTTCAACTTAAATCACTGAAAGAACGTTACCAGGGATAGACCTTGAAATCTTTTGTTACCGCTTAATGTTTTTTTTTTATACAAATATATAGACGTATAATTATGCAATGTTTCTTATCTTATATATTAATACGTGAACATTAAAGTTTGTCATACGCTTTTTTGGTATTAATTAAAACTCAAAATTGATGAAACTTATATCATTCGAAAGGTTATGTTGCCCAGATGTGCAGAATTTATATATAAATGATATATCTGAAATGAGAGGGGGTTCCCAACCTTCTAAGAGAGAAATTAAATTTTTGAAAAAAAATCTGCTCTTTGATAGATATAAAATATGGTTGGAGGAGAGTTCTTAAGTTGCTCGAATTTGAATTTTTTTTAAAGTAACAATTTCTTAAAAAAAAAGTAGTTTTATGCATTCATCAATTGTTAAATTAGTAAAAAAATGTGTTTTGAACTCAAAAATTTGACTTTCCATGTGAATATCTTGGTCGGATTTTAACGGTTTTTCAATTTTTTTAATTTTTTCTAAAAGTTTGTTAAATTTTCTTTCAAATATAATAAAAATTACAGCAAAGTTCTAACCAAAAGTATTTTTAATGAATTTTCTTAATATTGTCGTTAGTTATTTAGCGTGTGTTTTAGCCAAATGCCGAGAGAAAAAAACTGTCTCAAATTGAATGTTCTAAATTGGGAAGCCAATATCTCCGCCATCTGTGAATAGATTTTATTTATTTCATTTTTGTATTTAAGTCTTATTAGTTAACTTAAAAAAACTTTTGAAAATAATACCGTTTTTTGTTTGTTTATATTTAAATTATTCCTTTTAAAAAAAGACCATAAAATTTCATTTATTCTTAAAATATGGGGTAAAAATGAGTTTTGTTGTAAAAAAACAAAAACTCAAAATTGCATTTTTGATTTTCTTTCAAAGTCTATACCGAATTTAAGGTGCATTTATTTTTTCTTGACACGAAATTAATAAACTGTCCGTGCCATAAAAAAATCAAATCTACCCCCTATGATTTCTTTGACAAAATTAAATTTTTTTAAAATATTATTTTTCTGTTTTGAACAAAATAATAAAATAATTTTTTTGAGGCTATAACTCTTAATAATTAATTAAGAGTTATAGCCTCGAACTTATTTTAATCATCTCACATATAAGTATTAATAGGCAATCAATAAATTCGTCGAATTTCGACTCCAGGCGATACTAGTTTTCTTAAATTCTTCAACTTAAATTAATTTGTTTGATCATACAATGTTTAAAATATCACCAAATTTTTAATGCGACAGCTCTAAAAAAGTTCAGTTGTATTGATTATTTGCAAAATTCCGCAACTCTTGTTCATTTTTCATTTTGAAAAAGGAACTTTTGTACATTTTACATTTAACAGCTATACAGCACCACGAAACGACAAACAGTCATCACACAGTGTTCTCGATATCTCATTTTTTTGTTAAAAACAAACAATATTTCTTCCTTTCTTCCATTATTTAAAGCTTACAATAATGGAGTAAGCCTGATTGATTGATTTAAAACTGTCTTGCCAGGGATTACTAAATATGCACTACTGTAGGTTTTGATTTTGATGCTTTTATAGACCCCGCCTTGACAGCCTACTTGTGCTGAGACATGTTAAAAAATAAAATCCTCAAGCTTAAAATCATATTTAAATTTTTATTATTAGCATTTTGTGTGCGTGTGTAATTTGAACATTCCCAATCAGCCAAACAAGCTTGGAATAAGCTTTAAACAAGCTTACAAGCGTAAGCCTCAAGCTTGGATAACGCTTTCATTTACTATTGTAGAACGCTTACATGCAATTGTAGGATAAACGAAAGTGAACCCTTGGAATAATATTCCTTACGTCAAGCTTAATCCAAGTGTTGTTTTTACAATTGGATATAAGTGTTTTAATAAGCTTTTTCCAAGTGTGCTACATTCAACAAATCAATTAGCACTCGCGAAAAATTTTTATTCCGTGGCTCAGTTGGTAAGCCACTTGTTTATTTGATTTGTTGTGATTTGGACATCCAAGGTTCAATTCCCAACCGGAACATTTTTATTTTTATTTATTTTTTATTTTCGTTTGTTAAAATTGAAGCATATATTTATATGAAAAATTACATGCCTTCAAAAATTTTTGTGTTTGCTACCCCAGGGATCGAACGCGCGAACCACCGCATATGAGTCGGACACTCTAACAGCTTGCCGTTAGCCTTATGGCTGCTGAGCGAACAAAATGAAAAT
The DNA here is from genome assembly GCA_958299015.1 of Tetanocera ferruginea. Taxonomy (NCBI): domain Eukaryota; kingdom Metazoa; phylum Arthropoda; class Insecta; order Diptera; family Sciomyzidae; genus Tetanocera; species Tetanocera ferruginea. The sequence goes on along the minus strand of OY282642.1, from coordinate 101,101,607 downwards.
AAAATACAATTATGTATGCATATATGAGAGCATCACAACTTTGAACAGTTGTAAAACTATTACCGTTGTCAGCGTTATCTAAGTATGATTGCAAAACACTTACTTAATGCAAGCCTTTCCAAGTATTATTGTACATCACTTGCTTTTTGAGTTTTACGCAATAGTTATACAAAGCAACTTGGAAATTTATTACCCGGGCAAGTGTTTTTCAAGCGTGCTTGGATAAGGCTTGCTTTTTGTATTGCATGTAAGCTTAATCCAAGCACTATTCCTAAATGGTTGATTGGGTTTCGTCTAACATTCGTGACATTTTTTTTTCTTGTACATGACAACGCATTTTGACACTTGAGCTCTTGTTAACTAAACTTAATTATATGTTTGTATATGGGTATGTTGGCTTATGTGTATGAGTTCACGTGTATGTGTGGTTGTATGGCAATTTCATGCTTCAAAAACTGCTGCTATGTAGTTGTGCGAATATTTTAAACATCATCCTGACAGACGTTAAAATGGGTTCAAATTGCATTTCCGGTGCTGACGAGTGTAAAATCATGTGAGCCACATTATTACGTAGTATGTATGTAAAACACATGCCAGTCATTTTGTGTGTGGCTCACTTCAGAATTTCTTATTCCCACAACATTTTTTGTTAATTCATATTTGAATCACGTTGATTTAAATCACGTGCGAAGATTTGTTTTATATTTTTAGTTTATGACGCACTGTGTTTGTGGCTGAGTATAAAATTGGATGTGTTTATTATATATTTAAAATTTATTTAAATAACTTACTTATGCGAAGAATTACTATAAATTCTTTTGGTAAGTGAGAAATGAGATGAAATTTATAGAGCTCGATGGCGTGATTTGATTATAAAAATTAGGTATTTTTTAAAACTCATTCCAACAAAAATAACACAGGAAACTTTTTATAAATGAAATATTTTAGAATTACTTTGCATGAGAGTTTAAAGATCAGTGGAAGATCTATACACTCAGAAAAATATCAACTGAAATATTAACAGTCGGCCGCTGTTATTTCAAAACACTGTTCGATTGAATGATTTGCGTTTAAGTAGACAATTTTCTTTGTTGAATGAACGTTTCAAAGTATTTTTGTGCTGTTAAAATCATCTGTTGAAATATTTTTGTACTTATATTGAATTGTCAATTTTTTTCTTAGCAATAGTTTTTATATGTGTTTTGCTATATTTAGATTTGTCATTATCTGCAAAGAGGTTACAGAAAAATGTATTTATATTGACAAAACTCTTGCCCGAGATGAGTTTTGAACCCTGGATTCGTTGGTTTGCATGCCACACACTTGGAACGCACGACCACGGCTGCCTTAACATATATTCAATACACCTCATTAAATAAACCAACTATAGAAATATCTGCCAAATTAAATTGATTTTTATAATTTGTGACCATTTTCACTTTTTATTATTAAAACTTTAGACAAGCTTAATAGTAAAGTATTTAATGAAAACAACCTCTAACAGCAACAATAACTCTGTTTAGAGCAAATCACAAAGCATTGACTAGATAATCTGTTTCGTGGCTGCTAAGCAGGGATGATATTTTGAGTGGATAGTACTTTTTTGAGTACTATTGACTCTACAAAAGTACCCGAGTACCTTCTTGCCGAAAAAAGTACCATGGTACTTTTATATTTTATACTTTAACAATTAATTACATATTAAACTCCTTATATCATGTATAGCTTTCACGATCTGCAAGCACAGCACTTTTTGCACTAATTCTTTACTGGGATATGACAATGTCTTGTGTTGCATAGTGGGCTAAGCATACCAAAAATGTTTATCAATCAATGACAATTGATTTTTTTACTTTAAGGGTATACTAAAGTATACTTAAGGGTATACTATAAAACGCAGAAGGTACCAGCTGATGAAGTTTCTGAGTGTAAAACTAATATTAAAGAATTTTACTTGAAATGTTGTCAAGAGTTGAAAAAAATAATCAGTTTTGAAAATGAAGTCATAACCTTCTTACCAAAACTCTCGAACAGTCACGTATTATCTGGTCAAACAACCAGCATTTTGTTGCTGATTTTAAAAACGTTCGCAGAACAAGAACTTTTAAATGCAAAGTCGATCAACATGGAAAACAGGGCGCTGGCATATTTTGAGGAATTGAAAAAATGTAAGGATTTGAAGGATTTTCGAAGTCTGGCCTGAAGTAGAGGTAATAAAAAATGAGTATGTTTTGTAAGTATATTTTCAAACATTTTCAGAATTGCCCATGTATTTTATCAATTCCTCACTCATCTGCCAACGTTGAGAGAATTTTTTCGATTCAAAATTTATTTAAGACCAAGTGTCGTTATCGTTTGGCAATATCAACGTGTTCCACACTCATCCAAACAAGGAGTTTAATTACATTCCAAAAATTGATATTTACATAATTACGCCACTTAAGCTACACTCAGAAAAAAGTTTCTCGGAATATGATTAAAACGGCATCATATTTAGAGAAAAATGGTATAGACTTTGCTCCAGAGAATGCGTTTCTCTAAATGCGATCCTAAAAATTATCTTAAAATGATAAAAAGCTTTCATGAAAACGTTTTTATAGAAAAATACTTTTTATTTTTGAGAAAATATTTGTTTTTATTGAAGAAAATACTTCTCATAGCGAATTTTTTATCAAAATATAAGAAAAATTTTTCATTTTCAATAAATTTTTCTCTATAGATGAATTTGTGCGAGAAAGAAACTTATCATTATTAGAGACAAAGAAATATTTTTATTTCCTAGAAGTAAAGAAATATTTCTTCAAAATGTGAAAATTTATTCTAATTGAAGAAAATTTTATTTGAAAAGGAGAAAATTGCTATTATCGAAAATAGAGAAATTTTTTTAATATGTGTTTTTTTCTCAGTGTATTAAAAAGAAAACGTTACCCAATACTTTTCCTCTGGAATTATTTGACTAATAATTTTTAATCAGATACCAGTGTATGTGTATTTAAAGGGATCTGAAAGAAAGCTTGATTAGTTTTTGTTCTTTTATGTGATTAATATAATAAAACTAAATAATTCAAGTATACCCTCCCCAATCAGCAAAATGAGTTGAAATTTACTTATGAGTTCCCTTTAAAGCTGCATGCAGGGTTGCAGGTAGCATTGAACATGTTGATATGTAGGGATGATTTTTCGTTTCTTCGAGATGTTTATATGTGGGTGTTTTAGTAATACGATGGTTAACCAAGATTTTCATGGAATTTGTTATAAAAACATGAAAAGTTATAATTTATGCTACTTTTTTAAAAATTAACATAATAAAATAATGATTTTCATGAATATTATATGATATACTAATAATTCAGTACACGCAGAGAAAAAAAACGTTTATCGCCAGTTTGCTACAAACGAACTTCGTTTGTTAGTTGCGGGAAACACGTTATTTAGTTGCAAGAAATTAATTTCGTTTGTCATAAACGGCAGTGATTTTTAAATTGCAGCAACCGAAAAATTTATTTTTTCCAACTGAAAACTTCGTTTGCAGGAAAAGAAATTAAATTGTTATAAGCGAGTAGTTCTCAACTGACAAAAAAAGTTGCTTGATTTCGGTGATGAAAAGTGTTTAATATTTGCCATCAACGAAAAGGAAGTATTTTAAGAGTGTGAACAAACAGACACACAACGGTGAATCACAAGCGCAGTCGCACAACTGCTACACAGCTCGCTTTCGTTGATGACAAATGTAAAATATATGCCATAAACGAAGAAACAAGAACAGTTTAAGTAAGCGCAGCCACACAAATGGCATCTCGCTTTTACCTTTGCACTTTGTCTTAACAAAAATTTTAGTTGTTGTTGTTATAATAATAGTCAGTTTCGGGAAACGCGTTATTAAGTTGCGAGAAATTAATGTCGATTGCCATTAGTAAGTTATTTTTAAATTTCAGCAACCGAAAAATTTTTTTTGTTCAACTGAAAACTTCATTTGTAGAAAAAAAGATTCATTTCTTATGACATACACATTTGTAATCTAAAAAAATCATTCTACACAATATCTGACAATAGCTCAACTGAAGCATGCTAGACTGTCACGCGGGAGACGTGGGTTCGATTCTTGGCCGTGTAAGTATCAATAACTTTAATTTAATTATTGAAATTCTAATTCTGTTTCATTAACTGCTTCGTCAAAAATAACCGTCAAAATAAATATAATAAAAATAAAAATCATTAATAAAAAAAAAAGTATTTGGTGTTCCTGTAGGAATTGAACCCAGGTCACTCAAGTTCCTAGACTCGAACACCAGAACGCTCGGCTAAACTTGAACAATGACAAAATTTCATTAAGTTCGATGTTTTTTCGTTTCAAGCAAGTATATTTTTAAGTTGATGACAACTGAATACTCGTTTGCGTCAAATACAGTTTGCAAACGAGTATAGTTGGTGAATTTTTCAGTTACGGTAAACGAAAAATTTCTTTGCGTGTAATAACTTTACCTATTCAAATTAATGCAAATAAATATTAGTACAAAATTTTTGCGCATTAAAGTAATGTCACAAGAATAAAGAAAGAGTTTTGAGCAATTTTTTATAAGAACAGCAAACTTAAGGTAATATTTCAACAATTTAAATCAATATTTTGTGCCATTTGTTTGCCAAACATTGAGTATTTTGGACAATCTTTCTACGAAACATTGAATATTTTGGATATTAATGTGTGGTTTCATTTATATTAGATAGCTTAGTCGATATGAAAAAAATTCAAAGCTCCTACCACCATTTAGTTAGGCTATCGCAAAATTTTTAAATAGTTAGTTATGATCAAATCTTTTAGTAAATATACACTTTTGTCCAGTCCAAATTTTGAAATAGCAAATATTAATCAAACTTAAAGTAAGAATGTTAAAATGGAATGAAAATAAATAATTTTATATTTAAAGAATTGTTATATAAAGTGTGTGATTTATAAAAATATTTAGGATGTCTAAGCATTTATTGTACTTATTGTACTTCTTGCTTGAAACATAAGCAAGTTTCATAATCTTGAATGATTTCATGGTCAAGCGTTTGAGATTTAATTCATCCTTGTAAAATTGCTTGCATAAAAGATTAATTTTTTTGCAAATCTGAAATGAAATTAACGACTTTTAAAATTCTTTGAAATCACCGTCATGATTTATCCGTAACTAAGAAAACGTAATTTTTGAGGTGAAACTTCTTTGGCGGCGAGTGAAATTTCAAGGTCTCTTATTCGTGATGCTAGGCTAACATTTTCAATTCATATGAAAATTTAAAAAAATTATTGCCGGTGTCGAGAATTGAACCCCGAACATCGTTGCTTAAGAGTCGAAATCTATACCATTACGCTATGTAGGCACATGGAAATGATTAAACAAAATGTAATTAAAACTGAACGCGTAACATACTGAAATTAACATAATTAATATTAATATTACATTAACATTAACATTAACATTAACATTACATTATTAACATAACCGTAAAATTTATTTTTATCCTACAAGTATGCACGGAAAAAAAATAGAAAAATAGCTAAAACAGGAGCAGAACGCGTTCGTGAATATATTAGAGCTCTTAAGAATACATTGGTAGATGGGTAATTGGGTAGAATGGCACTTTTACATAAACAAAATATATGGCATTTGCCAATCTACCCAACTACCCAAGTCAGTGTGAATACCCCTTATGTATAAATACTTTTGTAAATGCAATTGCTGTGTTGTTGTATTGTATCCCACTTATTGGCAGTTTTCATCGCAACTTCTGTTAGGTTGCGGTTATAGTGAACGCCGAGTCAGACAGGCAGGCAGGCAGGCAATATGAACAAGCGAGATAGATAGCTATCTGTATCTCGTTTTTCACACAGATTTCAGCCTGCCTGCCTGCCTGCCTGTCTGAATCGCATTCACTATAATCGCAGCCTTAGCCAACATAAAAGAACTGGTCATGGCATTGAGGTTAGGTTGAACGCACTATTGAAATTTGCCATCAGCTGATTTTGAAAGGAACGGGGAAACATAAATTTATCATTTTCAGAGGGCAGTGTCAAACTCGCTATCACCTTCTTTTTGCATCATGTTCTGGATTATATTTTATTATGAACAAATCGTTCTATTTTGAGCATTTTTTTTGGTACAATCCATTAAAAGTTTTGAACTATTGAAAAATTTATATGTTCCAGCTATTTTAAAATATATTTTTCAATAGTAGCACGCATTTTCAACGTTAAGGTTTCCAAAAAAGGAAACTGCTGCTGGTTTCCCAGATGATAATTTGTAACAATTCTTGCCAATTTCTTGTGTTCAGTTGTCGTCAATGATAAAGAGAAGAAAAAAGTCATGCTGAGATTGTCTCATGTGTCATGTTGTGGAAGTCAGTGCACAAGGCTGACTCACAAAAGTAAAACAAGAAGCTGAAGAAAAAATTTGCATAAAAAATAGATATAACAAAACCATGTACTTAACCGCTATCGTAAACGTTGCTGCGTGATGCTATTTGCGTGAAATTTAAAGATGGTTTCTAAACTATGCTGTAGCTGCATTCACGAGTTGGGTCAAGCTGCTTTCATCACTTTGCCTTGTGTTGTACATAGTATGCTCCGACCGAGATGATAACATCCTGACTGTACGTGTCAAAAGCGGAAATCGAGTTAACACTGTTTAAATAGACGAAAGTGTTGTGAAGTGAACCTTCGTTATGTGTTGGTGGCCACTCAGTGCCACAGATGAAGGCAAAATATTTTGAAAAGCTTTTTTTCGAACGCATGTGTGTTAGACCATCTAGCAAATAAGTACTTGAACAAAGCTAGCATTAGAAGAAACTTTGTCGTTGCGTTGATGCTTCATAAAACCTATCGATGAAGTGGTGCGACCATAAAAAATGCCACGATTGGAAAATGACTGCAATTGTCTTGCAGGAAATCATAGAATCCTCTTTACATTCGTAACAGAAATTGACAAACATTTTTAATTTCTTGTAAAAACATTTAAAAGTAACATTTTTAAAATGTTAAACATTTTTTTTATAAAATATCAACATTTATTTTTTTGGTTTGAGTTATATTGTTGTTTTGAGTACTCTTCGATACCTATGGGGTGGTTTGAACCCCAAAGCACCCTTGGCTGCGGGCTTGACTAACTCACATATATAATAAATATAGCATATTAAATGCTATTTTTGTATGTTTACCTAACATATATACTATGTATAAATATACATATATATTTATGGAAGCTCACCAATAATTTTGCGTAACCCAATTGCAAAAAGCGCTTGAGGCAATCAACGAAACAACCACAAGCTGATTTTAACAAAACTAATTAATTCGAAACACAGCTTAAAGGAATTTTTGGCAACAAATACCACAGCCCAGACAGAACAACAACAATCATATGCAACTGCTATACTTCAGTTGCACCACCCTAGACCATGGATGCTCCGCCGCATAGCATGCTGGAATATGAATTATTACCATTTACCATCCAGCAGCCAGCATATTTGTTGCATGACGTTGCAGCCTGGCGTCAGTATCTAAAATAATTTACGCTTTATTATTCGGGTGAACTGTAGTGCGGCAGAGCTTAAAGTAACATAAATACTTGGTAAGCTGATGTAAGAGCTTGTACATCCACACTGCAGTTCTTGCAAACATTAAGATTGAACAATTCTGAACATTTGTTTAACCCTCATCTTGACCAATTGGTATAGCTACACCTTGTTTTTTTGTACTAAGTATGTTTTTCACAACTTAGAATTCTGAAATCATTGTCTTAAAATTTCACGACATTTTTCAAGTATTTTCATTTTAAGATACGATTTTTCAATTTAAATTCACATTGACTAGTTATGCCCAGGCGCGGATCCACGGATCATTATAAATTTTTATTAAAATTTATAATGAACATCGTTACTGTATTTTACTACTGTGGAAAAATTTGTCGCGTCCATGATCTCGCGTCCGTATTCGTGCTATATCTAATAAAAAAAGGAAAGAGATAATTCTAATATTTCATAAGTCTACGAAGAATAGTTGGCCTTTGACCTTCATTAACATGTGTATTGTGTGTAAAAAAAAGTTCTTAAAATTAGTTAAATTTTTCATATTTCTATACCAACTTAATAAAACTTCTGTTTTTGTCGCGTCCGTTCCATTGAATGATTGCTTATTACTTTGTACTAATTTCTACTAAATCCCGCCAATATTTTTATAAAATGTAGCACTCTTTCATCGCGTTAGAACACTTAAAATACATATCGGCTCATTTTGTTTCTTTCTTGTTTTTTGAGTAATTAAAACCGTGCGAATGTCGCGTCCGTGCCACTGACACATCTGATGTATCGTCCCTGATAGCAACATTAATAACTCGAAGGCAATGATGAGTATTTTGCTGGTATATTTACGCATGCAACACAAATGACAAATGAGTTGAATATTGCAATAAAAAAACCCAAAACTTGTGGTCGACAAAAACATCTACATCTACAAAACTATGCTGCAGATGATATTTAAACTTTCTACAGGGTTTCAGTTCATGTACCTCTTCTTGATAATATAATTGAGGATCTCAAAGCACGGTTCCTCTCTAGTGGTGATGGAAACATTCAAATTAACGGGTGACTCTGATCAAAAATATATATATATTTTTCTATAACTGACTTATTTCTAGGTGTTATAAACGTTTGCACAAAGTTAATATACCCTGACCTTTTAGCTTTATATCGTTTAAACAAGTAAAGAAAGCCTAAAGTCGTTCTAGCCCGACTATAAAATACCCTAAACTTCCTATAATATTTAAATTTATCTTAAAATTAGACATAACTACCTATAAAAATTTATGTATTTTTTATACATATAGAATTAATACAGGGTTAACTAATCTGGTGTATATGGTAGGTCGGCGTTTGAAGGGCATGTTGAAGACATTAAGCACATTTTTTGCGCACACCTCCGTTTTGATATAAAATATTCCCATACGAAGTTTCATCTCTCTAGGTCAAATATGAACCTTTCAATATTGTGGCAAGTATGGAAGGTAGGCGTGTTCATGGGCGGATGACGCTCATTTTGTGAGAAAACATCTTATTTTTGATACAATAACCTCACATACCAAGTTTTGTCTTTGTTACAGTACTTTGTTACTTGAATTTTGCAAAATTACTGTTGCGAACGCAATATAGACTACTTTCCATAAAAATTATGACTTTTTATACCCAAAACCTAAAAGGTCAGGGTATATTAACTTTGTGCAAACGTTTGTAACGCATAAAACGAAGCGAGTCCGGTATAGAAAAGTATATATATTCTTAATCAGCGTCACCACCTGAGTCGAGCTATTCATGTCCGTCCGTCCGTCCGTCCGTCCGTCCGTCCGTCCGTCTGTCTGTCTGTGTGTTGTCCGTATACACAGGATAAGAAGAAGGAGTAGAGATAATTCGATGAAACTTGGTACACATGATCACATGCACCCAAGGATCTGCACTATTGAATATTTTTGGAATCCGCCCACGGACACGCCTACCTCCCATACAACGCGAAAATTGAAAACTGCATAACTCAGCTCATAGCTGACCTACAACAATAAAATTTGATATGTATGTGTTTTATACCAACACAAAGCTGTCTTCGAAAAATAGAGGTCATCCGCTCATGGACACGCCCACCTCCCATACAACCCAAAAATTTAAAACGCAATAAATAAGCCTGTGTTTAACCTAAAGAGCTAAAATTTGGCACGCATGTTTTTTATGACAAGAAAAAGATGGTTTTGAAAAATGAACGTCATCCGCCTATGGAGATGCCTACCTCCCATATAACCCAAAAAGTTTAAAACTCAATAAATAAGGTTATGTTTGTCATAGAGAAATTAAATTTGGTATGTTTGTATTTAATACCAAAACTAAGGTGTATTCAAAAATTGGCAGTAATCCGTCCATGAACACGCCCACCTCCCATAGCGAAAGCACAATAAAGGCATTAACTGTGAGCTACAGGAATAAAACTTGGTATGTGTAAATTTTTCATTAACATTTAAATGCATATAAAATATAGGCTTCATGCGCCCACGGACACGCCCATTTACAATAAAAATTTTTTTGTTTTTGAAAAGTGGGTTTAGGGTATTTCATAGTCGGCCTAGACCGACTTTAGACTTTCTTTACTTGTTTTTAATTTTTTTTTTTTTTTTTGTGATTAGGGAGTGCTTTCGGAATGCTTTAAACTGAATCAGGTTGCAATAAAAAAATGGGTTAAGGAGGTATTCTTGTCTAGGGGTAAATTTTTTGGTATATTTTAAAATTCGTTAAAATTATTATAATATTTTCTTAGAAGATATCTATCTAAAAAATGTATAAAAAGAAGGAAAAAAAGTCTAAAGCCGGTCTAGACCGACTATGAAATACCCAAAACCTACAGTTTCAAAATACAATAATAGTGGTGAAAAGGGACGTGTCCGCCGGCGGATGCATATTTTATATGCATTTAAATTTTGATGGAAAATTCACACATACAAAATTTTATTCCTGCACTGAGGGAAAAATGTGTTAAAATTAAATGAAATTGTGTTCATATCTAACGAATTTGTTTTAAAATAGAGCTTGAAACAAATTCATTAAAATTAAACACAACTGTTTTTTAAGTTACTTTCAAAACAAAAGTTTTTGTTTTTAAAACAATGTTTTTGTTATGAAAAAGAAATATAAAACAAAAATTTTAAAATTCAAAACAAAGATTTCAACGCATATTTTTTCGGTGGCATTTTTTTAGCTTTTCCGAATTCTTAGCATCAGAATCACAACCAGCTACCTCCGGGACGCTCCGAATGCCAACTGTTAGCTCCATTCGATGAAGTTTCCATTGAAATAGTTTAATAAATAATTAATTAGTTTTTATTTTATTATATGTTCGACATTTGACAAACCAATTCAAAAATTCAAAAATTTTCATTGTGTTAAAATTTTTGTTTATTTTTTCAGAGAACAATGAAAGAAAATTAAAAAAAAGAAAGAAGTTTATAAGCTGTTCAAAATTAAACACACTTGTTTTAAATTTTGTTTTGTAGAAACGCAAAGGCGTTAAATTTCTATTTTAAAATTTTTTGTTTAATTTTAAAGTATGTTTTTTTTCTCAGTGTGTACATCACATAATAATGCATTTGTAGTATTTTACGGTATTGTGGCTTGTATGGGAGGTAGGCGTGTTCGATGGTGGATGACATCAATTTTTCGAAGACATTTTCTTTGATATAAAATACAAAAACACAAAAAAAAAAAACAAAATACTCATTGACAGGACATTGACCGAGCTTCTTATGATCACTTGTGTTGTGTGTTTTATTAAATGTACATGTGCACACAATTGACCGAGAACTGGACTAACATGTTTTATGCCGACTCCGCACGGCTAAAGTTCATGTTCTCAAGAAGCTTTGCATGGCATTATTTGCTCTCTGAGGTTTGCCTTTGTCTGCAGCGAGGTGGTGACCGATCAGAAAATTTTTTTTTATTGAAAAACTTTTCAGCGCGACTGGGGATCGAACTCGGGCTCCGAGCAAGCTAAGCCACACACTTCACCTGCATACCACGGTCACCACAAAATAGAAAATTTTGATGAAAAATTTACACATACCCAGTTTTATTCCTGTATATCACATAATAATGACCTTATAGTCTTTTCGGTATTGTGGGTTGTATGAGAGGTAGGCGTATTCATAGGTGGATGACATCGATTTTTCGAAGACATTTTTGGTTTGTTATAAAATGCATACATACAACATTTTTGTTCTTGTAGGTTAATTATGACCTTAATTAGTGATTTTTCAATTTTCCAAAATTATTCAATAGTGCAGGTCTTTGGGTTCAGGTGAGCATTATGCTACGTTTCATACAAGTATCTCAACTTTTTTTCTTATCCTGTGTTTACGGACAACATTCAGACGGACAGACGGACAGGGCTAAACCGACTCTCGAGGTGTCATGATCAAGATATATGTATATACTTTTTATACCGGAGTTATATATTTCTAGGTGTTACAAACGTTTGCACAAAATTATCCTGACCTTTTAGGTTTAGAATGTGTTTATGTGTGTATGTTACAAGTAGACTCCGAAACTGCTTAGCCAATCGAAATGAAATTTTCAAGGAAACTGTAACAAAGTCTAGAAAATGTGACTATGAAGTTTGGAACGGAAAGAACATAGGGGCGTGGCACCCCCCATACAATCCTAATTTTCGATATCCAATAACTTTGGAACTACATGTTGCATAGCCTCAAATTTTGGTATTCGAGGTCAATTTACACGTTCTGTGTCACTGGTAGTATTTTATGGGCGTTAATTAAGGGGCGTGGCATTTTTTATGAATTTAAACTTTGCTATATATTGTAACTTTCAAAATATATATCACACATTTATGAAATTCGTAACGAATATAATATTTAGTCCATCGATTTAAAAATTTGAATCAGAGGTTTGAGAACGAAGCGTGGCACCATTCATACAATTCAAATGTTTAATATCGATTAGCTTTGGTACTGAACGTCGTATAAAATTGAAACTCAGTGTAAAGTTACATATTGCCCATGTTCATCTACTAGTAAATTGGAACAGGCGTTGGAAAACTCGGTGTGTAGGCGCAGCAACGTGCAAAAATAACAAAACAAATTTTGAAAATTGAAATCCTTAAACGTGGTTTTTTTTCGAAATTCTTTTTTCTTAAATGTTTGACATGATTTCTCATATTCTAATGAACATATTACCTAGAAATTTGGTGTGAACCTGCTTTATATATCTCTCTATTGTTAGAACTTTAATTATGTTAAACAATTTGCTTTTGCTATTTATAAAAAATTCAGAACTTTAAAATGGGTAAAAAATCACTTTATTTTCAACATTTTGCCAACATTACGTAAAACGAATTTTTTTAATTTCTGTACTTCAGGCAATGGCGACATTCTTAATAAGAATATAACTTAATAAGAATTTTTTTTCTAAATCAGCAATAGGTTTGGAACACTCGTAAAGTTATTTTAGTGCGGAGCTGAATTGGGAAAAAAAGAAAAGAACAACACTTGCACTTGCACTTGCACTTGATTTCATTTGATTTTATTTGATATGATTTGGCTTCATTCGATTTGATCGATTTGATTTATGTGAGTCAATGTCATTTATTTGATATAGTTAACTTTTATTTCATGTGTTTTATTATGCTTACATTTTTTTTTTTTTTTTGACTTGATATGATTTGATTGAATTTTACTTCAATTGATTTGATTTATTTCTGTCATGTTTATTTTCCAATAACATCATATTCTTCTCCACTGTTATCAGATGATGCAATATGCTAATAATATAAAGTCAAAAGTTAAATTGTCATCGTGTATATCACCCACTGTGTGACATCGAGTGCGTGACTTTTGACTTCGCAAATGCATACTTTCCATCACAAAAAGTAACTAACTCGGTCTGCACAAGCATTTACAAATATAAAGATGGGATGCCACAAAATAACGTTGCAACATCGAATTGAACTGAATTCAACTCACTTACCATAAGATCCCATCATGCATAGCATGTACGTGCCATGTCGTGAACAGCGCGTTATTTTTTAATATTCAAAATGGCTTCGATAGCAAATAGTTTGCCAAAATATCTACCAATGGTTGGTATATTATAGAAGGATGTCAAAGAATGTTAAAGTTGTACAAGGTTGGCACAAACAAATTTGCAAAAGCAGCACGTAATATGAAAAATACTTGCATTCGGAATTCTGCTTCCGCTGCTACTGAAATGCAATACATTAAATTGATCTGGGTGGCAACATACAGCATTTGTTATGCCAGCATTTTTTGTATTTTGACTCATAGCTTTTGAAGATATATAAAAATGTTTCGATATTGCTTTTTGTTTTTATTTAAATATAGTAAAGAAAACTCCTTTTCTTGCCACCCACACTTACAGCCGAAACCAGTTTTAATATGAATGGCAAATTTGGCAAATTCTGGTGAAATTCTATAATTTTTTCTATCGTTCTGTTATGTTACTCTTTTGTCTTTTGAAATTGAAATGAAAGCCTGTGAATGATAAATATTGGTAACCTGTTTTGAACTGGATATAGATAAAAAACGGGAATTCAGATAAGTGATTTCGAAGCCTTGATATAATTCTGTGTTGACAAGGAATAACAGCTTAACTCATTTTCAAAATTTCAGGAGAGCATTTTTAAGATTAAAATTGCTACTTAATATCAAAAACCCTGACTTTTGCTGAATAAACAAGAATAAACATTTGCGTACTAGAGTATTTCGTTGCAAAAAAACGCAATGAAAGTCATAACCTCACTTCGTCCTAACCCGACTTTAGACGTTATTCCTTGTCGACGCAGAATTATTTAACATATAACTATTCATGTTCTTCTCATAGCTTAAAGCCTTTACCTTATGTGTACAGTAGGTGCAAAATTGAAAATTTGTTTGAACCATAATTGACCTGGAATGGAAATATGGCGAAATAACATGATGATATTAAGAAATATTCCATTGCATAATGCTTTTTACTTTCATAAAGACAGATATTTTCATTTATTTTCAACACTTTTATGGCAGATTTTGTATATTTAATCTTTTATCGAAAACATAAGGGCTGTCAGTTAAACAGAAAACACAGCTATTATTTGAAGCAAATCGTATCTTTCAAAAACTTTATAATTTCTACACCTAGTGAGTTTTGAAATTTTTTTTTATTTTTTCAACTTTTTATTATCAACCTTTAATTTGTGAAGTCATTTTTCCCCATCTTGCAATTGTCACTGTTTCATCTCATCCATCATCATCATCAGCTCGAGGGCATTTTTTCGTAGTATTTCTTCGTTTCAATAATACACTCGATGGTCGGTCGGTCACTCAGTCACTCGATGTTGCTGCTCTGTCGTTGTTGTTATTGTCATGGTTTGTGAAAGAAAACGTATTATATTTTGTGCCAAATAAGCCGAGGGACATTTTGACATTTACGCCTTTTGCTGCAGACCAAAGAAACAAATTTTTTGTTGCTTGGTTTGCATCTGTGTTGGCTGACATTTCAACAACAGCCAAGATATTATTTTGCAATTCGTGCAGATATTGACCTTAAGTTACGTTTTTCGCCTTTATTCAATTCGAATTATTGAAGATTCTTCACTTTAAAACTTAAATAGGTACTCAAGCTAAAAGAAGAGTTTTAAAATAAATTTAGAGAAATTCCATGAATGCAATAATCTAGTATTACAAAAAACAAAAAACAAAAAAAAAAACACATAAATATAAATATCATTTATCAAATATATATAAATCAAAGTCTGCCCCTTTTTTATATGTAATGCTTTTAAATATTTTCTGAGATCTTTATCGAAAGAGGATAACTTCATTTAAAGCTCTTTTGATTTGATTTACTTCCATGAATTTATGTGAGCAAAAGCACTATATTTATGTCGTCTTCATATATATATATATGTATGCATGTATGTTCATATACAGTTGTGGTCAAAATAATAGAAGTGCCAAATATAAAAAGTGTTCAAGCGCATAATTTTGTAAACAAGCTTTTTTTTCTCGTCACAAGTGTTTAATACCGTTATATGGTAAATATATATAATCTGGTGACCTGATCTTGTAAACAACAACTTTTCGTTATTTTTGTAAATTTACTTTTATTAAGAACTGTTGCAAATTTGTGCGGTCAAAATAATAGTATTAAAAAATTTCAATAAATTATATTATAAATACATAAAAAAGTTATTAAGCTATTTTCCATCAGCTTATACAAAAACAAAATTAAATTGTTCCGTTTTTTTTCTGAAATTGAACCAGGAAAGCATTGTTCTGCTGAAAAGCGGGAATTGATGAAAAAATTCATTTCGGAGGGCAAAACATACAAAAAGATTGAAAATCTGCTCAAATATTCATCAACCACGATTTGCAATGCTTTAAAATACACTAAAAAAGCAAAGACATCTGAACGCAAGGCGTTATGACGGCAAAATTGATCAAACGAGTGGTATAGTACCAGTGATGATATCGGATAATTTTCGAGAGTACTTTTTTACAAAGGCAAATAGTACTTTTTTATTGTTTCGGGTACTTTTTACTAAGTAATGATATGTGAATAAATACATATGTTAAAACCAATACTTTTTAAATTTTAATTTATTTATCAAATAAAGAAACAATAAATAATCATGCTACACGCAGAGAAAAAAAACGTTTATCGCCAGTTTGCTGCAAACGAACTTCGTTTGTCATGCTTCAAATCATTGTTTGTAAACGTTTGAACAGTTGGCATAATAATGGTTAGTTGCTGGAAACACGTTATTTAGTTGCAAGAAATTAATTTTGTTTGTCATAAACGGCAGTGATTTTTAAATTGCAGCAACCGAAAAATTTATTTTTTCCAACTGAAAACTTCGTTTGCAGGAAAAGAAATTCATTTTTATAAGCGAGTAGTTTGTTTAATATTTGCCATCAACGAAAAGGAAGTATTTTTAGAGTGTGAACAAACAGACACACAACTGTGAATCACAAGCGCAGTCACACATCTGCTACACAGCTCGCTTTCGTTGATGACAAATGTAAAATATATGCCATAAACGAAAAACAAATTTGCTGCAAACGAACTTCGTTTGTCGTGCTTCAAATCATTGTTTGTAAACGTTTGAACAGTTGGTATAATAATAATCAGTTGCGGGAAACGCGTTATTTAATTGCAAGAAATTAATTTCGATTGCCATTAACGTAAGTTGTTTTTAAATTTCGGCAACCGACAAATTTGTTTTGTTCAACTGAAAACTTCATTTGTAGAAAAAAGATCCATTTCTTATGACATACACATTTGTAATCTAAAAAAATTCATTCTAGACAATATCTCACAATAGCTCAATGGATGCATGCTAGACTGGCACGCGGGAGACGTGGGTTCGATTCTTGGCTGTGTAAGTATCAAAAATTTTAATTTAATTATTGAAAATGTAATTCTGTTTCATTAACTGCTTGGTCAAAAGGAACCGTCAAAATAAGAATAATAAAAAACATTAATTAAAAAAAAAAAAAATTGGTGTTCCTGTTGGGAATTGAACCCAGGTCACTCAAGTTTCTAGACTCGAACGCCAGCACGCTCGGCTAAACTTGAACTTCCAAAACAATGATAAAATTTCATTAACTTCGATGTTTTTTTCGTTTCAAGCAAAAATATTTTCAAGTTGATGACAACTGAATACTCGTTTGCAGCAAATACAGTTCGCAAACGAAGTATAGTTGGTGAATTTTTCAGTTACGATAAACGAAAAATTTCTTTGCGTGTATCTTTCAGAACTCGTTAAATATATATATTAGGGTGTCTCGACCTCTATGGGGGGAAAAAGTTGTCATTACCACCAACTTAAAATTAACCTTGATCGATTTGGCTGTAACGATAGCCGCCAGTGATCTAAACCATTTTGAAAAACAACCAAAAACCACGATGTGGTGTTTTTGCCCTTGTATTGTGTATTTTTGATAAATTTGATATTTGAAGTAAAATTACAAAAACAAAATATACAGTAGACCGGATCGAAATTTAGATTTCGCCGGTCGGGGTCTCAAAATTTAGAGGAACTCATTAAAATGATTTCTGCATACCTTTTTTTCAAATTGGAGAAAAACCGCCGAAGCAATTTTGATTCTCCTGAAGGTCCTTTTTGGTAAAAAAAACAGGTTTTTTGCTTGTAACTTTTTATTTTTCACAGAACACATATCCACATCTGCTAAAATATTAAATTTCTTACTTATACCAATATTCTGATATTCAAAAAATTTAAAAATCATGTTCCATTATAACTCTTATTGACCACCAAAAATTTAATTTTTACAAGCAAAACACATGTTTTTTTTACCAAACCTTCAGGACCTTCAGGAGAATCACAATTGCTTCGGCGGTTTTTCTCCGATTTGAAAAAAAAGTATGCAGAAATCATTTTAATGAGTTTCTCTAACTTTTGAGACCCCGACCGGTTGAAATTTTTTTTATCCATATAAAAATGATCCGGTCTAATATACAGTGTTCAAAATACAACCCTGTAGCAAAAATACAATGGCGAAACCCTATTGTATTCTTTGTAAATATCGTTGTATATTTGACCAACTGATCACAACAACTTTTTGACTCAGCGTGGATGAAGGTACTGGCTGGGTTGTGTGTTTATTTAATAAAAGCTAATTTAATTCAGTGCTTCGTTTCAATTCTTTTATTTTATCGTACTGCTAAATGATGAACTACCCAGACTTTAGTGAAGGTTTGTTCACAATGCGTTGTAAATATTGTAAATTTTGTAAGAATTTATCAAAAATACACCACATCGTTAATACCCCTCATGTTTTTCGTAAAAATATTAGCTCGTGTAGCAGTTAATAATAAACAAATGGTTGGAAATAGTAATACTGAAGAAGATCTTTCTCTCTGATCCAAAAAATTTCAAATCTTTGCCGCCTGACCAAAGATATTGCGAATTTTAATGAAAATGTTTGACTTTTTTTTTTAAAAAGTTCTTCTTCTGGGAAAATTTATAAAATCAACGGCAAATAATACGTGACTGGGCGAGAATTTTGGCAACAAGTTTATGACTTCATTTTCAAAAATGATTTTTTTACTCTTTACATAATTTCAAGCAAAATTGTTTAACATACCAGAGTACTTTTTTCGGCAAGAAGGTACTCGGGTACTTTTGTAGAGTCAATAGTACTCAAAAAAGTACTATTCCACTCAAAATATCATCCCTGTATAGTACTATAAGACCAATCCATTTGCCTCTGCAGTACAAATAAAAAAGAGCTTAATGTGGAAACAAGAATTCGTACTTTACGTAGACTTCTTAAGGAACAATATTTAAGCGCGCATAGTCCTCGGAAAGTGCCTCTTTTTACCAAGAAGCATGTCCAAAAAGGATTCAGTTCGCAAGAGATCATTCTACGCAGTCAGATGAAAAATAAAGGAACCTTTTTTGGACGTACGAATGCAAAATTGTAATTTACGGTAGTAAAGGGGCTCGTCAATATGTTCAATATCCCCAAAATAGTCAGTTCAACCCGAAGTTGTACTGACCAAATTGATACCACAAACCCGAAGTTGATACCACAAAATCCATTAAACACGGTGTTTGCAGAATCATGGTTTGAACATGCTTTTCTTTCTATAGTGTTGGTTGAATATATTGTATGGCATAAGTTTGGAATAAGTCAACATCTTTACTTCAAAATATTAAAGGAAAATATGCTTCCGTATGCTCAGCTAATATGGATTTGTCAACAAGATAACAATCCGAAACATTTGAGTAAACTTGCGAAAAAGAGGTTGTTCTTGGATAATCAGATCGCGCTATTAGAGTGGCCCGCTCAGTCGCCGTATCTTAATCCGATTGAAAATTTGTGGTGTGATGTTAAAAAGGAACATTGCTGACTCTAAACCTTGAAACAAACATCAGCTTTGGGCAGTGGTTGAGCGAATGTGGTACTCCATACCAATCAAGAGATGTCAGTATCTTGTAAACTCAATGCCTCGTCATGGTAAAGCAGTAATTTCTAAAAAAAGTCATACAACTAAGTATAATAACAAGAAAAAAATTACAATTTATCTAGACTGCGAAGTTAATTAGCAAATTTTTTGTTATTTTTCTATTTTTGTTGAACTTTTTATAATTACTACTATATTTTTGACCACTGTAATATGAGGCAAGTGGCAAATATTTTAAGTTATCTTGAGCTTATAGCTTGTTTTAGTTCAAAGATTATGTTAGATAATATATATATGTGTGTAGAATACTTATTCTTAACAAAAATTATTAAATCCAAGAACGTGTGGGTTGTATTTTAAATTTTTGTAGAAACGTTGGGGGCACTACTATTTTTTTGACCGCAGTTGTATGTACATCGCTATGCATTGGTAGTTGGCAACAACAGTGCTTCGTCCTGTCGTAGAGCCAGTAATTCAATAAAGATGAGCGTCAGCATGTGTGCGATAGTTCCAAAGTAAACAACAAATAAAGTAAAAATATACAATGTATTTGAAAACCATATATTTTTGGCCTGAAGAATAATGGCTAGCGATAAGAAAAACAAAACACCATAAGAAGCCTGACAGCACCAGCCAATGCGTCGTCTTGACCGCAAAACAACCAATTTTACCAGATTTAAGAAACTGATTGAATATAAGTACAATATCAAAATGAACGTTAACAACATCTTAGCCATTCTATTGCTCTATTCTAAAGGACCAACTGATTTGCTGCTTGACCATTATTTGTTATTTTTATTTAGTTGCTGATGATTTTGCTTGAGGGAGGAATGTGTCTTTGGGAAATAATATGACAAGAATTGATAACGCAATATGATTTATCGAATAATAAAAATTCTTTGAGTTTGAAAGCTTCAAATAAATATATAATGTAACATATGACATGGCCTATATTGCTTATGTCAAAGAGTTGCAGTTGAACTTCGAACCAATTCAGCCTGAAATAATTATTTTCGAAAAAACTTTTCTTTTTTTTTCATAACTAATTTAAAATCGGAAATCGAATTGCTAGTTCTCAAATCATAGTTTGACTTCAAACTAAAAAACACATAAAGATTTGCATGTGATTTTTGAATTTCCTGTCTGAAATCTGAAGCAACACGCAAACAATGCTATTCCCTTGTGCACGAGCTGACACAGTCAGCAATCATACAACATTCACAAATTTAGAATTTTGCTTGTTTTGCTGTGCGTCATACGATATAAAATGTGGTTCTTGATGCAGCAGCAGCACCACGAAAATCAAAATTCAAATCAAACCATTGAATTTTAATTGATATTCAATCTTGATGAAAATTGATGAAGAATACTGTAGTTATAGTTGTTTCACTTTTGAATTGAAATATTCCGACGAACAGCAATGAGTTCAAATCAAAACAGAAACAAAGCAATAAAACGGTTTTCTAGTTTTTGGCGTATAAGTATAATTATACCCTTAACCTGCTTCTATCTGCTTAAACCTGTAAGGTCAGGGTATATTAGCCTTATGCAAACGTTAGTAACACGAGAAATAAGCAAGTCCGGTAGAGAAAAGTATATATATTCTTGATAAGCAACACCTCGTGAGTCGTTTAAGCCCAATCAGCCAAACAAGCTTTGAATAAGCTTTAAACAAGCTTAAAAACGTAAGCCTCCAGCTTAGACAACGCTTTCCTTTACTATTGTAGAACGCTTACATGTAATTGTAGGATAAACGAAAGTGAACTTTTGGAATAATATTCCTTAATCCAAGTGAGGTTTTTACAATTGGATATAAGTGTTTTAATAAGCTTTTTCCAAGAGTGAAATTTCAAGATCTCTTATTCGTGATGCTTGGCTAACGTTTTCAATTAAAACAAAAAATTTTAAAAAATTATCGCCGTAAGCAGGAATTGAACCCGGACTATTGCTGCTGAGCATTGAATACGAGTAGGAAGCGCTACTATTGCGCCACTAGACACTTAATCAACAGGCAAACAAAATTAAATTAAAAACATACTATGTCTGTATTTTTGAGGCACCCAAGACTGTATGCAAACAGGCAGGAAGACTGAGAAAACTTTCAAACTGAATATCACATGAACATGTTTGCAGCAGAAATATCAGCGTGCCTTACAATAAATACACATGTTAATAACTCTTTAGTGACCGTTTTAGTGGCATGCAGGTTAAGTGTGTGGCTCAGTATGCTCGGAGCCCGGGTTCGATCCCCAGGCGCGGCGAAAAGTTTTTTTCAATAAAAAATTTTTCTGATCGGTCACCACCTCTCTGCAGGCAATGGCAAACCTCAGAGAGTAAATAATGCCATGTAAAGCTTATTGAGAACATGAACTTTAGCCATTCGGAGTCGGCATAAAACATGTAGGTCCAGTTCTCGGTCAATTGTGTGCAAACATTTCATAACACACACAACACAATTGATCATAAGACGCTCGGTCAAAGTCCTTTCAAGTTCTGAAATGGCCAATTTGTTTTTTTTTTACTCTTTGACTCATACACATAGCTTCGCCCCCCCAATTATTTAGGGAGTTCACTCGAATCGTAGGTACAAAAATAAAAATTTACCCCTAAAAAATTGCACTCAGCTGAAGTACTGCCATAGTTTTCTTTGAAATATAATTACATTTGACAGCACTTGACACTCAAAAACCACTTCAAAGAGTCATCACAGCTGCTGTCTAACGACAACGTAAGAAGCACCAGAATAATAACAAAAGCACTTAAAGCACCGAGTTTGATTAATTTTGACTTTAATGAGGTATGAGATATGATTACTGCGAGTTGAGGCAAGCATTATAAAAAATATGTAAAATATATGGAAAATATTTAAAAATAAATTCCAATTAAGTACTTGGAAAATGTTGAAATATTGTTCATGAAAAAATGTTATTTTGAGAAATAGCTATTCATTAAAGCCTAGTACTCTGTTCAGTTTTATGTGAAATTTCATTAATATCTGCATTTCATTCAAAAAACTATAGCTGGGAAATATGTGTGAAATTTTTCACAACATGTTCGTCAAAGTTGTACTCTTTTCCGCTGTGAAAAATACTCGCAACATTTCTCTTGCAACATTTTTTCATGACAATTTTTAATTGAACTGTCTATTTATTTTGAAGGGAAAAATGACAGTTGTCATAAATTATTTGTTTTTATGTATTTATATTTCTCTATTTTGGGTAGAAAAGCATGGCTTTCTTGAATTTTTCAATTTCTTCGCAACAAAATATTTGTCAGAATTTTCAAGCAAAAAAAAACTGAATGTAGCGAGCGAAATTTAATGCAAGCGAACAGAGTATTAAGCCAAGTACTCTGTTAGTTTGAGTGAAATTTCGCTCGCAAGATTTATTTTTTTATTGCATAGAAATTCTGACAGTTATTTTGTTACGAAAAAGTTGAGAATGTCATGCTTTACTTCTCAAAATAGATAATAATAAATAAAGAAATAAAAAATTTACGACATCTGTCAATTTTCACTTCAAAATAAATAGGCAGTTCAATTAAATTAACCTGAAAAAATGTTGCTTGACAAATGTTGCGAGTATTTTTCATAGCGGAACAGCGGCACTTTGACGAACATGTTGTGAAAAGTTTCACACATATTTTACAGCTAGAATTTTATGTACGTAGATTTAAGTGAAATTTTAAATGAAACTGAACAGAGTACTACCTCACACTTTTAGATTCACAAGCCAAAAATAGATATGGAATAGGTATGCTTTATTATTTTAAAAAAACAAACAAATACAAATTTTAAATTATTTTTAAAAAGCAGATATCTTATATATTAATACGTGAACATTTAAAATTGTCGTACGCTTTTTTGGTATTAATTAAAACTTAAAATAAATGAAACTTATATCATTTGAAAGGTTATGTTGCCCAGATGTGCTGAATGTATATATATAAATAATGCATCTGAAAGAGAGGGGCTCCCAACCTTCTAAGAGAAAAATTTAATTTTTAAGAAAAAATCTGCTCTTTGGTTAATATGCAATTTGGTTGAAGGAGAGTTCTTGGGTTGATCGAATTTTAATTTTTTTTAAAAGTAACAATTTCTAAAACAAAATGTTGTTTTATCCATTAGTCATTTGTAAAATTTGTAAAAAAATGTGTTTTTAATTCAAAAATTTGAATTTCCATGTGAATATCTTGGTTGAATTTTAACGGTTTTTCAATTTTTCTAATTTTTTCTGAAAGTCTGTTAAATTGTCTTTTATATGTGATAAAAATTACAGCAAAGTTGTAACCAAAAGTATTTGCATTGAATTTTCTTAATATTGTCGTTAGTTATTTAGCGTGTGTTTCAACCAAATGCCAAGAGAAAGAAAAAAACTGTCTCAAATTGAATGTTCTAAATTGGGAAGCCAATATCTCCGCCATCTGTGAATAGATTTCATATATTTCTGATTTTGTCCCATATTTGATTTATTCTCAAAATATGGGACAAAAATGATTTTTGTTGTAAAAAAACAAAAACTCAAAATTGAATTTTTGATTTTTTTTCGAAGTCGATACCGGATTTTAGGTGAATTTATTTTGTCTTGGAAAATCAAGCTTCCCCCTATGATTTCTTTGACAAAATTAAATTTTTTTAAAATGTTGTTTTTCTGTTTTTGGAAAAAAATAATAAAATAATAAAATAATTTTTTTGAAGAAAATAACTTCATACCTCCAATCAATTAAGAGTTATAGCATCGAACTTATTTGAACCATCTCGCATATAGTTATAAATAGGCAATCAATAAATTGGTCGAATTTCGACCCCAGGCTTGGTTATTTTAGCGCTTTGGAAGTATTTGAATAATCCTTTGGATTTTAAAAAATAAAACCTATGAATTTTTATCAAAAGTTTAAGAGAAAAATATGTAAATGCAACAAAAAAGTAATTAGTAATTTTTACATTAAAAACTATACAAAACATTATTAGCTATTATTGTTGAAAACTTCTACTCAAACTTCTTTTAATTTGTGTTCAAGAAAAGTTGAAGATATTTATAGCATTTTCGCAACTCATCATCTCATGGATCTGTTAGTAATAAATTACTTTTTAATTTTTTTTTTTTATCAATCTGACAGCACTTATAACATTGTTGTATCTTACAAACTTACCAACGCACTAAAACTTAGCCAACTGAATCCGATTTAAACGAGCAACTTTAAGTTTGCACCGTACTGAGTTGATTGCAAAAGTTTCGAATGTTGCTGCCAAAGCTAAAAGCGGCTAATAGAAACCGTTTAAACTTTTACACATTTTTTTTTTGTAGTCCGATTGTCCATGGATGTCCTGGTTGTGAATGCAGCAGGCAGTGCTGAATGTTTGTACGTATCCGTTGCTGTTCGTGGTTGAGATTGATTATGCCATTTATTTTTACGTCGTTGTGCACATAAAGTAAGGTCCTTCGACGTTTAAGTGTGCTCTTGTAGAGAGGAGTACATGTTTTATTAATACGTTTGAGTGCGTGTGCATTTGTGCTTGCGTGAGTGTGTCTAAGTCCGAGGCATGTGCACATCGGTCAAAAACAGCAATAATAATATAAGTAGTAATAAAGCGAACATTTAATGGCATAAAACAAAAAAAAAATTTTATGACCGCCAATATGTGGCTGCCTCCCATAAATAAGGATTAAAGGCGTTGGACGCATGTGACGTGTGTCAAAGGAAGAGTCAATAACTAAGGGCCAGTTTTAAGTGCGGGTTTAAACTCTAGTCAAATTAAACCGAGGTTAACTCACCAAAATTAGACGTTTAAGCTCAGTTTAAGAAAAAAAAAACACATCTTATGATAATTTTAGTCAATTCAACTTAAATGAATGCTAAAATTTCTAGTTAAATACAGTTTTGACGTCCCTTTTCGGTGAGTTAAGCTCGGTTTAATTTGACTCGAGTTTAAACCCGCACTGAAAAACTGGCCCTAAATGTTTTACTTTATATTTGATAGTACTTGTGAAGTATGAAATTATTCTCAATATGATATGGCAAAAATAGTCACCAAAGTAGCATTGGTGTCGAATGAACCGTATTTAGTAAGATTAAAATTTGAAATTTGCTTTGTTTCAGCTTTTCAAATTTAACTTTATTTTCAGCTTTAAATTTAATTTTTATTTTATAAGCAATTCAATATTTACTTGTCAAATACTTGTTTGAAATGTAAGGCACTCTTGCAAGGTTTTGTATTTAAATATGATACTTGATGTGGCCAGGCGTGGATCCACGCGGATCCAGGGCGATCCGATCAGGGCGATCGCCCCCCCCCCCAAAGCTTTATGAAAATTACTACTTCAACACATCTTCTAACTTAATTTCAAACTAAATTCGGATAAAAACATTTGTAAAGGAGTGGAGACATTCAATAACGTGCTCGTTTAGAGGATTCGTCCGTACGTTCAACATATATAAGTAAAACAACACAAAATGAACTCATTGTTTGTTGCGGACAAGAAATTCTGTCAACTTTATATAATTACCCGAATTCAAAAAGCAATATATTATGGAATTATATTCGACGGATACATATATGATAACACTATTAGAGAAATTTTATTCAATTTATCGATCTTCATTATGAAATTATGAAAGAAACTAAAGATAAGAAATTAAAAGAACCAAAGATTACTGGTATTAAATAAGGTTAAACTTTAGTGAATGCTTTGGAATCGCTGAATTTGGATCTTCAAAATTGAGTTGCTGTGACAACAGATGGTTGTTTAATGATGGTTTCAGAATCTTGTGGAGCCGTTGAAGAAGTGCTTAAAGTTGCTATAAATGCAGTATACTGCCCTTGTTTTAATCATTTTTTTAACAAATCTTTGTCTGCATCTTCAGATGTTCAAATAATCCGAAATGCTGTTGATACTATGAAAGAGACGATATCGTTCTTCAATGCCTCAGCGAAGCGTTCCAATACGTTAAAAAAATTATGGGTATTCAGTTATCTAGCTTGTGTGAAAAAAGATGGGTCGAAAGACATAATGGAGTTTTGCAATTTCGTTTTGCGCTTCCGAAAAAAATTGAAACCCTTCATTACATATCTCAGTGGCAAGATAAAAACGTCGTCAAAAGCAAACGCTTTGAGAATTGTACTTTGTGAATTTGAGTTTTTTAGTTGCAGTGGTTTGTCTTTCTGATGTGTGGAGTTACACTCAAGACCTAAGCTATTTCCTTCAGAAAAAACAAATTGACTTTAAATCAGCACAGGATATGGTTCATGATACTTTTAAGTTATTACACGAGAAACGAGAATCCTGTGAGATAAAATCTAAAACAATTTTTGAAGAAATTGAAAACATTTCAAACAGTATTGGAGTGGAAATTAAAATGCCACGTGTAGCAGCTATTCAAAAAATTGTGATAACTATCCAGTAAAAAATCCCAAAGCATATTTTAGGCAAGCTGTTTATATTCCTGTGCTTAATAACGTAATGATGGATTTCAAAAGTCGATTTTCAAAAACAACTTTGGATCTATATTCATTTTTAGTACTGTTTCCTGATAGTGTTACATCGAAAAACATTACATTATCTACAAAAGCTTTAAGAAAACTTTGTTAAAGATATTCGATTTTTTTCAAAGAAACTGAAGTTTATCCGCTTCTTAAAACCCTTTTTAAAATTCTTATAACATTGCCTTCAAGTAGAGCAACTGCTGAAAGATCATTTTCTACATTAAAGAAAATTAAATCATATTTGCGATCTACAACAACAGAAGAAAGATTGAACGAACTTGCTTTATTAAATATTCATTATGACATTGAAGTGATTGTGGATAAAATAATCGATAGATATGCCAAAACACGAAAGCACAAAGTCACACTTCTTGGATCGCCCCCCCCCCAAATGGAAGTTCTGGATCCGCCCCTGGATGTGGCCAACATTAACAAGTAGTATTGCTTGCAGCCTTTTTTCTCATTGCAAAAATTTGTTTTCTAAATTATAACTGTTGGGTATAAGACAAAATAAATTCACCTAAGACAAAACAAATTCACCTAAAATCCTTTATTGACTTTGAAAGAAAATCAAAAATGCTATTTTGAGTTTTTGTTTTTTTACAACAAAAATCATTTTTGTCCCATATTTTGAGAATAAATCAAATTTTGTGGTCTGTTTTTAAAAGAAAGAATTTTAATATAAACAAAAAAAAAACGGTATTATTTACAATAGTTTTTTTATTCAAACGATAAGACTTAAATAAAAAAAAGAAATAAATAAAATCTATTCACAGATGGCGGAGATATTGGCTTCCCAATTTAGAACATTCAATTTGAGACAGTTTTTTTCTCTCTCTTGGCATTTGGCTGAAACACACGCTAAATACCTAACGACAATATTAAGAAAATTCATTAAAAATACTTTTGGTTAGAACTTTGCTGTAATTTTTATCACATTTGAAAGAAAATTTAACAAACTTTTAGAAAAAATGAAAAAAATTGAAAAACCGTTAAAATCCGACCAAGGAAAGTCACATGGAAAGTCAAATTTTTGAGTTCAAAACACATTTTTTTGCAAATTTAACACTTGATGAATGCATAAAACTACATTTTTTAAGAAATTGTTACTTTTAAAAAAAATTCAAATTCGAGCAACTTAAGAACTCTCCTCCAACCAAATTGCATTAACCAAAAAGCAGATTTTTTCTCAAAATTTTTATTTCTCTCTTAGAAGGTTGGGAGCAGCGTTGTCAATTTATATAAACTTTAATATATTATTAAAAAAGGTTATTATTATTTCATTCTGTTGAATTGATATATATTGTAACTTTAAAAATTTATGGGCCAAGGTCACGTGTGAGGTCATTATATATACATAAATTTTTATTGGCCCTAATAAGGCAAACATTTTTGTTGTAGATTTGCGGTAAATATTTCAAACGGTATAGAAGTTATGAACGATAAAGTGAAGTGGATGTCAGAAAAAATTGAGATTGCGAAAAAACTTATCATTTGACGTAATTTTTTGTTGGTAAAAAGTTTACATATTCTGCTTTAAAAATTACAAAACAAACAAAAGGTTCACTTTTTGAGATATGAGCACGTTAAAAAAAAAATGGCGAAAAAAAACAAATAACTTACATTCTTATAAGTGGAAAATATTGAGATTTGATTTAACTTTTTAAAATGGGATTATAATAAAAAATGTGTCTTAATTTACTTGTTTAATATACATACAATAGAAAGTTTATATAAATGTAAGCATAACAACATTTTTACAGTATTCCTAAATGAGTTTTAAGGCTTATATTGATTTGGTAGTTTTGTATCTATTTTGGTAGTTTTTTTTAATGTGGTTGGTTGCAAAATATTTTTTTCGGTGGCAACCCTGGTTGAGAGTCCCCTCTATCAGATATATCATTTATATATACATTCTGCACATCTGGGCAACATAACCTTTCGAATTATATAAGCTTAATTTATTTTAAGTTTTAATTAATACCAAAAAAGCGTACGACAAACTTTAATATTCACGTATTAATATATAAGATATTTAAGTCTACGAATTTGTCTATAAGACACTTAAAACAAAAAAAAAAAGAAAACAATTAGTTTGCAAATTCAAAAGCCTTTCGATTACCTCCAATGACATGCCAGCATAAAAATAATGGCTTCTGTAAGCAAAGAATACAATTTTCTGGATTACTTTTTGGATTACATGTAAGTGAAGATTTTGTTGGGATATTGCCTAAATAGTATTAAAAAAAAATGAAGTTGGCATCTTAAATAATTTTTCAATATTAATATTTCGTGGAATAGCCTTTGTTTTGCAAACTAGCTTTGGATCTTTTGGACATTGGGTCCACTAAAGACTCACAAGTAGCTTGGGGTATAACATACCAGATTCGTTTGATATTTTTCCATTAATTGTTTTTTTCTTGTGGATCTGATACTTCCAATTTTCTCTTTAACTATGCCCCACAAGTTCTCAATGAGATTGAGGTCGGATAATTGGAAATAACAGGTTATAACATCAATCCAGATTGCAAAAGCCAATTTGCGCAAGAATTGGGATTATCAGGAGAAGCATCCTCATGCAATTATACTTCCCCCTTCGTGTTTAAAAAAGTATACTTATGGTTGAGCTCTAAACTTTTCAGTCGCCTAACCCAACGTTTGCCATTTCTTCGAACTAAATTAATTTTGCTTTGATCTTTCCCTAACATTTTAAACCTTTTTTATGTTTATTTAAACTTTTAGACACTTTCGATGCCTCTGTGGCACTTTTCGAGCTGTTCTTTCATAAAGTTTCTTTCCAAAAAAGTCTCCTTACCTAGTACAAATGGTAAAAGCGGCAGCTGGCTTGAATGGATTACGTGCCGCCAACAGATTTATGCGATCGTCATCTTAACTTGCAGTTTTGTGGGTTCCTTACAAAGCAACCTTCACACACTCCGCTTTGACATTATTTGTGTTGAATGGCAATGCCACATGAAGCTGTGGAGCTCCCACCTATTTTTTTTTAGTATCTGACATAATATAATTACTCTAAAAGAAATTTCCGACATAAAAAGTTTCATAAGAAAAAAACAACTTAACATATTTTATGATTTAGTGTGTTCTTATTATTTTGTCCGACACTGTATTCATGTCGTAAATCATTTGATGTCAAATGTTGCATTTTGTTTGGTTTTGAAACTGACAGTATGCTAGAAATGTTCTTTGATTGAAATAAAATGTACTGAAAACGCTTTGGTAGTATGAAAGTAGAAAAAATTTAAAAATATATCAAAAAAGTACAATTGTACCGAAAATACTTATCATCCCTGCTGTCATTATGTTCAAGGAGAGATAAAATGATAATAAGCTCAATCAACAACAATACAACACCGCTCTGTTAATCTCAGTCCCTCTTACTGTTATGCTTGCATTTACTCTTCTTTCTGTAGATTACAACAGCGATGTTTAACAGAGCTGTGTTGGTATTTATTTTGATAATTAGAATAAAGGTGCTTTTACGTTGTTATGGATTTACCTATTTTAATGATATTCCCTGCAGTATTAGAGACTATATCAGACTTAGCAATTTCACTAGCCCCTTGTAGCCAGAGCTAGTTTTTGCATTCAACTGGCGAATTAAACGTGAAGTTGTCATAAAAAGGGGTCAATTGCTACCTTTTATGTTCCCATTCTCTAGTTGCTTCAGTCATTTTAAAAAGAAAAAACGTAAAAAACATAAACAATAATCAGAACGAGCTTAAAATTGATTCAACTGACCCGTCAATGTCCTAAAACCTAGGGTCGAAAAAGTAGCTATTACGTACAGAACAGAATGGCTAGTGATAAACAGGCAATTGGTTACCCTCAATACTGCCGGAATCCTATTCGAATAAAATAAAAATTATTTTGTACATCTACTCAAAATTACCTTTCCATCGATATAAGTTATATGTAAATATTTTGACGTTAACACAGTTAAACTCTTAATCAAAACGTTATAAAATTTTAAAGGCCTTTTTTTTCAAAAAAACTCAAAGAAGCGTAAAGAGTTAATTCCTAAGTAATAAAGTTTGACGAAATTGTTTCGTGGAGATTATTGAAATGAGCTATATATGTTAAGAATTTTATTATCCAATTTATATGTTTTTTTTTGTTTTGAGGTTGACCCTTCCATTTTGGTCTCTAATTCATAAAATAGTTTACGCTTGCTTTCAATAATTTTTATTTAATAAGCGCTGTTTGTTAACTTCTTTATCACATGTTCATCTAGGCTCCAACATTTTGTTGGTATTAAGCCATAGAAAAAGTGAAGAAGGTTTTTTGAAAGCAGATGTTTATTATTTGCGCAAACATATACATCTTTACAGAAGCAATGCAGTCAACTTTTTGAAATTTTGCGACTAGCAACAGAGTAGAAAAGTGCCTGGGTAATTCCTTTTTGGTTTTGTAGCAGTTGCAGTTATTAGTTTCTCAAAGTAAGTGGACTGCATGAACCACAGAGACTACTGATGAGTCGGAGTAGCGTTCGACGAAACTATGGCCTAGTCTGCTCTGTTCTTCTGAGAAGAATTTTGTTGTTGTAGCAAACCTGTTACTTCATGAATTATTTGGCATAAAGCTCAAAATATAATTCTTAAAGAATATGTTTTTTTGGAAAATTATAAACAAAAATTAACAAATTCCATTGTGGTGCTCATGCTTCCATTAAATAAATACAATGAGTTGTACATGAGTTGTTATGAATTTCGGTCACTTAACTCATTAAGTTGTTCACGTTCCTTTGCATATGTACATGAGATTCATGCATTTTTGTCAGTTATATCATTAACTGTTCTTATGCTCCTCGTATTTGTACATGCATTTTATTCATAAAAATTATGAATGATTCAAGTTTCCCTCGTATTATTAATGGAATTTACAAAATTTTGTATTGGTTCATGTATTTTTCACACACACTTTTTGTGGCATATGAAATGCACACACACTAGGCATATGAAATTTTTATACTTTCGAGTTTTTTTTATACCTTTTTTACTTTGATGTCATGGAGATCATGAAAAAATGCATAATTATTTTGTACTTTTTTGGTGCAGTGAAGTTGGATGTCTAGTTGTTGTAAGTGAAAGTACGGCATCCGTAGTATGCGTGTTAGGTTTAAGCCTGAAATCGATTCCGATTCGCGACAAAATTTTTTTCAATAAAAATTTTCTGATCGGTCACCACCTTTCTGCAGACAATGACAAACCTCAGAGAGTAAAATAATGTCATGTAAAGCTTCTTGAGAACATGAACTTTAGCCGTTCGGAGTCGGCATAAAACATGTAGGTCCAGTTCTCGGTCAATTGCGTGCAAGCATTAAATAACACACACAACACAATTGATCATAAGAAGCTCGGCCAAAGTCCTTTCAAGGGCTGAAATGGCCAATTTGTTTTCTTGTATCTTTGTAACATGACAACCTTGATTAAGGCCCGTATACAAGCAATTCTTTATGTTATAGTATCGGGGTAGTTGAACTTCTTCCTTTCCTGTAATCAAAATTTATCATCACAAGTGAAAATACATATAAAACTAGACTTTAATTACTTAATTGCTTAATTTCAATAATTGTTTCGTTAGGATTTTTGTAGAAATTATTGTGTGTTATTATTGTGTCCTCTCTCTGACTGTTAGCAATTCAATTATTCAATTAAAAAAAGCACTCGTTACTATTATTTTAATGGAGGTTGCACTTGTCGTCTGCAGAGAATTTAAATAATATTTTAAAGTAGCTAGCAAAAGTATTCGTATCAAAACGGTTTATAACAGAGAATATTATTTATTTTTTTTAGATCGAAAAAGTTTGAGATATTTTGAAAGTTTTTTTATAATGTTATAGTAATTTTATAATAATAATAATTTTTTTAATAATAATAATAATAGTAACTTTCAGTTTTTATATTTTATGTTGCCTCGTTACAGTCATAAGCGAAATTTTTTTTTTTAATTGCTACATAGTTTTTATTTTTAATTTATTTTTTTTACGTTGTCTCGTAATTTTTATTTAATTTTTTTTTGTTGCCTGGTAATATCTATTCCAGAGAAAAACACTTTTACGTTTTGTTATATTGTAGTTAAAAGTATTAATAACTATGTTTTAAGAATTTAATTTAACAAACAAAGTCTACGACAGCGCTTCGTCCCTCAAATTGCATCTTTTGTCTGTCCATAAGAGACGTTTGGCCAAAAACGCTCGCTAGATAGAGACTTGGGCAACTGGCACTGCGTGGACAATATGTGTTAATTTCCAGATATATAGAAAAGTGTAATTTTTTTCTCTCAATTTACACAAAAATAAGCTTCTACATCCAGTCACTTAGGCTTGTAGCTGCCGATTATTGTTAGTCGCTAACGTTTCGCTGGATAGAGTATCCCTTTCCTCTTCTGAGGAAGAATCCGTTTCAAGCTCAGCCAATGATTCTCTGAGCAATGATGCTGTTCTTCGATTAGTTGATTTATTAAAAATACGATATAAGAATACAATTAGTGTGTTCACAACTGCTGTATTTTTTTTTTTTTGACTTGTGAAAACCGTAATTCTCTTACTGAGAGCAAGAAAAACTTGCAATTGTTAATAGAACACATTCAAAAAACTAAAGAAGAATTTTTTTAAATAAAAATAATGAGCAACGGAAAAGTTTTTCTCATCTATGATAGTTATAAGGCAACGTAAAAAAATAAGAATTTGAAAATAAACGTTATCGGCGACGAAATATATTTTATTTATTCATAACTGTTATCGCAGAGAAAAAGAATTTTATTTTGATAATAATAACTATTGTTTATAAATATTTTTTTATTAAAAAATAACAATTATGACCCAATTTTTAAATTTATTTTTAAAACATTTAAATCTCTCGCTTATAATCAAAGAAAGAAGGACAACCATTCATAGATTTTTAGTAAAGTAACAAGACCTTTGCTCTGGCAAAGTTAACAGGCAAAAATAGAAAAAACTTTTCAATTGTAGTGTATAGTTTTAGATGCAATTAAAATAGTTATGATAATTGTTAAAGTCTGCAGCTAGACGCTTTAAGAGTTTACGTTAATTATACAAATTATTAATTAAAGTCAGTTTTTTCCTTTTCATACACTCAGAAAAAAGTTTCTCGGAATATAATAAAAAATGTATAATATTTAGAGAAAAATGGTTTACAGATTGCTCCAGAGAATGCTTT
Source organism: Tetanocera ferruginea (assembly GCA_958299015.1). Lineage (NCBI taxonomy): Eukaryota > Metazoa > Arthropoda > Insecta > Diptera > Sciomyzidae > Tetanocera > Tetanocera ferruginea. The sequence continues at coordinate 101,067,413 of OY282642.1, read as the reverse complement.
TCTCTAAATGTAATACTAAAAATTCCCTAAAAATTATAAAAAGCTTCCATGAAAAAAAAACTATTTGAAAATAAAGACTGTCCCAGAAATAACTGTCCTTTTGTTTTTTTTTTTTTTTCTTGTAAAAAAACCAATGATGTTCTTTTAAGAATTCTTTCAGTTTATTATTAAATGAACACTACAAAATAAATAAAATTTTATTTACACTGAAAAAGATGCACTTAAAAAATTTATGCATTTTTGATTAAGGTCCTCCATTTGGTTTTTTACCGACCTTTTGTTGACCTTAGTGTATGCCCGACGCCATTTACTTCGAAATATTTTGATTTTTTTGCAGTTTGTTTGGTCTTCTTAAGATATCTTTTCATTAAAGTCCAATATCTTTCGATTGGACGAAGTTCGGGGCAATTCGAAGGATTGGCTTCTCTTGGTACCACAGTGACATTATTGGCTTGGTACCAATCCATCGTTCTCTGGGCGTAGTGACATGTTGCTAAGTCAGGCCAAAATAGTACTGAACCTTAGTGCTAACGTCTAAAAGACAGCAAACGCCGCTCCAGACACTCTCTGATGTAAATTTCGGTGTTTATTGTGCGATCTGTCACAAATTCCTTACTTCGAAGGCCAGATTTGCAAATGGCCTGCCGCACCATTTATTTCTTTGGAAATTTAGTATGTTTTTCGGTGGTAAATTTAGAGGATGCTCCACTCCTTCTAACCGCAGTATAATATCCGTGTCCAGGTAATTGCTTGAAATCCGCTTTGCAGTACGTTTCATCGTCCATGATAACGCAATCAAATTTGGACAGGTAATCCCGATACAGTTTTAGAGCCCTCCTCTTGGCTTCGGCGTCCTTTTCTTCTGACCTATCAGGCACTTTTTGTAATTTATAGCTCTTTAGGTTGTACAATTTGTTAATCCGTTGAACACTTGACTTCGATGATCCCGCTTGTGCTGTCATATCACGAACCGAAGTGCCTGGATTCTGAATAAACAGCCGCTTAACGTTCTGGGCCACCGCTTGGTTTGCTGGACCACTTTTTCTCCCTGAGCCTGGCGTTTTTGATAAAGGGGTAAGCTGTTTGTATCGTTTTATGGTCCTTCCGACAGTTTTTACGCACACGCCAACTTCCTAAGCGATCTTTTTGTGCGTGATGTTTGGATTTTCCAGGTATTTGCAAATAATTGCTTTCCGCTTTTCTTCTTGTTAAGACGACATATTTTCAGTAGCTCCCTTTAATTGAACTAATGAGTATTTGTTTTTTTAATCTGCAATTTTTGTACTTTGTTTAGGTATCAAATATGTTGCTATAGAGGTAACACTTTTTTATAAATAACCTTAAAACAAAAGTACAGTTATTTCTGGGACAGTCTTTATATCGTTTTAAGAGAAGCAGAGCTTATTTTTGTGAAAAGATTTCTTTTTATTGAAGAAAATACCTTCCATAGTAAATTAATTAACAGAATTTAGGAAAAATTTTGAATTTTTAATAATTTTCTCGATAAAGCCTAGTACTCTGTTCGTTTGGATGAAATTTCAAGCGCAACTTAAATTTTTTTTGTTGCGTGGAAATTCCGACAAATATTTTGATGTGAAGATATTGTATGAATTTGAGAAAGTCATGATGAACTTCTCAAAATAGAGAAAAAGATAAATATGAAAACAAAAAAGTTACAAGAACTGTCACGTGAAAAAATGTGACAAGAGAAATATTGCGAGTGTATTACACAGCGGAACAGAATACTACTTTGACGAACATGTTGTGAAAACTTTCACTCACATTTCACAGCTATAGTTTTTTTTTTATTCGAGTTAAATTTCACATCAAACTGAACAGAGTACTAGGCTTAAATGAGAATTTTTTGTGCAAGAATAATACTGGACATTATAAGAGACATTGAAATATTTCCATTTCTCAAAAGAAATATTTCTTCGAAAATGTGAAATTTTTACTAATTGAAGAAAATTTTATTTGGAAAAGAGAGAAAATTGCTATTATAGAAAATATAGAAATTTTTTATTGGAAAAAGATAGCTGCTTTTTCTGAGTGTACTATACAATTTTTTTTTTTTTATAATTGAACGCTGGCTCAAAATTTTGTATATAAGTACTGTATTTTAATATCAAAAATATATCAGTCATTTTATTGCCATCGTACTCAACATGGTTCTTATCGAACATCATCAAATAAGACCAGAAATTTTTGATAATCCAATATTAGGCATTCAACTTAAGGGCATGCGCCTATTTGGGTTTATTATTGGAACCAATCAGCGCCATCAATTATGGCATTTCTTACGCTGTACTTTTTTTACTTTTTCGTTTGTAGTCGGCTCCATTTTAAGTGTAAGTATAAATATATATAACAACAGTTCAGATATATGTGTTTATTAAAGTATAATTTATATAACTTTAGTTCATCAGAGCCTGGCGCAGTATTCATATTCTGCTGGCTGATTTCATGTTAAGACCTACAACATTTTTGGTATTTTCCTTTGCAATACATGCAGTGAACGCCTATTTTCAAAGAGAGCGTAAATTATATACTTTATTAACTTTAAGGAATCGTACTTATTTTCTTATAAAACCGACTTTTATTTAAGGTATTGTCAGGCTGGTTAACTTCATACACGATGATTTACGTTGCATGCGCTCTTGCAGTGATGATTTGGAGGATGAAATCTTTAGAAAAACTGTGAAATATGTGCGTCGCATTACATATTTGTTTTTTATACCATCGATTTCGAATGGTATTTTTGCTTGTTTGGAAGGTTTAATTCTAACCATTCTCTATCCGAACATGGTGTATATGCAGGTCTTAACACCTGAAGTAACGAACCGATATAAATTATATAAACATGTCAAAAGTTGCAATTTCTTCTTAATAGAAACTTAATGGTACGAATCCTATTATAATCTTTGAATCCTATCCATTTGGCGTGGTTTTAAACAATTTTATACTTGGCTATGTTGGATCCTTTTACGCCATGTTGTCAAATATTTTTACCATGCCAATGCTGCATACCTTTTGCGCATGTCTGATGAAGTTTATGATTTTTAAAATTGAAATTCTCAATAAACGTTTGAGGAATATGGATGTAAGTAAATAAATAATCAAAAGTTGCTTCCAGTTCTTATTAACTGGAACATAATGTTTTTTTGCAGATAACGAAGATAACGAAAGCTAATATTGATCAATTGGACGAAAATAAGAAAAACCTAATGCGTCTCAAAATGTGTGAATATTGTGCCAAAGAGCAAATAAAAATTCGCTGGTTAGTTTTGATTTATGCAATACAACTTCTATGGTCTGAACATTTTTTTTAATTCATCTCCTACATAGGTATGTAAAGGAACTGGAACAACTGTTACGCATTCCAGTATTCATGGACTTCTTCATATTTTCTGTACTTATTTGTGTGCTGTTATTTACGATATCCACAGGAGTAAGTTTCAACACCGCAGTAATTTAATACTTCTGTTTAATCTATGACATAATTTTCAATAGACCCTTTCCAAACTAGAATATGGCTACGCTATTGTCTACATTTTAGTGATGGTTGGATTTCAGTTACTCTATCATTGGCATGCCAATATTTTGACTAATAGCGTATGAAACAATGTAGTTTGAATTAATTTAAAACTCAAAATTATATAAATATTTTGTTTTTTATAAAGCATGAATCTATGTGCATTGCTATCTATTGCAGTGATTGGTACAACTATTCGCTACAGGTGCAGAAATCTATATATTTAATCATGATGGACACCAAGAAACCTCTCATCATCAACGCCTTTTTAATGGCAATGAAGCTAACAACAGTCTTATAAGTGGGTTGGAAGTTGGAAAGATACTTTTTGAGATTTAAGAAATTCCTTTTATTTTCACAGATTTTCCGAGGTGCTTTCAGCTATTTTAGTATTTTAAGAAACTTAAAAACCAAATCTTCATATTAAAAAGATTTATAAAGATCTATCTATTAAGATAAGTTCCTCTTAATATTGTAAAAAAATAGCCAAAATAATTTGTGTAATAATTTTGAATATATGTTTAATTGCCGTTAAGAAAGTTAAGGCTTTTGTGAAAATTATAATGCTGTGTATGATTATATATAAACCTGTTTGCTATGTGGTGACCGTGGCATGCAGGTTAAGTGTGCGGCTTAGCATGCTCGGAGCCCGGGTTCGATCCCCAGCAACGGCGAAAAGTTTTTTCAATAAAAAAAATTTTTTCTGATCGGTCACCACCTCTCTGAAGACAGTGACAAACCTCATAGAGTAAATAATACCATGTAAAGCTTCTTGAGAACATGAACATTAGCCGTTCGGAGTCGGCATAAAACATGTAAGTCCAGTTCTCAGTCATTTGTGTGCAAACATTTAATAACACACACAACACAATTGAGCATAAGAAGCTCGGTCAAAGTCCTTTCAAGGGCTGAAATGGCCAATTTGTTTTGTTTTGTTTTTTGTTTGATATTAACGGTAATTGATATGTATGCTCTTATTTGTTTGAAGATGTTTAGAGATAAAACACTCTCGAATGGATTGATCGATCTTAAAATTTATTTTACTGAACTGATCTACGCTTCCTAACTAAGGTTATCCCTAGAAAAAATTTTCAAATTACATTTAGTTCTAAAGTTAATTAAAAATAATATTTCTATGAGCTTTTTTGTTGATATTCGCTGAAATAGTTTTCTTCTAACATGCTTGTGTATGTATCAGTTAGTGTCCGACCGACTGTACGGCTTCGGCTTCGGTAACCAGCATAATCGGCCATTATGTTGACCTTCGGCTTCGGTAACCAGCATAATCGGCCATTATGTTGACCTTCGGCTTCGGTAACCAGCATAATCGGCCATTATGTTGACCTTCGGCTTCGGCTTAAATAGCCGAATGTTTTTTGAATTAATCAGTGAACTCCATTCAAAATTCCATATGTTACGTTTTTGCTTTTGTTGTGGACTGAAATATAAAGGCCGAGGTAACGCTAGAAATTTTTTGCCAGATTTCAGTTAGTATTACATTTCTGCAATTTTGTCTCGACTGGATCGAAAATCGATTAAATTTTTTTTTCTACGTCATCCTGATGTCAGAAAAATGAATTTTGTTTTGTACTGAAATGAAATTTTAACAAAAGCAAAGAATAAATTTTATCATATTTTTACTTGATTATTTCCAATTTGCCGAAGATTCGGCTTTGGCTTTCACAATTTTTTCATCAGAGCTGTACTATGTTTCGCTGCGGAAAATCTAGTACTATATTACGCAACATGCACCCAAATAACAATTTTCCTCCTATAAAACACCTTAGAACATTCTCAAAAACATATAAAAACACAACAGTTACGGATATAATCATTGTATAATAATCATATAAGACAAAAAAGGCGCAATTTTTTGTTTGTATAAAACCCTACATCACTAAAATTATATTCTGTTGAACATATTCTTATCATTACTTTATATCATTTTTTCAGTCTTATATCAGTGTTGGCTGCTATAGAGGGTATTAGAGAATATTTATATCATGATAATATTGAAGTTTTATAGCCATGTCAAATATTTCAAAATAAATGTTCGAAAAAAAAATGTTATTCGAAAAAAAATAATTTTGAAGTGTACTCTTAGAGTTTTTATTTTCTTTGTTTTCATGTGACAAATTGAAATTGAATTTTTTTTTTTCCTAACATTTTTTTTCGTTATAAAAATTTATTACACACTAGCTGGTACCCGATGCGTTGCTCCCGTCCTTGCCCAATGCCTGTTTCAATTTGCCAATAGAATGCCATCAATAAATAGTAACTCCACTTTGAGTTTCAATATTCTTTGACCATTATTTCCAAAGCGATTAAATATAAAATATTGTCTTTTATAGGCCACACCCTTTGCCCAATACCCGTTTGCGAGTAATTCCGAGTAGTGTATATCACCAAATAGCTACTCCAAGCCGAGTTTCTTTGATCTGTGACTATTATTTCCAAAGCGATTAAATTTAAAAAATGAGCCTTTTATGGGCGGATCCACACCCCTTGTACAATGCTCCATCTAGTTTTCCAGTAGTAGGACACCATAAATATTAACTCCATTCTGAGTTAAAATGTTCTGTGACTTTTACTTGCATAGCTATTCTGTATCGAAAATTTGAATTGTATGGGCGGAGCCACGCCCCGTTATCCAATGCCCATGCCTGTATTTTAATATAACAACCTGGCTAATAAGTTATTTTATACTGAGTTTCATTGTTATACGACATTTAGTTCCAAATCTATTCGATATGAAAAATTGAATTATATGGGCGGTGCCATGTCCCCTTTCCATCGCTTAAGTTTGACAATCAAAGGGCACGTCTCAATAATAAGTTCGTACTAAATTTAGTTGATGTGTGATTCATAGACGAAAGTATAACCGAAAATTTTTGTTTTTGAAAAAGTGCCACGCTCCTCGCAGGTGGGAAGGTGAAAAATACTTTAAAACCTATTCTCATACCTACCAAATGTATAAAAAAAAATTTCATTAAAATCGGTCCAGCCATTTCGGAGGAGTTTAAACACTAACACCGTGACACGAGATTTTTATATATTAGATTAACTTCTCGCCCATTTTTCCATATTCAATACTTTGAAAACATTTTTAACTAAAAACCACTGCGGTGCCTATTAGTAGCTTCAATATTTATATGTGACATTTATTCGAAATCTCAATAATGTCGTAATTGTGATGCTTCTTTTATGTTTTTTATAAGAAAAGAGCGAAATTTTTGTTTAACTATTCACTCTTTATTAAGTATTTATAATTCATTATTTATTAACAGGTAATTTTTTCATATTAAGTAAACTGTTATTTTTCAAAATCTTATTGCTTTATACGAGTAAGTAAAACATAATTTCCTGGTTCAAAAACATTTTAACATTAAAAAAATTAAAAATATTTTTTTTTTTCTTGCATACCCGAAGTTAAAGTACCCACTCTTGGTAGTAATATTTAAGCATTACCCAACAGAATCGAGCTTATAATTTTTTAGGTCTGTTTTTTACAATTTTTAACTTTTGTCTTTAAAAGAAATCCTCGTCTTACGCTTTCATATTACCAAATTATCTCTGTGGAATAAATAAACTTAGTTATTCCTTTTACCATTTTCAAGGTAGCACCAGCCAGCTCTTGCTTAGCTCCTACACGTGTCTACGTAATTATATCTCAAAGATCTCTAGAAAGTGTCAAGATTTATTTAAAGAAGGTGGCAGAAGTAGATTGACGTCTATCACATCCACACCGTGGTGCTATCTACTTCTGCTACCATCCTTAAAATATCTTGAAAAGTGTTTTATTTTTAATACGAAAGACAAGCACCATCAGCTCTTTGAGAGTGCATTTTTATGAAATAATTATAATTTTATGTCGATAGGTCACAAATTACGGTTGTAATTCTGTCGACCGACAAATTGAAAGTGCTATATCTTGTCAGGAGGTGACTCTTATCAATAAATATAAAATTAAATATATGTGGGCTTATAAACACATGCAGAATTTAAAATTCCAAATGGTAAAAACTCCCTACTTTTATTATTTGTGTTTACATTACTTGTGATTGACATACATTTTTAAACTACAATTGACGGTGAACTCGCTTTTTATATTAGAAATTATATGAGAATTCGAAGTTTGTCAAATAGGTCGGGTGCTAATGTTTTCATCTTGGAACATGAAGGTCCATGGTTCAAATGCTGCGGGCGCACAGAGAATTTTTGTTTTTTAATAAAATATAAATAATTTATATTTTTTTATATATTCTGAATGACAACCTAAGTTCGAAAAAGAGAAAATTTGTGTCATGGCGATTTCTGTATTCATTTCGAACAGTTTTCGAACTTCGAACTGAGAGGTACAAAAGGCAGGAACACATAGAAGACATGCATGCTTCGAGACTTTTGAGGCATGCTTTTTGAAACACATAGCAGCCATGCATGAACAATAACAACATAAGAAGAAACATGTCAAATGTAAACAAAATCAGATGTTTCCTAGCTGCCAATGCCTTGATGCTTGAGAAAAGTTCAAAGATCGCCAACTTCAAGCATGCATAATTATGCTTGATGCGTGCATGCTTTCTTTATGCGTTGCCTCATAAGCTTACGTGATTTCGAATTAAACGTCAGATGCTTTGATGCAAGCATGCCTTCTATGTGTTACTGCCTAAAGGCATAAACATTGAATAATTTTGTTATGCGATGTTTATAGGAAGAATCACTTCATAGTTATTTAATACAATGAATATAACATCATTATACAATATGAATGTAGTTTTTCTATAAACCCTGAATAAGTAGATTCAGAGAATGTTCTTGCAATGATTTATACCAGTAAACACTGCTATAACAGCAATTCTTCCAAATTGAAGCACTATACAACGTTTATAATATTAAATCATACTATAAGTTTAAAATTGGAAGGAAAATTGTTAGTTGGGAATTTAAATTAATATCGAAGATTTATAAAGGCGTCAACAGTAACTGACATACTCTTTGATACAGCCCTTCCGATTTTCTTAATAGTGTGGCTATAGGAAACATGAGGCGCACAGAAGCAAAGTGGTTTGACCCACACACTGTAGTAATGGAGAAAATAAAACTCATTTGAAAAATAAATGAACTTAATTTTTCTCTCAAGAAGACGTTCAGCTTAAAAATGGACAGAGTTATTTCATATCTGTATAAAATCAAATTCCTTTTAACTGGAATTGAAATTTTTGGTTTGGTTGGAACAATTTTACATTTCCATAAAAAATTTTTATAAAAAAGGCCAAGTGAAGCTATTTGCTATAATAGTTTCAATAATGCCAAATTCTTAAGGAAGAAATTATTATCCCAAAAAATAATCTCGGTAAGCGTAACTGACTGGCATAACCGCAAAAAAATTGTTTGTTTGTTGAACTTTTCTTCTGAGCGCCAAATGTAAAAATATAAAAAAAAAATTAGTGAAATAAAAAAAAGCCAAAGTTGTTTTTTGAATAGCAAAAGAGTAAACTTCACAAAATAAAAAACAAAAAAAAAAAAAATTAAGAAAATGTCCAAAATATTTTGAAGGCGCATTTTATGGGCTATATTGAGGTAATAGTTAACAATTTTTTATTTTTTATTTATTTAAAATTGTATTTTTTATAACAATTTTATATCATAGCTATTTATGGATAGCTATGATGAGCATCTTATATAGATGAAGAAGAGTACATTTTCACCTCTGTTGGTGTTATATGGGAAATTCAGGGAATTGGAGGTATGCTCCTGTCAGTATCATATGTTATTTATTTAACACTGACAGCTTTTTTCCGCTCTCAATTATGATCACCAGTCAGAATCATACATCCGCAAAACAAAATTAAATCCGAAATCGGGCTAACCGATTCAGTTGGTTATGCTGGTCAAGAATACAACGAATGCAAGTGGTATTCTTTTGAAAAATAAAATAAACAATACTCAATTTTTTTTTCGTGAATTATAGCCTTGTTAGAAAGAGTAATAATTTTCATTACTTATGAAATATTTGTCTTCACAGAAGCACGAATCATGTCAATCAAATTATCCAAGATCTTGTTGAGGGTTTCTAGCACCATATCACGAATGGCTCGGACGTCATTTTTGCCTGAAGAATCTAAATTGTTTCTGAATTATTTGCCTAACGTCAATCTTTAATTATAATAAAATACCACAAGCAATTAATTACACTCAGAAAAAAGTAAGGTAAAATGGGGAGTTTTGAATCACACTTTGATTTTGTGCCAAAACTTTCTCAAAAATCAATTTTTTGATCTTCAAGATGCATTAATTCAAAATTTTTAATTTTTTTAAAAAAAATCAAAGCTTGAAAAAAATTAGATTTTTGGATTTTTAAAAAAAAGTGGGGAGTTGTGAATCACTACTATAAATGGTGAACAGTAAAATTTTGGATTAATTAACTTTTATTAAACTTGAAAAAAATGAAAGAGCAAATTGTTCTCATGACAAAATGAAAAAAATAATGGCCAATTTTATTTTTGACGAAAATTTGTATTTATGTCGCGGCATGATGTCTTGAAAATCTTGAAAAACAACACAAAAAAAATTTCAATTAACTTTGATTAACAATGCGTAATACGTATGCCAAATGTGCGAGCCAGTGTCAAAGTTCGAAAACAAGGTGATTCACAACTCCCCACATTTGTTGATTCACAACTCCCATTTTTAAATTTTCGAACATAGGCAACGCGTCATCAGCACACAATGTTATTTCTACAAAACCCTTTCGGTGAGTTAAAAGGCAATAGATCAGAGATAATTTTGACGATACTTACGTTTCGATACACTTCCGAAATAGTTTCCAAATTTTATCCGCGTTGATCCTCGAAAAAACTTTTTTCAGCACGCAAAAAAATTATTTTTGGTAGACACACTCTGAATACGTGTCATGGCGCAAATGCTTATAAAAAGTGAGAGCCCAGACAAGTAAACAATTTTGACACTAGTTTCCTGATGTCAAGCAAATTCAACACAGCAGATATTTGAGTGATTTACAACTCCCCATGATTCAAAACTCCCCATTTTACCTTATGTATTTTTTCGGAATATGATAAAATGGTCTTAATCATATTTAGAAAAAAAAATGACATAGACTTTGCTCCAGAATATGCTTTTCTCTAAATGTAATCCCAAAAATTCCCTAAAAATGGCTTTTAACCATTTTTCCACGACAAATATAATATTTTTCTCTTTTAACAGAATAATATTTCCTTATAACAGATTCAATTGTTTTCTTTATTGCATCCATGTTTCCAGAAAACAGAGTTTCTCACAAACACAGAACAGAACTACGAGCAGAACTACGAACAGAACTGCGAACGTACAACTTTTTATTGAAATTGAATCACAATTTCCTAAGTTCGAATTTAACTGGGCTTGCTAGTTTTTGCTTTGGATGCTCAACTGCCTGGGTTCAAAACCCGATAAGAGCAGCAATTTTTTTTATAATTACGTTTTTTTCATACAATAAAAAACTATTTATAAGCAGCCAATGTATAATAGATTTGGAATCGTAATAATAATAATAATTAAATAAAACTTTATACTTACACAGTCGGGGAACGAACCTATCTATATCTTCCGCATGCCAGTCATTCATACTTCCACTGATATTTTGGTAATGAAGCATATTTAAATACTGCTCATCTCAAAAACTATCAGAAAATTCGAACAAAACTAGGAACAAAAATATAACAAAACAATAGGGGTATTCACGATTTGGTGTATTTGCCCTTGTATTATGTATTTTTGATAAATTTGATATTTGAAGTAAAATTACAAAAACAAAATGCACAGTGTTCAAAATACAACCCTGTAGCAAAAATACAATTGCGAAACCCTATTGTTTTCTTTGTTAATTTCGTTGTATATTTGATCAACTGATCACAAAAGCTTTTTGACTCAGCGTGGATGAAAGTACTGGCTAGGTTGTGTGTTTATTTAATAAAAGATAATTTAATTCAGTGCTCGTTTCAATTCTTTTATTTTCTCGTATTGCTAAATGATGAACTATCCAGACTTTAATAGAACACAAATATAGGTTTTTGTATTTGCTATTAAAGGCACTGATTTTAAATGCTTTTTATACATAAAATCATAAACAAAATATACGCTCGCATGCTTTCTATTTTTTTTCGTTTTTTTTTTTACCTAAAGTCTAGTTCAGTTTCATGAGGAATTTCACTCAAATCTCCATATAAAAAACGAAAGTTGTGAAATATACGTGAACATTTTCACAACATGTTCGTCAAAGTAGTACTCTACTCCGCTGTGAAATACACTCGCAACATTTCTCTTGCAACATTTCACGACAATTTAATTGAACTGCCTATTTATATTGATGTGAAAAGTGACAGTTGTCGTAAATAATTTGTTTTTATTTATTTATTTTGCTCTTTTTTGAAAAGTAAAGCAGGAATTTCTCAAATTTTACAATTTCTACGAAACAAAATATTTGCTAGAACTATCACGCAACAAAAAAATAAATATTACCAGCAAAATTTCACGCAAACAAACAGAGTACTAGGCTTATTGAAGAAAATATTTAGCATAGTGAATTTTTTAACTAATTAGAGAACACTTTTTCATGTTCTATAAATTTTTATCGTTAAATGAGAATTTCTTAGTGCGTGGAAAGACATATCATTATTAGAGACATGAAATAATTTCATTTGTCACAAGTGAAGAACATGTAAAAATTTATTCTAACTGAAAAAAAAAATTTTTATTTTAAATATCATTATTAGAGACATGAAATAATTTCATTTGCCACAAGTAAAGAATATGTAAAAATGTATTCTAACTGAAAAAAAAAATAGTTTTTATTTGAAATAGAGAAAATTGTTATTATCGAAAATAAAGAAATTTTCACAGGGTATTCGTTTTTTCATCTCAGAAATTTTCCTGTATTTTATAGAAGATCTTGAGAATTGTTATACATATAATATCAATGTCTGATGGCTTAATTAACAGTTGAACTATTGTTGATATAGAGACAGAATATATTTTTCGAAGAAAAATTATTCAACTTTTTAATTATTAACTTTTTATTTCTTGGTCAAATTTGTATTTTTATAATAAATATATTTATTTTTTTATGATAATAAGAGCTTCGAAGTCGGCGCTAATATAATCAGATTTTTTTGTGCAGCTGCAACACACATATAGCATTTTAATTAAGATTTAAGAAAAATTAAGATTACAAATTAATACAGCGTCACCCAAGCAGGATATTTACAAATAAAAAAGTCTTAAATAGAGTAGGGATGGCAAAAAAAATTATGATTTTACGTCAATGATTAGCGCTGACTAGAAGCTTTTATTATCATAAAAAAACTAATATATTTATGATAAAAATACAAATTTGACCAAGAAATAAATAGTAAAAGTAATTTAAAATTATTTTTTACTTTCTAGTGATTTTGAAGTAGGTTTTTTTTTTTGTTAAAAAGTTTTTTCTTGTTTATATTTACAAACCTTTGCATCAGCTGACATGTGAACAACTTAGTACAATACCACATGTCTGTCACTATGCTAGGTCGTGGTTTCTTGAGCTTTCATTGTAGTACAGATTATAGTGAGGAAACCATATTTCTGTCTAGGATATATGTATGTAAGTGGTGTCGTGTTGTGATCAGAAATCTTGTATGCTTAGTTCTCCTCATTGAAGTTTTTAGGAGGTTCTTATTGCATTTAATTCTAAGATACTTTGTTAGAAATATATTCGCTGTCAGCATTTGAGATGATGACATTGAATATACAACATGAACAAAGTAGCGTTCTTCTTCATGAAAACGGCATTATATTAATGGCTCTCATATATTATCGAAGAGAAGGTTAAAGCGCCGTCTAAAGTCAAAGATTACCCCAAAATCTACAGTATAATTGATCTTATTTAGTTCAATTTCATTAAGCTCAAAACTACTATAAAGTATATCTTGCTTATAACTGAGCACTTATTTTTATTTAGGGAAAGCTTATTTGATCACACCAACTTTTCAGGGAGAAAATTTTGTTTTGTAAGATACTAATCCCACTTCAAATAAAAAGACTATTACATTTAAGTCATCTTCAGATAGGAGAAGTGGAATATCAAGCAAAACTTAATAAAATATTTATAATAGCAATAATTATGTTAAATAAAAGTGAGCCGAGATGGCGACCTTGAGGGACGTTCGATGAGACAGTAAACTTTTAAGATAAAATATCCAGAAATTTCACATATTGTGATCTTTGACTAAGATATGAATTCAACCTTTTCAAAAAAGAACCTGATATAACAAATTTTTCTAATTTTTTAGTTAAGATCGAGCTGATCATGTAAGTCGATCAAATGCTTTACTAAAATCGTTCTATACTGCATCGAAAGCATAGCTAGATGCATAGCATATTATTGAGAACATCTGAGTTCATGATTGTTTCGGACCGGAAGACTTATTAAGATCTTATTAATTTATAGATTTAATTATGTCGTCTTGTGTTATATTGAATGTGCTAACAAATGGGGACGTCTTGGAATACAAGGACGGAGCTTACATTCGGGTTAAAGTTGAACGAAAGACTTTTAAAGTGAACTGTATAGAGATTACAAAGGTACTGTTTCAACCACTTTACTCCGTAAACAGTACTTACGGAATTTTTGAGATATGAACAAATTAATTTTTTTTCCTTTTTTTTAAATTTTCCACATAAATTTCAAAAATATTTAGTTTTAAAAAACAAATAACTTATATTCTTATAAGTTTATTATTATAGCCAAAATTGCAAACGACTGCCATTAGCCGTTGAATAGCCCATATAATAGATTAGATAAATATAGAAGATAATGATGAAAAATAGGTTTTCTTAAGGCAAGTAAGTGAGAGATTTTACCATTCCTTGATGCAAACTTTTCTGATCCCATATGGGTTGACCCACCTAACTGTACAGCTATTTGACATTAAAAGGACAATAACAGCTGGCAACAATGCTGACTGTTAAGATAGTTAATTAAATTTCAATTAATAGCGTGAGATTTGTTATATTGATTTATTCCTACACCCATATGTCGGCCAGTTCATAAAAGCATTGAAAAAGTTAATTTCACCAACCAACTTTTAGCCTAAAAATGCATTTTATTTACAAATATGAGGGTTACAAGTAGTAAATAAAAATAGTAATACTTACAGGTGACCTCAAGGTTATTGATATAATTCTTATTACGAAAGAAGAAACTAGCATATTGCTAGCATTCTTCCTTATCCTTTGGCATAATTAAATATTTATAATAACACAGGCCTGCAAGGCTTTTTTCACGGTCAACTGTGGGTCAGTTCCGAAGTAATTTTTTACGCAAATTTAACAAGCACGTCAGGATTCAGAGATATTTGAGTTTATTTAAACGAAAAATTGTCTTTTGGCTATTTTTGAAAAAAAAATGTATAGTTTTTATTAACCTACTAGCGATATCCGGCGCAAGTTGCTACGCCCACATGCCACGTTTTCTAATGCCCGTGCCAATTTTCTAGTAGAAAAACAGGACCAATAAGAAACTTTGAACTGAGTTTCAATGTAATGTGATATTTAGTACCAAAGCTTATCAAAAATAAACATGCAAATTGTTTCGGTGATGCCATGCTCCATTTTCTAGTGCTCGCTTAATTTTTCCAGTCAATTTTTTAGTCGTTTTCTACAAAATATTTTATTCGTTACACCTATTTATTATTCGAAAGTTATATCGATAAGTTTAAATGCTTAAAAATTGCCACTCTCTTTGTCTAACGCTTATAAAATGTAACCAGTAAACAGCATGCGTAAATTTAATTCAAATACTTAATTTTGAGCCTGTGCAACATTGATTTAAAAAGCTATTCGATATCGAAATAATGGTTGTATGAGAGATGCCGCGCTCCCATGTTCTATTGGCACCAAACTTCACGGGAAGACTCTCAAGATTTTGATACGGTTTCCTTGATAGTTTCATAACAATTGATGTAGTGGTCAGAGTCTTCTTGTAACATATACACATACACACATTCATTTTTATATATAAAGATTCCACCATTTAGTTTCTTTTCCATTAAAATTTCTTTTTTAAAGTGCAGTACGATTTTTCGTACAAATCTATGGTCTTTTTAAGATTACAATTCGACCATGTTTGATACGTTGTAGAACATTTTTACACATAGGCGGACATGTCATTATTACAAGTCTATAAATTTTAAACATTCGCCTAGGTTTTTAAGGCGAAAAAACTAGATACCAAATAAGAGAATTTATTTCTGAAACGATTTTTTCAACTGCCCAAGAAAAAAACTCAAGCTTTTTTTTTGTTTGCAAACCTGTGTAATTCTTATGAGAATAACATAAAACACTCATCCTAAACATTATACAAACTAAATACTAAAAATAACAAACAAGTAATTGGTCCTATATAAAAGGCATATAAAAGTTAAGCGAAAAATCAAAGTTTGCTTTACTTCCTCAAAACACAGTCAACATGGTAACAATCAAACATCATCAAATCAAGCCGGAAATTTTTGATAATCCAATTTTGGGATTTCATCTTAAAGGCATGCGTTTGTATGGCTTTATAATTGGAACCAATCAGCGCTATCAGTTGTGGCATTTAATACGCTGCACTTTCCTTACCATATCTTTTGTATTATTCTCAATATTAAATGTAAGTATCTTATAAAGATGGATAGTTCGTAAACATAAAAATAACTTAACTACAATCATTTTACAAATAGTCCATCCGAGTGATGCAAAATATACATATTCTGGATATGGATTTCATACTTAGACCTACAACAATTACGAATATATCCTTTGCTGTACACGTTGTGAATGCTTTCTTTCAAAGAAAACGTAAATTAAATCAATTGAAATTCTACTATTTGAGTATTTGAAGTGTGCTTGAATCTTGAAAATTACAATTGATTAAACTAAAATACTAATATAATTTATACTAATACTATTCTTCAAGGTATTATCAGACTGGTTAACGCCCTTCACGAAGACTTGCTTTATATACGGTCTGACAGTGATGCCTTGGAGGAGGAACTTTTCAACAAAACTGTAAAATATGTGCGATATATTTCATATTTGTTTATTTGTCCATCGATTATGGAAGGCAGCCTTACTAGTTTAGAGACTTTAATAACAACCATTCTATACCCAGACGAGGCTTACAATCAGATTTTTTTAAATGAAGTAATGTGCCAACTAAGATAAATTAAAATATTTAATCTGATAAAATTCAAAAAATTATCGCAGCAACTAAATGGCACAATTAAATCTCTTATACTCATTGATTCATATCCATTTGGTAAAGTTGTTGATAACTATATAATAGCATATTTAGGACCATACATGGCAATTATGTTATCATGTTTTACACTACCATTGTTGCATACCTTCACCACTTGTCTGTTGAAGTATTTGATTTTTAAAATTGAAATTATCAACAAACGCATGAGCAAAATGGATGTAAGCTACTTATATAATTATTCAATATTTATTGTTTGATACTGTTAATATATATTTTCTCCAATGTTCATCGAAGTTAACAAAAATTGCACCAAATTCAAAAAGGAATATTAATCAGCAGCTAGACGAAAATGAGAAAAACTTAATGCGCTTTAAATTGTGCGAATATTGCGTAAAAGAGCAAATAAAAATACGCTGGTAAGGCATTTTGTATACTTCATAGTAGTCTCAATTAAAAATTCAATAAACAATTCTTAGGTTTGTACAAGAATTAGAACAACTGCTAAATATTCCACTATTTATGGACTTTCTTACATTATCTTTTCTTTTATGTGTACTTTTATATCTCATAATCTTCGGAGTAAGTTTTTTCATAACGAGTAAATTTCTGCATTTTCATAACCTATACTTTTATAATTTTAAAGAATGTATCCAATTTTGAATATCTATTCTTGGCTGTCTTCATTTCTTCTATGGCTGGATTTCAGTTACTCTATCACTGGCATGCCACCACTTTGACAAAAACTGTAACTGTTTGCGTACTAATTAATTTTGACCTCAAAATAATATCAATCTTTTCTCTTAAGCATGAAGCTATGTGTGGTGCTATTTACTCTAGCGATTGGTACAATTATTCGCTCCAGGTGCAGAAATCTTTACATATTCTGATGATGGAATCCAAAAAACCTCTCATCATGACTGCCATTGTTATTGAACTGAGACTAGAAACGGTCTTAGAGGTTGGTTTAAAAAAAAATAAAAACAAAACTCATTAATCAAATTCTATACAAATTTTTTTAGATTTTCAGAGGTGCTATCAGTTACTTTAGTGTTTTAAGAAACTTAAATATGGATTAATATAAATTAATCATGCCATACGCAGTGAAATAGTATTTTAATGTTATGCAATTATTTTATTTGTGCTTGTCTATAACTAAATCTATTTGTCTATATCTATATCTATATCTATCTATACTTTTATATGAAAGAGTATAAAAGTTTGTTGACATGTGGAGAGTAAACTCATAAACCACTGGACCGATTTTGATGAAAATTTCACAAACAGAACTTTTGAATTTCCTGGATGGACATAGGCTTTGTTCAATGGCGTTTTCGTATTTAAATAAAGAGATACAAGTGCATTTAATTTCACCGCACGTGTTTTTTATAGATTTTGTAGTGAATATAAATAAGACAAGTAGGTATGAAATTGAAAAACATCAGTAATTAAAGTTTAGAATATGTAGTTTAACTTATATTGATGTTGGTAAATTTAAAATTAGTTTAGATTCGAGCTGCTGTCTTTCATTAGATACGCTTAGGTCACTGTAAAAGCAGTAACCTAAAAAAACTGACGATTTCTGGTCAGCGTTGGGCATCTGCAGAAACGATTGTTAACCCTCTTCGGATGGATTCTTTTTCCACCACGTCTATGCATCTGCTGCACAAAAGAGGTGCCAAACTATCGATGGCACTATCAATAGTTTCACTATCAATAGCATTGATAGTTCTTTTTTTAATTATGAAAACTATCGATAGTACAGTAGGACTATCGAACATCTCTACTTACCCCTTCGATGCGTGAACAGGTCCCTAGGGACCTATTGCGTTTTCAAACGCAATTTACTCCTATTTCGGCCAGGACAACACCCCTATAAAGTTGCCATGTATTCCAAGAAAATTTTGTGGAGAATCGTTTAAAAAAAAAATCAAGGCAATCCGACCAATGGTTTAGGTGCTATACCCATTTAAATCAAATACATGCGCGGATGCGTGAACAGGTCCCTAGGGACCTATTGCGTTTTCAAACGCAATTTACTCCTATTTCGGCCAGGACAACACCCCTCCAAAGTTACCATGTATTCCAAGAGAATTTTGTGGAGAATCGTTTAAAAAAAAAATCAAGGCAATCCGACCAATGGTTTAGGTGCTACACCCATTTAAATCAAATACATGCGCGGATGCGTGAACAGGTCCCTAGGGAGCTTGTACTGAAAATGCAATAAAACACTTATAAATGCATTTGTTCTTCGCTTTATTATAATTTTTTTATTGTTCAAAGGTATGATCTATTCTGGTAAATTGCCAAACCAGGATCGTGAAGTAAATCAGGGCCAAAATGTTGTACTTACGCTTATGGAGAGATATATGGATACTGGCCGCACAGTTTATGCAGACAACTTCTTCACAACGTTGGATTTGGCACGTGTTTTGATGAGGAGGAAAACGGGCTACGTTGGAACAGTTCTCGCAAATAAGAGGTTCATACCGCAGGAGTTCCAGAAAAATCGCTAGCGTCCTGTCCTCACCACATTGTTCGGCTTCAACGATGGCGATATAGCACTATCTTCATATGTCTACTTATCTCATATGTCACTATCTTCCTCACCAGGCAGTTGGCAATGCCAAACATTGAGAATCGGGCCCTAAACAACCAAATCACGAAGCATCCAAGGATACGCAATGCGATGGAGACATTTGATGTCAGGGTAAGAAAAAACTGCTCCAATTTCACAACCAGACTACTAATTTTGTTTTTTTTATTTTTTGTTATCTTTTCAGATAAGACCAAGACCGGTAGAAGTCAATTCACCAGCATTTGCCGTTCTGAGTACGGACGGCAGCGGAAAACGAGGGCCTACTGCTTCAATTGCGACAATGCTGTTTGCGGAGCGCATTCTACAGTCTTCCACCGCTGTCATACTTGCGAACAGGCCACGATGGACCAACAGCAGCAACAACAACAATAGAAAATAAGATGTTTTATATGTAAATTTTATGGCTAAATCGCAATACTGCGTTAGGTCGGTCGTGCGTTGACAGCTCGAGTAGAGATCAACGTGTTCTTATGGTGCAAATCTAAATACGACCTCAAGCGTTGGTCGTACTTTATATCGTAAAACAAGAAGAAGAGATAAAATACGACCAAAGTACGATCTAACGAGATAAGTAGAAAAATGTTCTACTCGGTCGTGCGTTTGACATTTCTTCATATAGCAGAGTTGCATTTTCGTTGGAAGCGCTTAATGTGGGTGTTTTATGGTTTCACTGGCAAAGATAGATTTTCGTGGGATTTCTTTTATTATCGCTGGAATTTATGTTTTATATAATTTTTGTTAATAACTCATGCTATTTAAGTAATCAAATGAAAATTTTGATAAAGTTAATCTATTTGTATTATTTTTCTTCAAATTATCTTTGTATAAATATGCGTTGGCGAAACAGGTAAGAACAACTTTTGTGGGCATTTTTGTATAGCTGCTTTTATTGGCATCGCCAAAATTACAGACGCACGATCTGTCAGCGCAACATTGAGTTTTGTTAATTCATAGGTCGTGCGTTCTGACAGCTCATCTCGTAAAGTTTATGCAACGTCGATATAAAGTACGATCGGCGCACGACCGACCTAACGCAATATTGCGATTTCAGCATTATTCACTTTCATATGTAAAACCCATGTAAAAAAAAAAAAAAAAAAAAAATCTAAATATACAGTTTTGTTCTTTAGACAACAAATGCACTATTTTTTGCAATTTTTTTTCATAGTAAAATACTTAAAAATAAAAAAAGGTCCCTGGGGACCTGTTCACGCAAGGGTAAAAAAATGTTCACGCATCGAAGGGTTAACATTAAGAAACAACCAACGCGTGGGTAAGTTATTTTTTAGTTGGAATAATTAATTCTGAATTTTGTTATAATTTCACAGATAAATTGAGACTGATTTGGCTGACGGTTCCCCCTGTGAGGAGAGATGGATGTTGATGAAACTAATAAAATTTGTGGCACAGAAACGCCAACTAAAAAAAACCCAAGAAAATCCAATTCGGATGCTTGGAAATATTTTAAGTTGAGTCCAAACAAGAAGTTTGCCAAATGCTTGCAGTGCCAAAAGTCATACAAAACGGTCATACGGAAATACGTCCAATCTATTGGACCATCTGAAGCGCTCTCATACTTTTCTTAATGAGCCCAGAGAACTTAAAGCCACGGTGATGCAGTATTTTCACAAAAATGCTACGTATGACAGTAAATCTACACGTAACATTGAGTTGGACTCAGCTTTGGTAAAAATTATTGCTCTTGATATGCAGCCAATTCGTATAGTTGAAGTCCAAGGATTTCGAAACTTTGTGCATTGCCTTGATCAACGATACGTTTTACCTTCTCGGAACACTATTCAAAATGTTCATTTGCAAAATCTCTATGATAGTTTGGAAACAAAATTGCATATTTTTCTTGATAAAGTTAATTAAAAGCAAATTAAAGTTATTTGACTGTCACATGTCATTTTACAGACGAAAAATTTAATTTGCAATTGGCTGTTTTAACAACATCAAAGCTGCTTAATGGGTTGAATTACTCAGTTGAAAATATTGCGTAGTCAGGGCGGGTGTGCTTAAATAAATGAAATATACTCCAAAAAGTCCCGTGTGTAGTTACATATAACGTCAATGTTAAAGGCTTGCAAAATACTACAGACAAAGAATCTGTCCTGTTTTGCCCATACAATAAATCTAGTCGTACAAGATTGTTTATCCACTGCAAGCGTTAAGGAATTGTTATCAAAGTGCAAACGAATAGTAGGGTACTTTAAAAGTAGTACAATTGCATATGCGAAATTAAAAAAAAAACAGCAAGGTGAAGAAAGCCAGTACAGTCTTATTCAAGAAATGCCAACTAGATAGAACAGCGCGTTTGCTATGGTGCAGCGAATTTTGCTTACCAAATAAGCTATCTTTGCAGTGCTAAGATTTCTAAGCACCCTTAAAGCACCGCCAGTTCTTACAGCGGAGGAAGTAGAGCAACTCCAAGACGTTTTATGTTTACTGTTGGAACCGTTTAGTAAAAATACAAACATTATTTCTGAAAATAGACAAAATTAAACAGAGACTCTTTTCTTATGAATCTAGAAGTGTTCCTAGATTGGCTACTCTTTTAGATGTGAGGTTTAAAAAGCAAGGGTTTCGATAAGTACAAAATGCATCATAAGGGTCTATTTTACTGGAAAATGTATTAGTTGAGATGATCAGAATTACTTCATCGGAAGCAAAATATAACACGGAGGAACCGTCGACAAGCCATAATATTCCCTAGATTTATGATTTTCTTAGAGATAAACTTTCAAAAGAAATAAAATCCTACAAAGCTGATGCTATTATTGAACTGCGCGAATATATGGAAAAACCCAATGAACCGCTGGACTGAAACCCATTAGAATATTGAAGAGTAAGAAATCGATACTGTAGGTACTAAATGTACATTAACAGCTGACATTCAAAAGCTGACAGCAAAATATTTATGCATCCCGGCTACATCCACCGAGTCTGAACGCCTATACAGTTTTTTTGAAAACTATGGAAACTATCGATGGTGAGACCATCGATAGTTTGACACCTCTAATGCACAAGTCGTTATGGAGGATGCTTAAACTTTGAATGTGGTTTATTTTTAGGCAGTGTTCTAGAACAATTATTTGATATCTAATATAGAAAATTAGCTTAAATCTTGTTAGCATTTGAAGTTTAATTATTCCAAACTTGACCCACCTATAGCACGTGCTTCTCATAAATCACCTGTTGTTGTTACTTTGAAGGGATACCTCATTTCGTAATAAATAGTTTACATGTGCCTACACTAAGGGAAAAAGTTATGCAGTCAGTACAGAGACAGCTATGTAAAATCTATGCACTTCAACTTGTATGAGACCGCAGCGAGAGCAGTATTTACTGAGTAAAGGGAGCGTGTACTGACTACATATCAATTTATTCACTTTTTAAAATGAATAAAAAATGTATTCAATACATCATGTTATGTGTTGAATACATAGCAGACTTCAATAGATACAAGCAACGTGTACTCAATCAACGTGTTATGTAATTTTTTACAAAAACTTTACTCAATACATAAAATATAGACTCAGTACACGTCCCCCTTATACGATTGAAGTGACACATTTATTCAGTACATAACATATGGACTCAGTACACGTATCTGTTGCACATCGGCACACGACTTTGCTGTTTTATGTCATTCGTTTCTTGATTTTCAAATAAGCAACACGTCTAAAGCCTGTAGAAAATCAGATCGGGAATGAGTTTATCCACTGTAATCTAGAACAAAAGTGATGAATGGATAAGAAATGAATGGCTGGGTTTCTAAAAGTAATTGCCAATTATTTTGTGAAATCTAGTCATTTCTTTGTTAAGTCATTTATTGCATTTGTTGAGAGGGTGATTAAGGCACAGACATGAATTTTGTATATATCCAATACATGAAATTATGAACAAAAAATATATAATGAATACATTATGCATGTTGTCATTTCATAAAATTATGTTTTTAACATATGTAATGAGTAAATTATGTATGTACTCATTACATAAATGTATGCGCAAAAAATATATAATGAGTAAATTATGTATGTACTCATTACATAAAATTATGCATTTAAAATATGTAATGAGTAAATAATGTATGTACTCATTGCATAAAATTATGTACTCCAAATATGTATTGAGTAAATTATGTATGTACTGAGTCAATAATCTATGTAATACGTACATAAGATCTTTACTCATTACATAAAATTGTTTGTAACAGCTTGCGATGAGTACAGTGTGAATGTACTCATCACATAGATCCATGAATTCACGGCACATATTTATGCGTTGAGTACATTAAATTCTTTATTGACTACATAACTGCTTAAAAGCATTATGTAGTCAATAAAGATTTCAACTTGTACTCAATACATGAAAAATGTAAAATTTTTGTGTGCAGAAAACTATGCGATGAGGACATAAATTTATGTATTGAGTCCATAGGTTTTTCCCTCTGTGTAGAGGAATACCATAATTGCCGAGGTATGCCGATAATTGCTTGATACACGCAGAAAAAAATAAGAAAATTTACAACAAACATAATGGGAGAGGAAACTATTATGTTTAAAAACTTATTGAGAGCAAACAAGTTTATGTTTACTAGAAACATGTTTCTACTTTACGGTTACCATAAATAGTTTGCGTAAACAAGTTACTTTGTTACGGTTTATATATTATGTAGGCAACTAAGTTTATAGCAAGCCAAGTATATACAATTAGTTCGAGAGCGAAATTTTTATTTCATGGTTTAGTTGGTTAAGTGCTTGTTAAGTTGATATGAATTTGAATATCCCAGGTTCAATTCTCAAGCCAAACCGAGGTTTAATATTTTTTTTATTTATATTTAAATTTATACATCAAATAATTTAAGGAAAATTGAATTTCATTGCAATTGACCAATTTTTCATCACCGGGATTTGAATGCCGGGACCGTCGCTCATCATAGTCCAATACACTAACCTGAACATATAATGTTGTATACGATCATGTTGTATGTTTCTGACAAATATGATAGGCTCATGGCAAAAAAATTACTGTTTTTTTTTTGCAAACATATTGCGGCTGTGCTGTCAACAAAACTATTTTTTTATCAGATCTAACAAAATATGTTTACTGGCATAAGAAGTATATATTGAAATGATTGTCACGAAAATACTACCATGAAGAATAACTAACAAAGTATGGTCAGAAATGCAATTAATATTTACAGTAAAGGGAAATATGTTTGCTGCAATCAAAGTCGAAAATGTAATTTTTCTGTGTGTTGTAACGATTCAAGAGATTACTTTGCAGTTTTTATGAAGTGTCTTTGTTTCCGGTAAGGCAATATATAAAGAATACTGTTGAAATGCAGCCCTGGAACAACTCACATATTTACACCACCACGCGTACTGCGTAAGGGCTATATTATTTTTTGTCACGACGTGTGTAACGCCCATAAGGAGGCGTGGTAGATATAGAAAAGGGTAAATATTCCTGATCAGCATAACCATCCATAACCACCAATCAAATTTGACCAAAAACTGTCAATAATGACAGTCAAATTTTAAAATATTTTCCTTCAAAAGGTCGAGATGAACATGTTCGATTCGCTGTTAAACAACTAATGCCGATTAAGCAAATCTTGCTCACGTTATATAAATGTTTTTTGGTGAGAAGCTACATAATTCGAAAGGTGAGGTGCAAAAAATTAAAGAATTGCATTCTGTATCGTGGGTGTGATTTATGGCACAAGAGAGTTACTGTTTTAAAATTGTTCTGTTTTAAGACCAGCCTATGAACATATAAAGTTTTTGAAAGTTGAAGAAAACGTCAGAAATATTTCAGTCGTTAATGGCTATGCAGAGAGGGCCATTCATCTTTGGAACGAATTCTGTGAGAAATCAATGACGTCGGAGAACGATCATTATTCAAGTAGTAGAAGCTCTTCAAAAACATCTTTTCGTACAGGAGCTTTAGAAAAACATAATTACTACACGTATGCAACAGAAATAAAAATATTCTCAATAATTATAGCAGGTATACAACAAGAAATTCACTTTAATGTAAAAGGATATATTATATATCATATATCGTTTCAATAATGTTCGATTAACAAAATTGCTTCTTTTAATATAACGTATCTGAGATCTGATCTAATAAATCATAAAATCTGAGCGATTCGAAAAATGTTCGATTAACAAAATTGCTTCTTTTAATATAACGTATCTGAGATCTGATCTAATAAATCATAAAATCTGAGCGAAAAATCAACGATAATCGCTATTATTTGCTCCTGGTGAGAGTAAACTTGACTGGAATCGAATTCGCCGATAACTTTATAAAATGGGTACATAATTTTGTAGTAATTTTCGTGTTACTTTTATGAAAACTAATAAATCTATATGAATTCAGAGAGCCCCGAAAAACGTGATTTTTACTTTAATTTGCAATTTATGAAGAGTGGATGCATTTTTTGGCGTTTTAATATATTTTTATGTAAGTACCTTGAAGGGGTCATGATTATTAATTCAAAAATACATTTTGAATTAATCAATAAACATCACATCCATGTAATATGAGTACCTATTGTATTAACGAAATTTCTAAGTAAATAGAAAAGCTCATTCTCATATACGTGGGTCACTTTATGTAGACCTTTGGCCATCCCCTTTTGGAACATTCTGTGAAAGCCCTTGAAAAGGAATAAGTTTCAATAAATTCAACCAAAATTAAATCAATCAATTATAATTTATATATAAATTATTAATTTTTTTTTTTGTATATTTATTATATATAAATTATAATAAAGAATATATTAGAAATTAATACTGACTAGTTCAAATTTTTTTATAAATACTTTTTAATAATTTATTTCAGCTGACAATCAATAATTTTACAAACTCTTACATCAAGCAATATCCTCAATTTCTAAATACTTGACTTCAATTTTCCTCTTTTCAGCTAATGTTATACAGGAATGTTATACATTTAAATTTCTTAAAATACTGAAGTAACTTATAGCTCCTCGAAAAATCTAAAATATATTAATTATACATAATTAAATGTATTAATAAATATTGTTTCAACCTACTTCCAAAACAGTTTCTAGTTTCAGTTCAATAAAAATGGCTGTCATGACGAGAGGTTTTTTGGAATCCATCATAAGGATATGTATAGACTTCTGCACCTTAAGCGAATAATTATACCAATCACTGGAATAGATAGCAGCACACATAGCTTCATGCTTAAGAGAAAAGATTGATATTATTTTGTGCTCAAAATTTAAGTGAAATCATACATTTTTTGTCAAAATGGTAGCATGCCAGTGATAAAGTAGCTGATATCCAGACATGGCTGAAATAAATACGGTCGCAAAAACGTATTCAAAACTGGTGAGATTCTGTAACATTATAAAAGCATAGATGATACACATGTATACATTTATTTAGTGTTAAGTACTTACTACAAAGACTATGAGATATAAAAGCACACATAAGAGAACAGAGAGTATAAAAAAGTCCATGAATAATGGTATACGTAACAGTTGTTGCAATTCCAGCACAAACCTGTGAATTATATGTTAAATTTTTGATTGAGCCTACTTTGAAGTAAGCAAAATGAGTTACCAGCGTAGTTTTATTTGCTCTTTTACGCAATCTTCGCATACTTTCAGACGCAATACGTTTTTCTCATTTTCGTTCAGCTGATTAATATCCTTTTTTGAATTTGATGCAAGTTTTGTTAACTTCGGAAATCATTGGATAATACATTAAAAAATAAATATTGAATAATTAAATTACTTACATCCATTTCACTGATGCGTTTGTTGATAATTTCAACTTTAAAAATCAAATATTTCAGCAGACATGTACTAAAAGTATGCGTTATTGAATGTGCACAAACGCTTAACATGATGGAAAAATATGGTCCCACATATGCTATTATATAGTTGTCTTCTACTTTACCAAATGGATAGGATTCAATGAGAAGAAGAGATTTAGTTGTGCCATTTAGTTTCTGTGATAATTTTTAAAGTTTTGTCATATTAAATCCTTTAATTTATGTGATTTGGTACATTACTTCATTTAAAAATATCTGATTGTAAACTTCGTCTGGGTGAAGAAAGGTTAAAATTAAATACTCTAAACAGCCTAAGCAGCCCTGCACAATCGATGGAAATACAAATAAATATGAAATACGACGCAAATATTTTGTAGTTTTATTAAAGAGTTCCTCCTCCAAAGCATCACTACCAGAGCGTATATAAAGCAAGACTTCGTGTATAGCAGTAACCAGTCTGACAACACCTTGAAAATAAATTAAAAGTATAATTGAAATTTAACAACTATTTCATTTTTATCAATTATAATTTTTCAATTATAAGATACGGGTAATGCATAAAAAACGTTTGAATTCCACAAGTTGTACTACAAATTCCGTTGATTTAATTTACGTTTTCTTTGAAAGTAAGCATTCACAATGTGTACTGCATAGGCTGTATTCGCCATTGTTGTAGGTCTGAGTATGAAGTCCATCTCCAGTATATGTATATTTTGTAAGACTCGGATTGACTATTTATAAAATGTCAAATGATTTCAGTTTCATTATTTTTATGTCTATCTCGAAATATCTATCTTAATGAAATACTTACGTTTAATAATGCAAATAATACAAGAGATATGGTGAAAAAAGTGCAGCGTATAAAATGCCACAACTGATAGCG
Source organism: Tetanocera ferruginea (assembly GCA_958299015.1). Taxonomy (NCBI): domain Eukaryota; kingdom Metazoa; phylum Arthropoda; class Insecta; order Diptera; family Sciomyzidae; genus Tetanocera; species Tetanocera ferruginea. The sequence goes on along the minus strand of OY282642.1, from coordinate 101,039,302 downwards.
CTGATTTGTTCCAATTATAAAGCCATACAAACGCATGGCTTTGAGTTGAAATCCAAAAATTTGATTATTGAAAATTTCCGGTACGATTTTATGATGTTCGATTGTTACCATGTTGATTGAGTTTTGAGAAAGTAATGGTTGTCTTAGTTTTCGTTAAGCTTTTATATGACTTTTATATGAAAGCAATTTGAGTTAAGCATATGGAATTTTGTACATTTTTTTTTTTCTTGTTCTGTACAATTTTTCGTTTAGAACTTAGAGTGACTTTTTTCATTATCCTGATAATAATTATAATAATTATTTAATTATGGCAGAGTAAAGGAAGAAATACAAACAAAATGTTAAATGCATATTTAATCATTGTTAAGTACGTATTTTAATAGCCTTGAGATCGCACGAGAACATTTATCTTTTTAACTAAATGTAATGACCTTTCCATATATAATATATATAATGCAGTTTTTAAGGCTGTTAGTGCATGTCATTTATTTAAAATAATGTCATTATTTCTATTAAACGCGAGGTCAAATATTAATAGACTACTAAAACATGCACAATATAGTTTTAATTACACATTAAAAGATTTATTAACCACTTCCTATTAGTATTTCAAATGTCAGCTCCCACACTAATAAGCATAATTTTGTCAAAAATTGATTCACTGTCGCCTGTAATTATTCTATTATGACCATTTTATAACATTTTGTTTGAACTCATAAAGTGTTTTTCATCAACATTACAAGCTTGCAAATCGTACATCGTACTATAAAAAACAAAACAAAAAAAAACGAAATGGCTATTTCAGCCCCTGAAAGTACTTTGATCGAGCTCAATTGACCAAGAACTGGACCTAAATGTCTTATGCTAACTCCGAACATTAATCCAAAGTGTTTTGCATAGACACCTGCCGTGTAGGCTTAAGACTACTGTGCCCCATAGCATGGGACCGAAATATTGCATCGGCCAATGCTTCTTTGAGGGTTCAATGGAACCACTTTTTTTTTTTTTCTTGTGATGACATGTCGCAACCCTTTAAGTATTTGAAAAGATGTTTTATTGGGGTGATATTAAAATTTGTTAAACTTTTAATTTTTTTTACATAAATAAACGAATAATTGATCCGTATAAACGATTAATAATTTAAATTACTTTAGGGATAACAGCGTAGTTTTTGGAGAGTTCATATCGATAAAAAAGATTGCGACCTCGATGTTGGATTAAAGGTTAATTTTAGACGCAGCCTACCAAGTAGCTCTGCTCAGTTTTAACGGGGGACATGACATTGGCCAATTTTTTTAAATCGACTTTTTTTATAATTTTGTAATTTAGCAAATATTCTTAAGATTCTAAGAAAAATTAAATGGAAAAATTCTTACGGGTTCAAAAGTTACAGCCGGATTAGTGAGAGCGCATTTTTATTTTTTCTTGCATTTTTCTTTGTTCACAAACTTTGAACGAGTTTATCTTGAAACCATGTTTTTCGTACTGGTTGCGGCACTAGCGGGTTCATTTTTTGACGAAATTTTTTTTTTTTATTTTTTAAACTTGATTCGCTTTCGTATGATATGAGCTTTTTTTTCGATTTTTTATGAATTTTTAAAGTCAATATTTTTTTCGAAAAAACACTTTCAAATTTGGAACATCACCAAAAATTGAAAAAAAAATTTTAAAAAAGCTCCTCTCACACGATAACCAATTTTCTTAAGATTTAAAAAAGTCATTTTTTTTCCAGATCGGACAATTCTTGCGACTCCCAGCGCTGCAACCACTAGGCAGCTTTTTAATTCTAGCGTTCTATGGGAAGTTGGCGTGTCCGTGGGCAGATTCCTAAAATATTCAATAGTGCAAATCCTTGGATCCATTTGACCATATGTACTGAGTTTCATCTTATTATCTCAACTCTTTCTTCTTATCCTGTGTTTACGGACAACACACAGACGGACGGAAAAGTAAATATATTCTTGATCAGCGCCACCTCGTGAGTCGAGCTTTTCATGTTCGTCTGTTCGTCTGTCCGTCCGTCCGTCCGTCTGTGTGTTGTCCGTAAGCCCACGATAAGAAGAAGGAGTTGATATAATTGAACGAAATTTGAAACACCTGGTCAAATGAACCCAAGTATCTGCACGCCTACCTCCCATACAAAAAAATTTGAAAACTCCATAAATCAGCCCATGCTTTAACTACAAAGATAAAATTTGGTACGTATATAGTTTATAACAAAACAAAGATATTTTTTTAAAAATGGATGTCATCTACCCATGGAAACGCCATACAAACCAATAAACTGAAAACTCCATAAATAAGCTTATTTGTCTTACAGAGTTAAAATTTGGTATGTATTAGGAATTCCAGTCCCGTGATTCATGACTTTTGCTAGTCCCGAAAGTGCCGGGATTATAAGTCCTAAAATCGCGGGATTTTCGGAATCCTGGAATTGTCTTAAAATTTCTGGATTTGGCTGACTTTTCCGAACTTTTCCATAAATTTAGATGAAATAAAAAAAATTATAAAACTGTTCTTAAGTCCTGAAATCCCAGGATTTTCGAGATCCTGGAATTGTCTTCAAATTTCTGGATTTGGTTGATTTTTCTGAACTTTTCCATAAATTTAGATGAAATAAAAAAATTTATAAAACTGTTCTTAAGTCCTGAAATCCCGGAAATTTCGAGATCCTGGAATTGTCTTCTAATTTCTGGATTTGGTTGATTTTTCCGAACTTTTCCATAAATTTAGATAAAATAAAAAAATTTATAAAACTGTTCATTTCAAATAATCAAAAGTTTTCATAAATATTGCTTGCAACTCTTTTCTCTTTTTCGAGTAATGGCAATTACAAAATAGTAGTAGAAAAATGCAACACTTAGTTTGAAATTCAAGTAATACATGTTTACAACACTGTTTGTTGTGTCAGCTGGCTGGTTAAAAAGCATTGTTTGCTATTTTGCAAAAATGACCGATATGTATGAATTAATTTTGTTCAACACAATGTTTCTTTATTCCTGGTCTTTATTTTCACAGATTTCACTTAAAAAAGGCGAATATATTCTGCTTCCTTTATTCCTTGAATAGATATTTATATGAATAAAACAAACTAACTTTTAAAAAATGAATTTAAGTAAACCGTGTTTCTTATTTCTTTGGTCAATTTTTTTTTTGAAAATAATATCCTAACTTTCCAACCAAACAAACATATGAATTTATTTATTTATTAAAAAAATTGGTTTTTCTCTGTATCCAAGTCCGGGGACTAGTCCCTGGATCCCGGGATTCCTAAGTAACAATCCCGAAATCCCGAAATTTGAAATCAGTTCCGGGACTGGAATCCCTTGTATGTATGTATTTTATATCAAAATAAAAATGTGATCAAAATTATCGCGTAAACCGTTCACGAACTCGCCCATCTCCCATACAACCCTCAATAGGTAAAACACTATAAAAGCATTAATATGAGCTTCATACGCGAACGGACCTATTTTCAATACTATTATTGTATTAAGAAAAAGTAAGTTTAGGTTATTTCATAGTCCTAAATTTTACATAGTTATTTCATAGTAAATTTTTGTGTGCTATTCTCATAACTTACTACTACTTCACACACACGCCCTTTTCACCCATGCAAATGTTTTTTATCCATTCATTTGTCCTGCTAAGCAAAAAAAGCAAATCATATCAGGATACCAAGTATAAGCTTAAGTATCACTGAATATGTCTTTTTGGCAATTTCTTTTAGCTCTTAGCGATAACGTCATCTTTTTTTTGCCACGCCAATTCCAGTTTATTCTGCACTACTTGCCCGAATATTCTATCGGACTTTTGTGATTGTTAAAATGTCTTCCTGCTGTTTTGGCGCAATTTTCATAGTCTTCATGAAGATGCTTGAACATCATCAGTAAACATTGTTTATGAAACTTGAACTTATATATCCGCTCTTCATTTTATAGTTGTTTTATTGTTATGTTGTTGTTGTTGTTTATTCCATTTCACTTTGTTACTCGATTTTATTATCTTTTTCAACTTACATCATTCTAACGATGTTTTTCATCATATAAAATTTGCCATGGTTTTGAGAATAATTTAAGTTGATATGCATGGGTGCGTGTGTGGATTGCGGTTGTTAATGTGGGTGTATGAAAAGTTCCCTTTGTCCCCCTTTGCTCTTAAAGCTTATTAACTTTGTTGCAGCACAGAACGATATATATTTATCACTAGTCGGTATTTTTTTCCCTGTTGCTGCTTGCATTGTCAAGAATAAATATGTCATCGTAACAGAGTAACCACCGAGTCATCATTATGCAGAATAAATGATTTTCCTAGAGCATCTACAGACTTCACAAGAGCAACCTGCCTTCTGCCTGCGCAGTTGTTGTCCAACAGCTATGCTCACTACTTCTGTTTATCTTTGGAGTCTTTGTGGACTTGTCTGCTTGTTTCTTTCGGTTTTATTTTTTGGTTTGTGTGTTGTTTGTTCATTAGCCAAAAAGCGTTTATCCGCTTGTTTCTTTTGTTGTTGTTTTTGTTTTTTTGTGAGCAGTTCCGTTGCTCATCGCATCCGCATTGGTGTCCTTTTCATTTCCTTTTTATATTCTTTTTAATAAGTAAATTGTTTTTAAGTGCCTTTCCCTGCCTCCAACATACCACTAGACCCATTCCTCGTTTTGGTTACATTTTTTTGTGACTGCTTAAATGTTGCTTCTCCAAACCAACAAATACGAGTGCTGTTCGTACTTCAAAAATAAAAACCAAAAACGCGAATAAAAAAACTATTTCTTTCCGCAATTGAATTCATAAACTTTTTATAAAGTGTTTGCAATTTTCCGCTTACTATCCGCTTTTTATTATTTTCACTCGCTTATTTCTTGCTCACTACCAAACAAACTTCCGAGTTATGTGAATTTATAATGTTGAGTGGACCACAACAAAAAAAAAAAAAAAACAAAAAAAATGCATTAATATGAAATTTACTTTTCAGCGTATCATTTTCTCAACCGGAAGTGAAATTTGCAATATTTTTTTCTGTGAAAAGTTGAAAGGATAAAGTTTTTTCTGTTGTTATTAAAACAAAATAAGATGGGTCTTATGCTTATAAAGTAAAATTTAAAGCATTAGTAAGGGCAGGTTCTCATCTAAAGATCCAAAAACACTGTGATTGCTTGGATTTCGTTTTTTTTCATAAAAAGAAGTTAATGAAAATCTTGATTGTTTTTTGGCAGGTATTTATTAAAACCTAAAGTGTCAGAAAATATTTTGTAAAAGTGTCATGGCAAGTTTTAATACGTCATTGAAAGTCACATTGAAAAAAAAGGTATCCAAAAGGTCTTGGAAATAACCGAAAAAAATTTCGGTCTGAATGGCGAAAAATGGTCAGAAAGCTAGTTGTGCGATTCCTTGGTTTTAAAAAAGATGTATTCTTTTCGAATAAACACTAGAGCTGCAACGGATATCCGGAAAATATACGATATTCTGGATATCAGACCAAACATTAGTATCCGGTTACCGAATAGTATCACAATATCCAGTATCCGGCTGGCAAGAAAGTTTTTAAAATTATTTTAATAATAATAAAAAATGAAACAATTATAACACTATTATCGCATATGTCTTAATTTATACTAGTATCGCCTGTGGCCGAAATTCGACCAATTTATTGATTGCCTATTTAAAATTATATGCGAGATGATTAAAATAAGTTAGAGGCTGTAACTCTTAATTGATTGGAGGTATGAAGCTATTTTCTTCAAAAACATCATTTTTTTATATTATTATTTTGTTCAAAAACAGAAAAGCAACATTTTAAAAAAATTTAATTTTATCAAATAAAGCATAGGGAGTAGCCTTGATTTTTTGATGGCACGGACCGTTTATTAATTTAGTGTATAGACAAAATAAATTCACCAAAAATCCGGTATACATTTTGAAAGAAAATAAAAAATGCAATTTTGAGTTTTTGCTTTTTTACAACAAAAATCATTTTTACCACATATTTTAAAAATAAATCAAATTTTATGGTCTTTTTTTAAAAGTAATAATTTAAATATAAACATACAAAAAACTGTATTATTTTCAGAAGTTTTTTTAAGTTACCTGCTCAGACTTAAATGTAAAAAAGAAATAAATTAAATTTATTCACAGATGGCGGAGATATTGGCTTCCCAATTTAGAACATTCAATTTGAGACAGTTTTTTTTATCTCTCTTGGCATTTGGTTGAAACACACGCTAAATAACTAACGACAATATTAAGAAAATTCATTAATAATACTTTTGGTTTGAACTTTGCTGCAATTTTTATCAAGATTGAAAGAAAATTTAACAAACTTTCAGAAAAAATTAGAAAAATTTAAAAACCGTTAAAATTCAACCAAGATATTGACATGGAAAGTCTAATTTTTTAATTCAAAACATAATTTTTTACAAATTTTACAATAAAAGAATGCATAAAACTTAATTTTTTTTAAAAAATTCTTGCTTTAAAAAAATGCAAATTCGACCAACTCAAGAACTCTGCCCCAACCAAATTTCATATTAATCAAAGAGCATATTTTTTCTCAAAAATTAAATGTTAAATGTATCTCTTAGAAGGTTGAGAACCCCTTCTATCAGATATATCATTTATATATACATTCTGCACATCTGGGCAACATAACCTTTCGAATGATATAAGTTTCATTTATTTTGAGTTAAAATTAATACCAAACAAGTAAAGAAAGTCTAAAGTCGGTCTATGCCGACTATGAAATACCCTAAACCAACTTTTAAAAAACAAAAACAAATTTTATTGAAAATGGTCTGTGAGCGGGTGAAGCCTATATTTTATATGCATTTAAATTTTGATGAAAAATTTACACATACCAAGTTTTATTCATGTAGCTCACAGTTAATGCCTTTATAGTGCTTTTGCTATGGGAGGTAGGCGTGTTCATGGACGGATTACTCCCAATTTTTGAACACACCTTTGTTTTGGTATAAAATATATACATACCAAATTTAATTTCTCTATGACAAATATAACCTTATTTATTGAGTTTTAAACTTTTTGGGTTGTATGGGAGGTAGGCATGTCCATAGGCGGATGTTGTTCATTTTTCAAAACCATCTTTGTCTTGTCATAAAAAACATACGTAACAAATTTTAGCTCTGTAGGTTAAACAAAGGCTTATTTATTGCGTTTTCAAGTCTTGAAATGTATGGGAGGTGGGCGTGTCCTTCAGCGGATGACGTCCATTTTTCGAAAAAATCTTTGTGTGTATATAAAACACACCCCAACCAGCAAGAAACGCTCTAAATTTGGCTTATACAGCGAATTCTCTAAGCTGCTTTGCAGTGTAAGCAGCCCAAAATTTAAGTAATTTTTCGTACTTTGAGGTATCAACAAGAACGTTGCATAGACTGCAAAGCAGCGTTCTAATCGAACTTCGAAAACTTTTTTTAAAAAATATTTTAAAAATATTTTCTTTTATTTTATTTCTAATTTTAATTTTTTTATTTTTTTTATTTTTTTATTTTCTTCTTTTTCTACCATTACCACTTTTGTTCTCAACTTGAACCATCTGATTCGCAATGAAAAAACTTTTTTATTAAAATGTTGCCTTTGCCACGGTTCGATCCCGTGTCTCGCCGATTTGAAGTCCGACGCCTTAGCCATTCTGCCATGTAGCTTTATATCGAAACGAAGATTTTTCATTTATAAAGCTAATTCTGTCATAGGTACCCATAAGCAGCGTTAAGGTGCAAAATTGGGTTCAATCGAACCATCAAGCAGCTTTAAATTCAAAATAAATGTAAAAAAGACGCACAAGCGGCACTTCAGAACTCCTTTCGAACTTAATTATCTTAAACCTGCACAGAAGTATAACTTGTAACTTTTGGAACTACAAGATCAATTGCCTGAAATTGACACCATAAAGCAGCTTTAGGTGTGGCAAGTTCTACAACGGACCATAGAGCAGCTTCGAAGTGCCATGGAACTTATTTTGCCGCTTAAAACAGCTTTAAAGGGAACTCAAACGCAAATTTCTACTCATTTTGCTGGTTAGGACATATATCAAATTTAATTGTTGTAGGCTAATTATGAGCTGAGTTATGCAGTTTTAAATTTTTGCGTTGTATGGGAGGTAGGCGTGTGCGTGGGCGGATGATGTCCATTTTTCAAACCAATCTTTGTTTTGATATAAAAAACATACGAGCCAAATTTTAGCTCTGTAGGTTAAACAGAGGCTTATTTATTGCGTTTTCAAGTTTTGGGTTGTATGGGAGGTGGGCGTGTCCGTGAGCGGATGACGTCTAGTTTTCGAAAACATCTTTTTGTTGACACAAAACACACACACACCAAATTTTATTGTTATAGATTAATTATGAGCTGAGTTATGCAGTTTTAAATTTTTGCGTTGTATGGGAGGTAGACGTGTCCGTGGGCGGATTCCAAAAATATTCAATAGTGCAGATCCTTGAGTGCATGTGACCATGTGTACCAAGTTTTATCCAATTATCTCAACTCCTTCTTCTTATCCTTTGTATACGGACAACACACAGACGGACGGACGGACGGACGGACGGATGAACATGAATAGCTCGACTCACGAGGTGGCCCTGATCAAGAATATATATAATTTTCTGTACCGGACTCTCTTCGTTCTATGCGTTACAAACGTTTGCACAAAGCTAATATACCCTGACCTGTCAGGTGTAGGGTATAAAAAAAAAATAAAATATATAAATAAAACAACTAAGGAAAGTCTTAATTTGGTCTAGCCCGACTATGGAATACCCTAAACCTCGTAAAATATTTACATATGTACACCAGCGGTCACGCACATCTTACCACCGAATTTCGTGAGAAAAATGCATGTTTGTATACATTTCATAACGGTACTTGAATTTATCGGAGTAAGAAGCTGCAAATTGAAAATAAATACGAATATTTCCGAAATAAAAATTATTTATAACTTAGTTGTGGCACATTCAACAAAGAGCTTAAAAATTAGTCCGATATATAAGCGGTTGACTCGAGACCAAAAGGTCATTATTTTTACATTTGAGAAATAAATTGCAAGACGAATAGGCTGTACTCGTACAATATTAATTAATTTGCTTAAAAAAAAGGAAGCAGCATGACCGTTAAGAGAGTATCAGCAATAAAAGGACTACAAGAAAGACATCCGACCGAACAGATAACGTTATACACAGAACAAGACCAAAAGGTCATTATTTTTACATTAGAGAAAGAAATTGCAAGACGGATAGGCTGTAGTCATCCAACAGTAATCAATTTGCTTAAAGAAAAGGAACCAATATGACCGTTTGGAGAGCATCAGCAAGAAAGGACTAGGAAAAAGACATCCGACCGAACAGATAACGTTATACACCGAACAAGCATGAAGAATTGTTTTAAAAGTGCAGTCGAAATAAGAAGAGATCTCGAACAAAAGCAGACAACTTTAGTAATTTGGAATTTGTGGCAGAAGACCTGCAAAAAACCCCCTCTTGACACAGAAAATGATAGCTAAACTGTTGGAGTGGGCTAGAATGCACCGTAATTGTACTCTCGACCAATGGTGAAATGTTATATGGTCAGATGAACGCAAGTTTAACTTGCACTGTGCAGACAATCTTCCGTTCGTGAGACGTTTTCCAAGAGAAAGATTTAAAGATACGTGCGCAATTAGAACGGTCAAGCATCCTCCGAGTCAAATGATCTGGGGATGTTTTTTTCTTAATATGAATTGGGTCCTTTGCGTTTTGTTGATGGAATTATGAACGGAGAAAAATATTTCGAAGTCATAACGGGTTTTGTCGTGCCTATCGTGGCGGAGCAATACGGTAATTCTAATGAGGCTATCTTTCAGGATGACTCCGCACCATGACACCGCGTAAAAATAGTAAGTTTCATTATTAAATTTAATTTTGTTTGTTTTTATTAAATTTTGTTTACAGTTGCAGAAATCATTCAAGGACCTTGGTATTCAACACATGGATTGACCAGAAAACTACCCGAATGTAAATACATTTATGACATAAGCATGAGCAAAGCCAGAAACCAAACTGGAGCTAAGAAGAATTTTGGAAAAACTCTAGGAAAATAAGACTTCCATTAGGGAATTGCAAAAACTTGTTGAGTCAATGCCTGCCCGAAACGGAGCTGTTATAGCTTCGAAAAGGGGGGTCAATATCTTATTAGACTGAAGAATACAATACTTTATTGTATATTAGTTTCGAAATATATAAATAAAGTTTGAGTTAATCATTCGTCTAACATCGTCTACAATCATTCGTACACAGTGGTATAAACAACGTTGTAGGAAAAAAGAAAGGTCAATTTTGGATGAACATACAGACCAATTCTCATATTATATTTCATATATCTTGGAAAGTGTATTTTTCACATGTAGAATATATCCAGAATATAAGAAGTAGAAAAACTAAGTTAGTCCCGTAACTTTGGAATAACCTGAATGCGAGGATTTTGTCTGCTAATGGTGCGCAGCTGCAAGGAGGTCAAAGGTACCTTTTGGCAATCAATGTCAAATGAGGGTATTTTTTGCATTTTATTGACCACTAAGTGTGAGAATCGCAACTGCAATCAATTCGATATTAACACTAAAAGACACACCCGGGTGCAAACGTTTCTATTTTCAACTTTAAACTGTTGTATCTTTTCAATCCGTCGTTACAGCATATTGAATATCTAGATCAAACAAGAAGACGTTTCTATATGTCTACAATTTCTTTTCTACAATCTTATTTTCTTATGATTTTCTTATGAGTTGACACCTAAGGCTGCGATTATAGTGAACGCGATTCAGACAGGCAGGCAGGCTGAAATCTGTGTGAAAAAACGAAATGCACATAGCAATCAATCTCGCTTGTTCACATTGCCTGCCTGCCTGCCTGTCTGACTCGGCGTTCACTATAACCGCAACCTTAGACTTTACATACCCGGGGTTCGTTTGTTCCCGCGCTGTTTTTATGCCGAAATAAAGCGGTTTCATGTGAAAAGAAATTTTATTTGTGTATTTATTTATAGCTACTTTTAACATCTACCACTCGTGCTAAAAAAAAAAACCCATTTTTTGTTTATTCATAACAGCATTCTTGCTCCGATTTCAGCAGCAATACTTCGTTGTGGCAAAAGCAGCTAGTTTTGTATCATCAGGTAGAAGCACATGTTCACGTGAATTACTTTTAAATCGACGTCGCTGCATCGATAGTTTTTGCCTATTATTTTTGCGTAAAATATTAACAAGCTGTACCTTAAAATAATCGTTGATACTTAAAATATTTTTAGTTTGTTAACAACCACACAATGAACCCACTATTCGGTACATGAAAAATGCATGCGTTAGTTCAAGATTTTTTTGAAAAATTTTTTGTTGAATTAACATTATACTAGTAAACCTGTTGCCCGAATTCGAGCAATTCAATAAAAATTAATTGTTAGAAACGATATATTGAGTCTCAATAATGATATAAAAGATCATTATCTGAATGGTTTGACTTTAAACGTTTGATCTGACACAAAATTTTTTAATGTAACTGTCAAAATACGAAGACGGACTAACACTAATATAACAACTGAGAAAAACATTATTACTATTCGAAAACATCGCAGCTTAACTCTTCCAGCTATAAAATATAACTAATGTTAAAAAAAAAACGCATTAAAAAATAGATTTAATAAATAAAACTAAGATATATTTCAGAAATTAATAAAAGGTACTTACAGAACACCTACAACATCGATTTATGACACATTTAGATGAAAAAACACCAAAAAACCCAAAAAAAAATTTTTTTTTTGAAAACCGTTAAAATTTGACTGACTTGTTTGCTCGGAAAGTGGAATTTTTTAATTTTGGAACTGCATTTTTAGGACAATTGACATTTGAGGAATGCATAAAAGATAATTTTGGTTAAAAATTTTTAGTTTTGAAAAAAATTCAAATTCGACCAATTCATAAGCTCTTCTCAAACTAAATTTCAAATCGATAAAATAACGGATTTTTGTGCAAAAATTTTATTTCTGTTTTAAAAGGTTGGGAACCCCCTGTAGTGAAATCACAATTTTTAAAAGTGGTTTGCACATATACAGCCTAAACCTGATTTAATGACATCTAAATCGATAGAATCGGTCCATTGGTCTGGGAGGAGTTGAAGTCACAAAAAAAACCTTAGCCTATTAATTATATAGATTAATTATATAGATAAGCAGGATGATTAAAACAGATTCGTGGCTATAACTTTTAATTGGTTGTAGCTATAATGAAATTTTTTTCAAATATATTGTTTTTGAAGCTTATTGAAGATTTAAAAGTTATAAGAACAACATTTTAAAAAAAAAAAATTTCGAGCAAAAAACCATAGGGGGTAGCCTTGTTTTTTCGATGACACATAGTATTTATTAATTTTTCTGTCAAACAAAAACAAATTCGTCTTAAATAAACTATATACAATGAAAGAAAATCAAAAATGCAAATTTGAAATTTTTTTATTTTTACAACAAAAACAATTTTTAATACATTTTTTGAGGAAACATTCATTTTATTGGACTCTTTTTAAAGGCAATGATTAAAATATAAATAATAAAGTAACGGTAAAAACTTTGTAATTATTTTAAAGTCAATTAATTGCAATTAAATACAAAAAAGAAATAAATGCAATTTTTTAAAAAGTGGCAGAGATATTCGCTTCCAAATACAGAACTTTAAATTTCAGAGAGTTTTTTTCTCTGTCTTGGCGTTTGATAAAAATACGCGTTAAACAACTAAAGAAAATATTAAGAAAATTCATTAAAAATACATTTGGCAAGATAATTACCGTAATTTCCAACACATTTCAAAGAAAATTAAACAAAAATTTAGAAAAACAAAAAAAATTTGAAAACTGTTAAAATTTGACTGACTTGTTTGCTCGGAAAGTGGAATTTTTTGATTTTGGAACTGCATTTTTAGGACAATTGACATTTGAGGAATGCATAAAAGATAATTTTGGTTAAAAATTTTTAGTTTTGAAAAAAATTCAAATTCGACCAATTCATAAGCTCTTCTCAAACTAAATTTCAAATCGATAAAATAACGGATTTTTGTGCAAAAATTTTATTTCTGTTTTAAAAGGTTGGGAACCCCCTGTAGTGAAATCACAATTTTTAAAAGTGGTTTGCACATATACAGCCTAAACCTGATTTAATGACATCTAAATCGATAGAATCGGTCCATTGGTCTGGGATGAGTTGAAGTCACAAAAAAAACCTTAGCCTATTAATTATATAGATAAGCAGGATGATTAAAACAGATTCGTGGCTATAACTTTTAATTGGTTGTAGCTATAATGAAATTTTTTTCAAATATATTGTTTTTGAAGCTTATTGAAGATTTAAAAGTTATAAGAACAACATTTTAAAAAAAAAAAATTTCGAGCAAAAAACCATAGGGGGTAGCCTTGTTTTTTCGATGACACATAGTATTTATTAATTTTTCTGTCAAACAAAAACAAATTCGTCTTAAATAAACTATATACAATGAAAGAAAATCAAAAATGCAAATTTGAAATTTTTTTATTTTTACAACAAAAACAATTTTTAATACATTTTTTGAGGAAACATTCATTTTATTGGACTCTTTTTAAAGGCAATGATTAAAATATAAATAATAAAGTAACGGTAAAAACTTTGTAATTATTTTAAAGTCAATTAATTGCAATTAAATACAAAAAAGAAATAAATGCAATTTTTTAAAAAGTGGCAGAGATATTCGCTTCCAAATACAGAACTTTAAATTTCAGAGAGTTTTTTTCTCTGTCTTGGCGTTTGATAAAAATACGCGTTAAACAACTAAAGAAAATATTAAGAAAATTCATTAAAAATACATTTGGCAAGATAATTACCGTAATTTCCAACACATTTCAAAGAAAATTAAACAAAAATTTAGAAAAACAAAAAAAATTTGAAAACTGTTAAAATTTGACTGACTTGTTTGCTCGGAAAGTGGAATTTTTTGATTTTGGAACTGCATTTTTAGGACAATTGACATTTGAGGAATGCATAAAAGATAATTTTGGTTAAAAATTTTTAGTTTTGAAAAAAATTCAAATTCGACCAATTCATAAGCTCTTCTCAAACTAAATTTCAAATCGATAAAATAACGGATTTTTGTGCAAAAATTTTATTTCTGTTTTAAAAGGTTGGGAACCCCCTGTAGTGAAATCACAATTTTTAAAAGTGGTTTGCACATATACAGCCTAAACCTGATTTAATGACATCTAAATCGATAGAATCGGTCCATTGGTCTGGGAGGAGTTGAAGTCACAAAAAAAACCTTAGCCTATTAATTATATAGATTAATTATATAGATAAGCAGGATGATTAAAACAGATTCGTGGCTATAACTTTTAATTGGTTGTAGCTATAATGAAATTTTTTTCAAATATATTGTTTTTGAAGCTTATTGAAGATTTAAAAGTTATAAGAACAACATTTTAAAAAAAAAAAATTTCGAGCAAAAAACCATAGGGGGTAGCCTTGTTTTTTCGATGACACATAGTATTTATTAATTTTTCTGTCAAACAAAAACAAATTCGTCTTAAATAAACTATATACAATGAAAGAAAATCAAAAATGCAAATTTGAAATTTTTTTATTTTTACAACAAAAACAATTTTTAATACATTTTTTGAGGAAACATTCATTTTATTGGACTCTTTTTAAAGGCAATGATTAAAATATAAATAATAAAGTAACGGTAAAAACTTTGTAATTATTTTAAAGTCAATTAATTGCAATTAAATACAAAAAAGAAATAAATGCAATTTTTTAAAAAGTGGCAGAGATATTCGCTTCCAAATACAGAACTTTAAATTTCAGAGAGTTTTTTTCTCTGTCTTGGCGTTTGATAAAAATACGCGTTAAACAACTAAAGAAAATATTAAGAAAATTCATTAAAAATACATTTGGCAAGATAATTACCGTAATTTCCAACACATTTCAAAGAAAATTAAACAAAAATTTAGAAAAACAAAAAAAATTTGAAAACTGTTAAAATTTGACTGACTTGTTTGCTCGGAAAGTGGAATTTTTTGATTTTGGAACTGCATTTTTAGGACAATTGACATTTGAGGAATGCATAAAAGATAATTTTGGTTAAAAATTTTTAGTTTTGAAAAAAATTCAAATTCGACCAATTCATAAGCTCTTCTCAAACTAAATTTCAAATCGATAAAATAACGGATTTTTGTGCAAAAATTTTATTTCTGTTTTAAAAGGTTGGGAACCCCCTGTAGTGAAATCACAATTTTTAAAAGTGGTTTGCACATATACAGCCTAAACCTGATTTAATGACATCTAAATCGATAGAATCGGTCCATTGGTCTGGGATGAGTTGAAGTCACAAAAAAAACCTTAGCCTATTAATTATATAGATAAGCAGGATGATTAAAACAGATTCGTGGCTATAACTTTTAATTGGTTGTAGCTATAATGAAATTTTTTTCAAATATATTGTTTTTGAAGCTTATTGAAGATTTAAAAGTTATAAGAACAACATTTTAAAAAAAAAAAATTTCGAGCAAAAAACCATAGGGGGTAGCCTTGTTTTTTCGATGACACATAGTATTTATTAATTTTTCTGTCAAACAAAAACAAATTCGTCTTAAATAAACTATATACAATGAAAGAAAATCAAAAATGCAAATTTGAAATTTTTTTATTTTTACAACAAAAACAATTTTTAATACATTTTTTGAGGAAACATTCATTTTATTGGACTCTTTTTAAAGGCAATGATTAAAATATAAATAATAAAGTAACGGTAAAAACTTTGTAATTATTTTAAAGTCAATTAATTGCAATTAAATACAAAAAAGAAATAAATGCAATTTTTTAAAAAGTGGCAGAGATATTCGCTTCCAAATACAGAACTTTAAATTTCAGAGAGTTTTTTTCTCTGTCTTGGCGTTTGATAAAAATACGCGTTAAACAACTAAAGAAAATATTAAGAAAATTCATTAAAAATACATTTGGCAAGATAATTACCGTAATTTCCAACACATTTCAAAGAAAATTAAACAAAAATTTAGAAAAACAAAAAAAATTTGAAAACTGTTAAAATTTGACTGACTTGTTTGCTCGGAAAGTGGAATTTTTTGATTTTGGAACTGCATTTTTAGGACAATTGACATTTGAGGAATGCATAAAAGATAATTTTGGTTAAAAATTTTTAGTTTTGAAAAAAATTCAAATTCGACCAATTCATAAGCTCTTCTCAAACTAAATTTCAAATCGATAAAATAACGGATTTTTGTGCAAAAATTTTATTTCTGTTTTAAAAGGTTGGGAACCCCCTGTAGTGAAATCACAATTTTTAAAAGTGGTTTGCACATATACAGCCTAAACCTGATTTAATGACATCTAAATCGATAGAATCGGTCCATTGGTCTGGGATGAGTTGAAGTCACAAAAAAAACCTTAGCCTATTAATTATATAGATAAGCAGGATGATTAAAACAGATTCGTGGCTATAACTTTTAATTGGTTGTAGCTATAATGAAATTTTTTTCAAATATATTGTTTTTGAAGCTTATTGAAGATTTAAAAGTTATAAGAACAACATTTTAAAAAAAAAAAATTTCGAGCAAAAAACCATAGGGGGTAGCCTTGTTTTTTCGATGACACATAGTATTTATTAATTTTTCTGTCAAACAAAAACAAATTCGTCTTAAATAAACTATATACAATGAAAGAAAATCAAAAATGCAAATTTGAAATTTTTTTATTTTTACAACAAAAACAATTTTTAATACATTTTTTGAGGAAACATTCATTTTATTGGACTCTTTTTAAAGGCAATGATTAAAATATAAATAATAAAGTAACGGTAAAAACTTTGTAATTATTTTAAAGTCAATTAATTGCAATTAAATACAAAAAAGAAATAAATGCAATTTTTTAAAAAGTGGCAGAGATATTCGCTTCCAAATACAGAACTTTAAATTTCAGAGAGTTTTTTTCTCTGTCTTGGCGTTTGATAAAAATACGCGTTAAACAACTAAAGAAAATATTAAGAAAATTCATTAAAAATACATTTGGCAAGATAATTACCGTAATTTCCAACACATTTCAAAGAAAATTAAACAAAAATTTAGAAAAACAAAAAAAATTTGAAAACTGTTAAAATTTGACTGACTTGTTTGCTCGGAAAGTGGAATTTTTTGATTTTGGAACTGCATTTTTAGGACAATTGACATTTGAGGAATGCATAAAAGATAATTTTGGTTAAAAATTTTTAGTTTTGAAAAAAATTCAAATTCGACCAATTCATAAGCTCTTCTCAAACTAAATTTCAAATCGATAAAATAACGGATTTTTGTGCAAAAATTTTATTTCTGTTTTAAAAGGTTGGGAACCCCCTGTAGTGAAATCACAATTTTTAAAAGTGGTTTGCACATATACAGCCTAAACCTGATTTAATGACATCTAAATCGATAGAATCGGTCCATTGGTCTGGGAGGAGTTGAAGTCACAAAAAAAACCTTAGCCTATTAATTATATAGATAAGCAGGATGATTAAAACAGATTCGTGGCTATAACTTTTAATTGGTTGTAGCTATAATGAAATTTTTTTCAAATATATTGTTTTTGAAGCTTATTGAAGATTTAAAAGTTATAAGAACAACATTTTAAAAAAAAAAAATTTCGAGCAAAAAACCATAGGGGGTAGCCTTGTTTTTTCGATGACACATAGTATTTATTAATTTTTCTGTCAAACAAAAACAAATTCGTCTTAAATAAACTATATACAATGAAAGAAAATCAAAAATGCAAATTTGAAATTTTTTTATTTTTACAACAAAAACAATTTTTAATACATTTTTTGAGGAAACATTCATTTTATTGGACTCTTTTTAAAGGCAATGATTAAAATATAAATAATAAAGTAACGGTAAAAACTTTGTAATTATTTTAAAGTCAATTAATTGCAATTAAATACAAAAAAGAAATAAATGCAATTTTTTAAAAAGTGGCAGAGATATTCGCTTCCAAATACAGAACTTTAAATTTCAGAGAGTTTTTTTCTCTGTCTTGGCGTTTGATAAAAATACGCGTTAAACAACTAAAGAAAATATTAAGAAAATTCATTAAAAATACATTTGGCAAGATAATTACCGTAATTTCCAACACATTTCAAAGAAAATTAAACAAAAATTTAGAAAAACAAAAAAAATTTGAAAACTGTTAAAATTTGACTGACTTGTTTGCTCGGAAAGTGGAATTTTTTGATTTTGGAACTGCATTTTTAGGACAATTGACATTTGAGGAATGCATAAAAGATAATTTTGGTTAAAAATTTTTAGTTTTGAAAAAAATTCAAATTCGACCAATTCATAAGCTCTTCTCAAACTAAATTTCAAATCGATAAAATAACGGATTTTTGTGCAAAAATTTTATTTCTGTTTTAAAAGGTTGGGAACCCCCTGTAGTGAAATCACAATTTTTAAAAGTGGTTTGCACATATACAGCCTAAACCTGATTTAATGACATCTAAATCGATAGAATCGGTCCATTGGTCTGGGAGGAGTTGAAGTCACAAAAAAAACCTTAGCCTATTAATTATATAGATAAGCAGGATGATTAAAACAGATTCGTGGCTATAACTTTTAATTGGTTGTAGCTATAATGAAATTTTTTTCAAATATATTGTTTTTGAAGCTTATTGAAGATTTAAAAGTTATAAGAACAACATTTTAAAAAAAAAAAATTTCGAGCAAAAAACCATAGGGGGTAGCCTTGTTTTTTCGATGACACATAGTATTTATTAATTTTTCTGTCAAACAAAAACAAATTCGTCTTAAATAAACTATATACAATGAAAGAAAATCAAAAATGCAAATTTGAAATTTTTTTATTTTTACAACAAAAACAATTTTTAATACATTTTTTGAGGAAACATTCATTTTATTGGACTCTTTTTAAAGGCAATGATTAAAATATAAATAATAAAGTAACGGTAAAAACTTTGTAATTATTTTAAAGTCAATTAATTGCAATTAAATACAAAAAAGAAATAAATGCAATTTTTTAAAAAGTGGCAGAGATATTCGCTTCCAAATACAGAACTTTAAATTTCAGAGAGTTTTTTTCTCTGTCTTGGCGTTTGATAAAAATACGCGTTAAACAACTAAAGAAAATATTAAGAAAATTCATTAAAAATACATTTGGCAAGATAATTACCGTAATTTCCAACACATTTCAAAGAAAATTAAACAAAAATTTAGAAAAACAAAAAAAATTTGAAAACTGTTAAAATTTGACTGACTTGTTTGCTCGGAAAGTGGAATTTTTTGATTTTGGAACTGCATTTTTAGGACAATTGACATTTGAGGAATGCATAAAAGATAATTTTGGTTAAAAATTTTTAGTTTTGAAAAAAATTCAAATTCGACCAATTCATAAGCTCTTCTCAAACTAAATTTCAAATCGATAAAATAACGGATTTTTGTGCAAAAATTTTATTTCTGTTTTAAAAGGTTGGGAACCCCCTGTAGTGAAATCACAATTTTTAAAAGTGGTTTGCACATATACAGCCTAAACCTGATTTAATGACATCTAAATCGATAGAATCGGTCCATTGGTCTGGGAGGAGTTGAAGTCACAAAAAAAACCTTAGCCTATTAATTATATAGATAAGCAGGATGATTAAAACAGATTCGTGGCTATAACTTTTAATTGGTTGTAGCTATAATGAAATTTTTTTCAAATATATTGTTTTTGAAGCTTATTGAAGATTTAAAAGTTATAAGAACAACATTTTAAAAAAAAAAAATTTCGAGCAAAAAACCATAGGGGGTAGCCTTGTTTTTTCGATGACACATAGTATTTATTAATTTTTCTGTCAAACAAAAACAAATTCGTCTTAAATAAACTATATACAATGAAAGAAAATCAAAAATGCAAATTTGAAATTTTTTTATTTTTACAACAAAAACAATTTTTAATACATTTTTTGAGGAAACATTCATTTTATTGGACTCTTTTTAAAGGCAATGATTAAAATATAAATAATAAAGTAACGGTAAAAACTTTGTAATTATTTTAAAGTCAATTAATTGCAATTAAATACAAAAAAGAAATAAATGCAATTTTTTAAAAAGTGGCAGAGATATTCGCTTCCAAATACAGAACTTTAAATTTCAGAGAGTTTTTTTCTCTGTCTTGGCGTTTGATAAAAATACGCGTTAAACAACTAAAGAAAATATTAAGAAAATTCATTAAAAATACATTTGGCAAGATAATTACCGTAATTTCCAACACATTTCAAAGAAAATTAAACAAAAATTTAGAAAAACAAAAAAAATTTGAAAACTGTTAAAATTTGACTGACTTGTTTGCTCGGAAAGTGGAATTTTTTGATTTTGGAACTGCATTTTTAGGACAATTGACATTTGAGGAATGCATAAAAGATAATTTTGGTTAAAAATTTTTAGTTTTGAAAAAAATTCAAATTCGACCAATTCATAAGCTCTTCTCAAACTAAATTTCAAATCGATAAAATAACGGATTTTTGTGCAAAAATTTTATTTCTGTTTTAAAAGGTTGGGAACCCCCTGTAGTGAAATCACAATTTTTAAAAGTGGTTTGCACATATACAGCCTAAACCTGATTTAATGACATCTAAATCGATAGAATCGGTCCATTGGTCTGGGAGGAGTTGAAGTCACAAAAAAAACCTTAGCCTATTAATTATATAGATAAGCAGGATGATTAAAACAGATTCGTGGCTATAACTTTTAATTGGTTGTAGCTATAATGAAATTTTTTTCAAATATATTGTTTTTGAAGCTTATTGAAGATTTAAAAGTTATAAGAACAACATTTTAAAAAAAAAAAATTTCGAGCAAAAAACCATAGGGGGTAGCCTTGTTTTTTCGATGACACATAGTATTTATTAATTTTTCTGTCAAACAAAAACAAATTCGTCTTAAATAAACTATATACAATGAAAGAAAATCAAAAATGCAAATTTGAAATTTTTTTATTTTTACAACAAAAACAATTTTTAATACATTTTTTGAGGAAACATTCATTTTATTGGACTCTTTTTAAAGGCAATGATTAAAATATAAATAATAAAGTAACGGTAAAAACTTTGTAATTATTTTAAAGTCAATTAATTGCAATTAAATACAAAAAAGAAATAAATGCAATTTTTTAAAAAGTGGCAGAGATATTCGCTTCCAAATACAGAACTTTAAATTTCAGAGAGTTTTTTTCTCTGTCTTGGCGTTTGATAAAAATACGCGTTAAACAACTAAAGAAAATATTAAGAAAATTCATTAAAAATACATTTGGCAAGATAATTACCGTAATTTCCAACACATTTCAAAGAAAATTAAACAAAAATTTAGAAAAACAAAAAAAATTTGAAAACTGTTAAAATTTGACTGACTTGTTTGCTCGGAAAGTGGAATTTTTTGATTTTGGAACTGCATTTTTAGGACAATTGACATTTGAGGAATGCATAAAAGATAATTTTGGTTAAAAATTTTTAGTTTTGAAAAAAATTCAAATTCGACCAATTCATAAGCTCTTCTCAAACTAAATTTCAAATCGATAAAATAACGGATTTTTGTGCAAAAATTTTATTTCTGTTTTAAAAGGTTGGGAACCCCCTGTAGTGAAATCACAATTTTTAAAAGTGGTTTGCACATATACAGCCTAAACCTGATTTAATGACATCTAAATCGATAGAATCGGTCCATTGGTCTGGGAGGAGTTGAAGTCACAAAAAAAACCTTAGCCTATTAATTATATAGATGATGGTATTCCAATCTTAAGTATATCTTTTGTTTTGCTACGTTTTAATTAGTACTTAATATTATAAATAACGCCTTTTTCCAACCAGCCTTGCTCAACACTGCAAAAAACTGATTTCCAAGGTCCAAGGATCTGCACTGTTGAATATTTTTGGAGTACGCCCACGGGAACGGCTACTTCCCATACAACGCAAAAATTGATAACTCAATAAATAAGCTTGTTTTTAAGATAAAAAGATAAAATTTGGTTCGTATATTTTTTAAAATAAACAAATAAATTTTTGTATGTATGTATTTTATATCAAAAAAAGATGTTTTCGAAAAATGGGTGTCATCCGCCCACGGACTCACCCACCTCCCATATAACCCAAAAATTTAAAACTCAATAAATAAGTTAATGTTTAAGATAGAAAGATAAAATTTGGTTCGTATGTTTTTTATAACAAACCGCAGATTTTTAAAAAATGTGTGTCATCTGCCCACAGATACGCCCACCTTCCATACAACGCAAAACTTGATAACTCAATAAATAAGCTTGTGTTTAACCTACAGAAATAAATTTTTGTATTTATGTATTTTATATCAAAAAATATGTTTTCGAAAAATGGGTGTCATCCGCCCACGGACTCGCCAATCTCCCATATAACCCAAAAATTTAAAACTCAATAAATAAGCTTATGTTAAAGCTAGAAAGATAAAATTTGGTTCGTATATTTTTTATAACATACCAAAGATGTTTTTGAGAAATGGGTGTCATCCGCCCACCTCCCATACAATGTTAAAATTGAAAATTCAATAAATAAACTGATGTTTGTCTTACAAAAATAAATTTGGTACGTATATATTTAAAAAAAACAGAGATGGTTTTGAAAAATGCCTACCACCCGTGCAGGTCAAAAAATTTAAAACTTCATAAATAAACTCATGTTAAACCTACAGAGATAAAATTTAGTAAGCATGCATTTTATACCAAAACAATGATGTGTTCAAAAGCTGGGCATAGTCCGTCCACTAGCACGCCTACCTCTCATACAACTCAGTATAGCGAAAACGCTATAAAGGCATTAACATGTGAACTACAAGCATAAAACTTGGTATTTGCACATTTTTCATCAAAATTGAAATACAAATAAGATATGGGCTTCATTCGCCCACGGACACGCCCATTTTCAATAATATTATTGTATTTTGAACAAGTAGGTTTAGGATATTTCATAGTCGGGCTAGACCGACTTTAGATTTTCTTGACTTGTTTTTAAAGTCTCTTTATTGTTTAATTTTTGCTCGTTTGTTTACATAAAAACTAAAAAAATTCTAGTTTTTGTAGCTCATTTTTTTCTCTGAAACTTCATTCATGCAATTGCTTGCAGCAGTGGTGTTTTTTTTTTAAAGTTTGTATTTGTTTAGGCTTTGCTGTTGGCACTTTATGAATATTATTTTTATACCTGCTGTATTGTTATTGTTGCACTTCATGCTGACGGTAAAAAACTGTTTCACCTGCTCATATCCAATTAAAATTTAAATGAATTTTCATGTTTTTTGCACTAAATAAAAATTATTATTATGTTGAAAAACTTTAAATGATAAAGTCAAATGTTAAATTTGCTGGAGAATATTTGTTACCCTTTTTGATTTGAATATTTTAACATTTCAAGTTAATCAGAATATTACCCAATATTATGTTTTATTTTGAATAAAAATTTAAATAAATGTTTAAATGTGTATTTTCAAAGCAAAGATTTAAAAAGTAAATCTT
Source organism: Tetanocera ferruginea (assembly GCA_958299015.1). Classification (NCBI taxonomy): domain Eukaryota; kingdom Metazoa; phylum Arthropoda; class Insecta; order Diptera; family Sciomyzidae; genus Tetanocera; species Tetanocera ferruginea. Next base: position 101,015,752 of record OY282642.1, on the reverse strand, counting down.
TGTCAATAATAGTCAACAGCAATTTCTAACAGACTTTTGAAAATAACAAGAAAAGTACGATATTATCAGTAAGAGCTGTAATTATAAAAGACGTAGAAAAACATGTATGTATTTTTCTTTGTATTAAAACCTATTTCATACAATATGACCCAAATTCAAGAGAAATTATAACATAATAGTGAAAAGTTTGCGAATGCCAACTTAAAAGTAGTGAACTTATATATGTATGTATTGCTTATTTTGCACTCATAAAATTGAAAATTTCAGAAAAATATTTTCACAATTACATGACTGGCACCATATTGCAATAAATCCTGCAACATGCAATAATAGGGAACACATTGTAGTCAAAATATTAAAGAACCAAACATCTGTTGATGTAATTTGTGTCAAATCTTGTGTGTTCGTGCTTTCTGCAACACGCTGACTGATGACAAGTATTATTGCCTAGCTTTAAGTAGTCCTTTACAAGGACACAAAAGTTGAAAATGGTGAACAAAATTGCTATAGTTTAATAGTTACAAAATGCTAAAGGAAATCTTGCTTCTGTTACAACATTAAATTATTTCCATGATATTTTGTATTTTTCATTTATACAAAAATAAAACACGGTGTTTTCTTTACTAAATCAAAAAAAAAAATATAAATTATTGGTTTGGGAAAAAGTATTCGGTTTTTTAATTTTAAAGTGACATAAATTTAAATTTCTGCACTCAGGGAAAAAATGCTGGAAAATCAAAAAATTTCTCTTTAAAATAACATCCATCAAATGAAACTTTCATATCAACACAGTCGGTTGACTGTTGGTCTATAGATTACGAAACGCATATAAAAACGTTCTTATTGAAATTTTATCACTGATTTGAAAGTTCATGTTTGGTCGAGTTCATGTTTGGTCGAGTGTGACCTTGTTTCAGATACCAACAAAGAATTTTTTTTATTAAAAATACTATTTTTTTTTTAAATAAAAAATTAAACGTACAATTTTTTGAAAATTTTTGAATGCAACGTAATTTGAAGGCTATTTTTGGCCAAACAATGAATGAAACAGAATTAGAATTTCAATTATTAACTCAAAATTATTGATACTTTCACAGCTAGGATACGAACCCGCCTGACAGCCTGACTCTTCCACTGAGATATTGATTGCGGTAAAATAAATACAGCAAAACACATTTACAAACTATTGCTTAGATAAGACAGTCATTTCAACAAAAACACAAAAATATTTCAACAGATGATTTTAACAGCACAAAAATACTTTGAAACGTTCATTTAACAAAGAAAATAGTTAACTTAAGGCAGCGGCGGATCTAGAAAAAATCTTGGGGGGGGGGGGTTTGGTAAATGATGAAAGACACACATTTTCGATTTGAGAAACAACATTTTTTTTATATACTTTAATAATTGTTGAAATCACTAAAAAAACAAGTAAAGAAATTCTAAAGTCGGTCTAGGCCGACTATGAAATACCCTAAACCCACTTTTCAAAAAAAAAAAAAAAAATTTATTGTAAATGGGCGTGTCCGTGGGCGGATGAAGTCCATTTTTCCAAACCATCTTTGTCTTGTCATAAAAAATATACGTGCCAAATTTTAGCTCTGTAGGTTAAACACATGCTTATTTATTGCGTTTTCAATTTTTGGGTTGTATGGGAGGTAGGCGTGTCCGTGATCAGATGACGTCCATTTTCCGAAGACATATTTGTGTTGGTATGAAACACATACATATCAAATTTTATTGTTGTAGGCTAATTATGAGCTGAGCTATGCAGTTTTCAATTTTCGCGTTGTATGGGAAGTAGGCGTGTCCGTGGGCGGACGATGTCCATTTTTCAAAACCATTTTTTTTTTTGTTATAAAAAACATGCGTGCCAAATTTTAGCTCTTTAGGTTAAACACAGGCTTATTTATTGCGTTTTCAATTTTTGGTTTGTATGGGAGGTGGGCGTGTCCGTGAGCGGATGACGTCCATTTTTCAAAGACATCTTTGTGTTGATATAAAACACACACATACCAAATTTTATTGTTGTAGACTTATTATGAGCTGAGTTATGCACACTCAGAAAAAAAAGTACATTAAACAACCGTAAAATTAACATTTTTAGTTGACAAAAGTCGTCCGACATTAAAAAATGTTAAAATTGATATTATCCTAATGTACTTTTTACATTACGAAACCTACATTTAAAAATGTATAACTGTCACTTAATAATGTTATTTTAACACTTAAAATATCAAAAAGTATCAGTAAATTAATAAATAATTTGAAAAATAATTTGCCACGAGTGGGATTCGAACCAGGGCTCCGGACATCCAAAGCCACACTCTTAACCTGTGTGCCACGGTCACCTGTATGTCTTAACGGCTCAGCTCTTAAATAAACATTACATCTGCTTGTTGTTGACATCTACATTTATAATGTTAAATGGATATGAAATACTATCAATTTTACAGTAAAAAATGATGAACTAAAAACATTTTAAATGTTATTTTAACATTAAGAATTGATATTGCAACGTAAAACATTACATTATCAATTTGATATTTTTCTTATCAATTCAACACAATACATGTTAACTTTACATTTTCTTACGTAAAATCCACATTTTCTGATTTACATTGGAAATAACATTAAAAAACGTTAATTTTACATGGCAGCTTTTTTCTGAGTGCAGTTTTAAATTTTTGCGTTGTATGGGAGGTAGGCGTGTTCGTGGGCGGATTCCAAAAATATTCAATAGTGCAGATCCTTGGGTACATGTGACCATGTGTACCAAGTTTCATCCAATTATCTCAACTCCTTCTTCTTATCCTGTGTATACGAACAACACACAGACGGACGGACGGACGGACGGACGGACGGACGGACATAGATAGCTCAACTCACGTGGTGACGCTGATCAAGAATATATATACTTTTCTATACCGGACTCGCTTCGTTCTATGCGTTACAAACGTTTGCACAAAGTTAATATACCCTGACCTTTCAGGTTTAGGGTATAAAAACTAAAGTTTAATAATGCCTTTGACCTTTTTTTTCTAGTATTCCTTCAAAAAACGCCTTCAGAATCGCTTATGTATACATAAAAGTACTCTTACGCTGAGGGCACAATTATTTTCTCCAAATAAAGTATTAAAAAGTTCTTGGGGGGTGGGAGTAGTTACCCCCTTTTACCGCCTTGTATCCGCGCCTGACTTAAGGAGGAACATGACATTGGCCGTTTTTTGAAATCGACTCTATTTTATAGTTTTGTATTTTTGAAAAATTCTTAAGATTCTAAGAAAAAAAATTCATGAGAAATTCTTCAAAAATTCTTATGGATTCAAAATTTACAGCCGGAGAAGCGAGAGTGAAAGCGCATTTATAATTTTTGCCTTTTTTTCTTTGTTCAAACTTTGAACGCTCGAACCATGTTTTGGTTGCGGCACTAGCGGGTTAATTTTTTGACAAATTTTTTTTTTTGTTGTTTTAAACTTGATTCGCTATCGAAATTTTTTTCGATTTTTTATGAATTTTTAAAGTCAATATTTTTTTCTAAAAAACACACTTTCAAATTTGGAACATCACCAAAAATTGAAAAAAAAAAAATTTAAAAAAAAAGCTTCTGTCATACGATAACCAATTTTGTTAAGCTTTTAAATGTAATTAATTTCCAGATCGGACAATTTTTGCGCCTACCAGCGCTGCAACCACGAGGCCCAGTTTTTTTCTCTGTCGCCAGTTTGGAGCTCTATAAAACAATGTTGGAGTGAACAATATGTGTTTTTGAATTTTTATTTTTTTGAATGTGTTATTAAATGTTTGCACACAATTGACCGAGAACTGGACCTACATGTTTTATGCTGACTCCGAACGGCTAATGTTCTCAAGAAGCTATACATGGCATTAATAACTCTCTGAGGTTTTGCCATTGTCTGCAGAGAGGGGGTGACCGAACAGAAAAATTTTTTCAATAAAAATTTTTGAAAAAATTTTTCGCCGTGACTGGGGATCGAACTCGGGCTCCGAGCATGCAAAGTCACACACTTAACCAGCATGCCACGGTCACCACTGTTTTTGTTTTTGACTGAGTGATGAATTTTAAAAAAAGGTCTGTTTTCTCTAATGCCAATGTTATGTCCCTCCTTAAACGTAAATCATTCAATCTTACGGTATTTTGAAATAACAGTGGCCGAATTTTAATATTACAGTCAATATTTTTCTGAGTACGTCTGCTTTTTTTGGTGTGTTGCTGTTAGGTTATCTTCAAGCAGGTTTGTCAGAAAGAGTACAAGAGTACAAATCTTCTTATATAAAGAATCAAATGTTTGTCTGTCTGTTAGGTATACGTTCGCGCATCGTTTATCCGATTGAGTACGTTTCATAGAGAGAAAGAACATAGGGGGTGTGAAAAAGTAGGCAGAAGTATGTGGGCGTGGCACTCTATGATAACTTCTAAGCGCCTGAACCGATTTCAATGAAATTTTAAATGAAGGTTTAACTTCTCCCAAAATAAATTATATATTTTAAAAACTCTAAAGACTTTCACAAGAGGGCGCTTTAAGAAGTGCGTTTTAAAGACATAATAACTCCTCAACACTTGTACCGATTTTAATGAAATTTGGTATGAACGTTCAACTGCACTTAAGATAAAACATAGGTAAAGAGTTGGCGGAAGTATGTGGGCGTGGCACTATATAATAAATCCTAACCACCTGGACCGATTTCAATGAAATTTGGTATGAAGTTTCGACTGCTCCCAAAATAAACCATAAACTATAAAAAATTCTAGACTTCCGTAAGAGGGTGCTTTGCTTTACGTAGTGCGTTCTAAAGACTCAATAACTCCTAAACACCTGGCACGATTTCAATGAAATTTGGTATGAACGTTCAACTGCAACCAAAATAAAACATGAAATATTAAAATACCAAAGACATCCGCAAGAGGGTGCGCTTTAAATAGTGCATTTTTAAGACTCAATAACTCCTAAACGCCTCGACCGATTTTAATAAAATTTGGTATGTGAAATAACCTGACCCCCCAACAAAATTAAGGCTATTTAAATTTCAGAAAACTTCCTTGAGAGGGCGCTTTATTCAATCAACTATGTCTGGCTCATTCACATCAAAACGAATGAACTGATTTTGATGAAACTTGGTATGCTTTGTATCTGTTGCTCAAATAGATCCTATGATTCTAAAAATTCTTTCGACAAAAATGAAGGAATGAGCCGAAGGCAAACGAAGTCAAGAACCAAAGACTAACGAAAAAAAATAAGTGTGACCAATACGAGCAGAAGCTTTATAAAGATGAACAAAAATTGACCGAATAGTATCGACCAAAACCGAAGTTGAACGAACAAAATCCAAAATCGAATTGATGCGAAAAGAATTTTGTAAAATTGGAATTTTTTTAAATAAAATTGCATATTAAATGCATGCTAAAAAAACATTTAAGCGCATTTTTCTTGAAATGGTTTTTTTTTCAAACTGGGTGACCATTTTCCTCTGAAACCAGACATCAGATCGAAATGTTGAAGATGTCATTTTTTTGTAAACATGTCTGGCAGGTACAGTTTTGCGGAAATTTGACCAAACACTTTCGACGGAAGGAGGTGCAAAATACCAAAAAACGTTAATTTATAAATTTAAAAATTTAATTGATAATTTAAAAAATGTTAAAATGAGAGCAGTTTTGAAAATCGTCCCTTTTCTGTGCTCGAGGCACAACCCCGAGTAACACCGGGTTACATCTGCTAGCAATATTATAAAATAAAAATAAAAAATGCAATTGATAACTATTTCGGGAATAGAACAGCTGCTAAGATAAGAGGTGCTACACCTTGCAACAGTATTGCTCTTCAGTGTACTTTTTGCTTAGGCTGCGCAACGTAAAAAACTTAAAACAAAATTCTTCTTTAAATTTTTCACCGCTTACAGCTCGAAGTAACTTATTTGAATTTTTGTTAACGAAATTTCTTTGCTCCTTTGTTAAGGCAACAAAATTTTTGTAATTTATGTAACCGTCTTTGATTTCAAGTCAAATTATTGCATATTGATTACATATTAAATCGACGTAAAATTAAAATCATTAAAATTAATACGCCAAACAAAGACAACTAAGATCAGACACTCATGGCGCCGCACAGTGCATTCATTCCATACAAAATTGGCAAAAAAAATAGAAGTAACGTTCATATGATAATGAATTTTTGTAAGCTAGTTACGAAAAATTGCAAAAATTGTTGAAATTCGGTCAGTTCCTAGGGTTACCTTGCCTGGAGCTACATTAATTTTTTAACATTATTTTGTATGGGATGCAAACAAAAGTTGGCCAAACTTAACAAAATTTTGTCAGAACGTTAGGAAATTAAAGAAATACATGTGCACTAAAAATGGTAGAAATTGTTTAGACCTTTTTGTTTAAATTTAGGATACCTCCCTTGGATCTATATTAAATTTGAACATGATTTTATATAGGAGGTACATACAAAGGTAAGCCGATCCTTACGAATATCAGTGAAAAGGCTAGACAAATATAGCTATACTGCCGTCATAAGGAAGAGGGCCGTATCTTTATTTTTTTAAATTCTAAAATAGACACCTTCAAGTAATTTATCACTAGTTCATTGAAACTGGAAAGATTATTTATATATTTTTTGAAAAGTTGGAATAGTGAAATCCAGCACAAAAACCAATCATAACATTATTTTGCCATTCTTATCAAAAATGTAGAGACTGTAGAGGAAAAATGGTAATTGCCACTCTTATGCTTTGTTTTCTTAGTAGGAACATTTTTTGTTTTTAAATTTTGATTTTATATGATTTTGATTTTGATTTTGAAGTGACGACAATTTTTTTTTTTTTTTTTTGTATGTGTATAACAGAATATCCTACAATGGTGCTCATACCTTTCCAAACAAAGGGAAAGAGAGGGGAAAACAGTTTTGTTTTTTTCCATGCTACCCGAGTGAATTTTTTTTTAAAATTTACATATATTTTTTTTTTAAATGTGCAAAAATAGTTTTGTAAGTTTTACTTTGTTTTTATAACGTAAATTTCAATAATAATATTTTCAATTATAATAGTAATAGCTTCAATATCAATAAAGAACATAAAAAGCATCTTTAATACTCTATAAAAATAATACAAGAAATGTTTTTGTTAAATTTTTGTTGACTTTTAAGACGTCTAAAAATCAATAAAAAAATTTTAAAATATGTTTAAAGCAGTTATTTATTCTATATACTTATATCTAAGATAGGTATTTGAAGTGACATGTTTCTCAAACATCTTTAAAAATTAGGTTATGGACGCATTTTTTGAATTTGGAAGCATTGTGCTCAATTTAACTGAAAACTCTTCAAAAATTCAGCCGTCGAGACAAAATTCGCAGTAAATTGTTGATTGCTCAGCAGAACCTGTTGCTGCCTGAGGCTTTAATTGTTTTTGTTTTTGTTTTGTATGTAGAATGCTAACTGTAAGCCATAAAATGAAAAACAAACATACAAATCTCGAAAACATGACTTGTGTGTGCGTTACTTTGATAAAAATATATTTATACTGCATGCTTTCAGGCGCATGTTATAAATTTCAAATACTTTCATCCAAATTTTATTACTGTTATAAAGTTTTAATTTTTTTTTTTTTTTTTGTTATTGTATTATTGCTATTAAATTGGCAATCAAAAAAGTAATTGTCAGTTTTTAATCCAATTTATGGCTTTTTAATTTTTCTTTATAGCTAGCCATTTTTAGTTGCCTCACATCGTATGTTTAGCTTGCCGTTATCATTTGTTTTAAGTATTTTTGCCATTTTTTTAACGAAATTTATTTGCCATTTTTTCATTTGTTGCTGCTCTTGATAAGCTGGCAGATGGCTTTTAAATTTTTTTTTTTTTTGCAATTCTAAAAATATTCTCATTTTTATACCCTAAACCTGAGAGGTGAGGGTATATTAACTTTGTGCAAACGTTTGTAACGCATAGAACGAAGCGAGTCCGGTATAGAAAAGTATATATATTCTTGATCAGCGTCACCACGTGAGTCGAGCTATCTATGTCCGTCCGTCCGTCCGTCCGTCCATTCGTCCATCCATCCATCCGTCCGTCCGTCCGTCCGTCCGTCCGTCTGTCCGTCCGTCCGTCCGTCCGTCCGTCCGTCTGTCAGTCTGTGTGTTGTCCGTATACACAGGATAAGAAGAAGGAGTTGAGATAATTGAATGAAACTTGGTACACATGGTCACATGAACCCAAGGATCTGTACTATTGAATATTTTTGGAATCCGCCCACGGACACGCCTACCTCCGATACAACGCGAAAATTGAAAACTGCATAACTCAGCTCATAATTAACCTACAACAATAAAATTTGGTATGTGCGTGTTTTATATAAACATAAAGATGTCTTTGATAAATAGACGTCATCCGCTCACAGACACGCCCACCTCCCATACAACCCAAAACTTGAAAACGCAATAAATAAGCCTCTGTTTAACCTAAAGAGCTAAAATTTGGCACATATGTTTTTTATAACAAAACAAAGATGGTTTTGAAAAATGGATATCAACCACCCACGGACACGCCTACCTCCCATACAACGCGAAAATTTAAAATTGCATAACTCAGCTTTTAATAAGCCTACAACAATAAAATTTGATATGTATGTCTTTTATACAAACACAAAGATGTCTTCGAAAAATGGAAGTCATCCGCTCACGGACACGCCCACCTCCCATACAACCCAAAAATTGAAAACGCAATAAATAAGCGTCTGTTTAACCTACAGAGCTAAAATTTGGCACGTATGTTTTTTATGACAAGACAAAGATGGTTTTGAAAAATGGACGTCATCCGCTTAAGGACACGCCTATTTCTCATACAACCCAAAAAGTTTTAATATCAATAAATGAGGCTATGTTTGTCTAGGGAAATTAAATTTGGTATGCATGTATTTTATACCAAAACTAAGGTGTGTTCAAAAATTGGAAGTAGTCCGTCCGTGAACTCGCCCACCTCCCATAGCGAAAGCACAATAATAGCATTAACTGTGAGCTACAGGAATAAAACTTGGTATGTGTAAATTTTCCATTTCCAACATTTAAATGCATATAAAATATAGGCGTCATCCGCCCACGGAGACGATCATTTACAATAAAAATTTTTTGTTTATGAAAAGTAGGTTTAGGGTTTTTCATAGTCGGCCTAGACCGACTTTAGACTTTCTTTACTTGTTTTATTTATTTTTGCAGTTCAAACATTTCTCTCAGAGTTAGTTTGTTCTTATTTTACTCTTTTTATGTCTGGAATAAAAATTGAATGGATTTATTGTGTTTTTTATTATTATTGTTTTCTTTTTTTGTGTGTCTTTTATTAGCAACGAATGAGTGTATGACAGCAAGAGTATATATTATGTTACGAGCAGACAACGTGGAAGACGTTTATGTTTATTCTATGTAGGTCATATTAAACAAATAAATTATAGCCCAAATATATGCTTTAGATTTTGTTTAAATACTTCATTTATTAGCTTTCTTAGTATACGAGTGTACGTACCAAAACGTATGAGATAATATTTGGTTGAGCCAAACATAGCCACCGCCATGTTTAAGCATTTTTACAGTTTGTTGAGGGCGGAATTCAGTATTTGGTGCTCCACACAGAAAGATTCGAGTCCAATAAATTAACATTGCTTTCTTCTGGCCAAACAATGTTTTGCCATTTACTCCTTGGCCAATCAGTATGATCCTTTGCGAATTGTAATAACTTGTAGACATTTACTTTGGTCAAGAATGGTATTTTCCGCACCGATTTAGCCTTCAATCCGTTTTTAATTAAAAGTATTCAAATCGTTGAGTTGTCCACGTCCAATAAATATTGTATTTTGAGAGCGGAAGAGGTCACAAATGAATCTTTTTTTACGTGACGTAGGATTCATCTTTGCAAACTATGAGTAGTTATTTCTCAAATTAGTTTCGAATTTGCATAGAACCGATAACCGTTTGTCTTAGGTTATTGGCACATGCAAGTGCTTATCAAGAAGCTCTCCAAAGGAGAAGAAAATAATTTTCATCAACTACTCTCTAAATTACGTGTATTTTAGTGCAAAATTTTTATGACGCTGTTCTTGAGTGTCTCATGTGCAGTTAGTTAAAAGTGTGTGTGAAGAAAATAAAAATTCCACACATGCCATAACACCCCAATAGGCAATTAAGCCAGCGCTCTTCATATGAAGGCCTGCATTGACTGCTACTTTTGAAGACTAAACACATCCGTTCCTCGCTGCTCTTATGAGCACTTCTTGAAGGCCTTCCTTTTCTGCACAAAAGGCAGCAAACAAATTTGTTTTCCCTTCAAAGACTGACTTTTCATATACTTCAGGGCAACTTTTTCGTTAAAAGTTAGAATATATATCAGTTTAAAAATATGACGCAATAATGGCTCTTCTTACTGCTATATCAAAGATTATAGATTGAAATTAATCTAACTTAAAAAAACATAGGAGAGAAGATAAAATTATAGAATATATAAATAAATAGAAAAAGGTGTAAAAGAAAAAAATATTTTTTCAACACTTTTTGTTTACCCCTACTTTTAGCCATTCTAAAGAAGTGCTTCTATCAGGCCTCTTTTGAGCTATCGGAGCGGAAGGCCTGCGAAATTTTCCCACTTCATATAAAAAAGAAAGTGTAATTGTATATGAGTGCGGCAGTACTACAAAATCCACAGGAAGGCCTGCTAGCAGCGATGTCATTGTCTACTGGGACTTTCACATTATCTGAAAAAAACACACGCACACACACACAAACAATGGCATTCCCAAATGGCACTGTCAGATTGCGCCAGATGAATGTGCGTCGCATGGCTTTCATTAACGCGAAAATGAAGAAATTTTTTAGCAAGACATGCTAATAACGCGATGTTAGAATATTCAACGCAAAACCCAAAAATTGCTCATATTGCAGGGTGGCAAACACTAAATGTTATTTTCTGTTCACTCTTAAAGAATGTAGGTTAAGATTGCTTTTGACTTTTGTTCTTTTTTGAACATTTTCAAAACGTTTATTAGTTGATTTAAGTTAATTTGCGAAAATTAAATTCTTACATGTTTATGTAAATGTACTGCTACTTATTAAGTTACACAACCAATTATTTGCATAAATTTTGCCAGTTTTACGTTTAATACAATCTGAACACTGCAACCCAAAACATCCAAATTTGTTAGAATCTTTTTAAATTTTTTTTCTTTTTAATTAATTTAAAATTCGCACATCATTTAAAGTGTAATATGAACTAATCCATTTCTATTACTCATACTCTTCAGTAATCATCACATCACCCAAAATAATTTTGCCTTTTACCCTGCTAATGATTGTTAACTTGAGACAATTGCGTAGCATAAAGCTTATCGCTCCGAACCTAACTCAGTGCTTGTTTATTTCGGTGTGTTGGAGTGTGTGTGGCAACACAATTTATCATTTCTATAGCTTTCTCAAGCAGGAAACACAGATACAACAAATGTCTAAAAATTCATCACAGAATGACATGAAAAAAGTCATAATAAATTCAAATAAATTAGCACATTTTGCTTGTATTCTTAACGTATTTCCGTCGGAAGACAAAGAAGTAAAACAAAAAAAAAGAGATTGAATGTGAGATAGTCTTTTGGATGAATCGTTAATGGTAGTGAGGCTTGAAAATGTTGTCATATATACAACATTTATCACATTTCTGTAGCATAACAGAGACATTCTTAGCTTAATAAATTTTTGAATTTTTCTCACCATGAACAGATTTAACTTATTATTATTTTATATATAGCTTTCATTAGGAAGTGAGGAAGTTTTTAATAGCATTAATTATAGAATTCACATATTTTAGATGTATTACAGCCAGTAAGATTTGAAAATGATTTTAAAATTATTTAGCTTAAAAGGAAAATAACATGTCCTTATCTAACTTAAAAATAATTTAAAGACTTTTGTTTTTGCTGTTGCATCATTAAAATTTTAAGAAATGTCCACATTTATAAAATATTATAACTCAAGTTATTTAACTGTTTGTACAGTGGTACATATTCGTATAAACGCACTCTTTATTTTAAATTTGCTAGCTGCTCTCTCTTTTGTTATGCATTTCTCAAAACGAATTTAAATTTATTTAGTTAACGGAAACTAACGGAATTTTGTATTTATTTCATAAACTAAATTAATAAAGAAGCAAAAAATTGTTTTATATCATTACAGTTTGATTATTTGACTAAAAACAAGTACATATTCGTTTAAATGCATGAACTTAATTTTCAATAGCAATGCGAATGGGAATATTTATATAATTTTCAATAATTAATTGGTCCAAATTGGTTTTTCATTAATACGATTCGGCATTGGCTTCTCTTAACTTTTCAGCAAATGACGATTTAAATATTCCTAAGCTTCCTTAATAGCCAACTTGAGCTTACGTACAGTTTTGATAAGTTGTCTTTGGGCTTTTTTCCATAGATTTTGCGTGATATGCATCTCCAAAGTTTCTTCACCGGATTCAAATCAGGAATACATGCAGGCCATTTCATAGACGGATGTTATGCTCTTCAAACCATTTTAATGGCTCTCTAGAAACGTGAATGGCAGCATTATCCTGTTGAAAAAAGCTTTCTTGCTCCACTTTATCATTCAAAAATGAAATGAAAGCATTTGCTTAACTTCTCGATGAAAATGCCCCCCACATTAAAACGCTGCAAACGCATCAAAACAAAAAATAACGCACCAAAGTTTAATTTTGACATAAGTACGTCATTGTTTCCACACTTAGATATCAACAGAGGTTGAACTTAACTATTCTGTAGAGGCCCTAGATAAGGCCATGCAGGTCGCTTGTCCAGTTAATAGTCCTTCCCTCTATGCTGGAGTAGTGATCTCTCGGAACTAAGGAAAAACGTCAGGCAAACCTTCAATAAATGCCACATACAAAATAACCTTACACCCTACAAGCAAATCCTAAACACCTACAAGAAGGCTATTCGTTACTCGAAAAAACGATATTGGGAAGAATATACCCACTCAATTGATAACCTAAAAGAATAGGATAGACTTAGTAAGATCCTATTCAAGGAACACTCCAGCCCATCTTTTATAAAGAAGGAAGATGGTACGTGGACAGAATTTTCTAAGGAGTAGTTGGAACAACTTCTTGACACACATTTTCCCGGCTGCAAAGATACATGTGGCAAATCTCCACGAAGGGAACTGTTGGTAAGTGTTCCCATGGGCCTCATAAGCCCCATTATTACAAAGGAAAAGATCTTGTGGGCGATCAATACCTACTCACCTTATAAATCCCCAGGCTTGGATGGCATACAACCAGTAATGCTTAAAAAAATGAAAGAAGTGTTAAAACCCTTGCTCCTAAGCTGTATTTGCCCCATATTTCTTCTTATATGCCTCCTATATTCACAAACTGTATATGCCTTAACTACATTCCAAGAAACTGGAGAAGAGTGAAAGTTATCTTTATTCCGAAAGTTGGCAGACGCCGTCATGAATAGGCTAACCGGACTTCAGACCCATTAGCATATCATCATTCATACTAAAATCAATGGAAATAATTCAAACCATTCATCTCAGAAACATACTCGACAAAACATCAATATCCAACGCCCAACATGCCTACCTCAAAGATAGATCAACGGAAACTGCTTTGCATGAGATTTTTACTACCAATAAGAGATCCCTAAATTTTAAACAATTCACTCTAGCTAACCTTTCTTGACATTGAAGTAGCTTTTTACAACATCCACATAGATGCCATCCGTGACTCACTCACCAAAATGGGCGTGGAACCACCTGTGAAGAACTAGATTTTCTCGATGCTCAGTTCAAGAGTTATCCAGACGGATCTCGGCAATAGCCAACTTATTACACTCAGGCAAAAAATGCTGTTTTATCAAACAAATCATGGGTTGAAATAACAGATTTCACTGTTAAATACCATCCAACAAATGAAACTTTCAAATCAACAGTCGGTTGACTGTTGGTCTATGGAACACGAAACCTGTATAAAAACTTATTTATTTTAAATTTTATCACTGGTTTGAAAGTTCATGTATGGCCGAGTGTGCTTACGTGTGCGTCTAGTAGACGAGTGTCCACGGTTCAAATCCGGCAAGGCCAACAAAACATTTTTTTTTATTTAAAATATTTTTTTAAATAAAAAATTAAATTTGCAATTTTTTTTTTTGCAATATTGTAAGCATTTTATTTTGAAGGTTATTTTTGACCAAACAATTAATGAAACAGAATTATTATTATTTCAATTATTAAATTACAATTTTTGATACTTACACAGCTAGGGTTCGAACCCACGTCTCCCTCATGACAGTCTAGTGCACTTCCACTAAGCTATTGGCAACGATAATATAAATATAGCAAAACACATCTTAAAAAATATTGCTTAGGAAAAAAAGACAATTCAACAATAACACAAAAATATTTCAATAGATAATTTTAACAACAAAAAAATACTTTGAAACGTTCATTCAACAAAGAAAATTGTTTACTTAAACGCAGATCATTCAATCGAACAGTGTTGTTAAATAACAGTGGCCGAATGTTAATATAACAGTTGATATTTTTCTAAGTGCAGATACACACTAAAAAAATTCCAAAATAAATTCGCACCGGTGAGCGGATATTTACATTTTTTACACCGAACTGTGTTAATTTACACCGCTTACCCGGTGTGAAATGACAAACTTATCCGATCGGTGTGAAATAAGAAAATCAATGGAGAAAACAACTTAGAAATCACATTATCATTGAGAAACAAATTAAAAATTGAATTTTCACAAGACTGAAATTGAAAAACTAGAATTAGAAGTCATGTTCGACAAAGCAGTTTCGACAAAAACTGAAATTAAAACTTTTAATTCCATTGTAATAAAATAAAAAAAAAGGTTTAAACATAACTTAATCGAAATCTATTTTTGAGCATGTGTGCCATTTTATTTGGCATAGCATTATTTTTTATAGCAATTATAAATATTAAAAAATTACACCGTTCGGTGTTAAAAATTATTGTTTTGAGTATTCTAAATAAACACCTAACGGGGTTCAACACAAACATCCGATCGGATATTTACTTATTTGCACCGATCGATGTGAAAAAAATAAACCTTGTCGGATATTATATTCTAGCACCTTGACACGGTGTTTTTTAACACCGAACGGTGTAGGACTCCCTGGAACACCGATCGGTGTAAAAATTCTATAAAAATTTTTTAGTGTGTACGTAAATGAAGGAACACCTCAAGGAGAGGTGATTTCTCCCCTTCAATGAGCGGGTTGCTGAATCTACTCAGCAATAGTGGTGTCAAGACAGTAGCATATGCGGATGACGTTGTCGTTATGTTATCAGCTCTGTTTGCTACCATATTCAGCGAGATTATGAAGGGTGCTACGGATAAATTCTGCCACTGGGATGCAGGGTGCGGTCTTAGAGTGAATCTTAGCAATACAAAACTGATATCGTTCACCACAAAAACCAAAGTGCTGCACTTCAATTTACCACGTTTAAACAATCATACACTTTCTTTATCCGTGTGTTTGTTTTCAGTGAAAGATCTAATTTTTCTTTAATTTGAGTTGAGTAAAAAAAATTTGTGGTCGCTTCCTTTCTTATCTGATTAGCTTGGCGAATAGTCAGTTTTCGATTGCCTTTTGTGGGTTTATTACTCCATAATCAACACCATTTTGTAAAGAAGAGTTCACGAGTGCTTCTGATCTTCCAATTCTCCACTCAATTTTCCGATTTGAATAACTTTCTGTATGGTACAGGTTAAATTGTACTTTTTCTGTGTCATTGAGGTATTTTCATTTTGAAATTTTAATAAAATCTTAACAAAATATAAAAAAAAAAAATATTACATTTACATACAAACATACAAATATTTAATAATACATAAATTTATGAATTACCCTAAGCCTACTTTTTCACAATACAATAATAGTATTAAAAAAAAACAAGTAAAGAAAGTCTAAAGTCGGTCTAGGCCGACTATGAAATACCCTAAACCTATTTAAAAAAAAAAAAAAATATAATTTTTGAAAATGGGCTTGTCGTGGACGGATGAAGCCTATATTTTATATGCATTTAAATATTGAAGACAAATTTACCCATACCAAATTTTATTCCTGTAGCTCACAGTTAATGCCTTTGTTGTGCTTTCGCTATAGGAGGTGGGCTTTTACATGGACGGATTACACCCAATTTTTTAACACATCTTAGTTTTGGTATAAAATACATACATACACAATTCTATCACTGTAGGTAAAACATAAGCTTATTTACATAATGTTACATTGTTGGGTTTTATGGGAAGGAGGCGTGTCTGTGGGCTGCTGACATCCATTTTTCGAAGACATCTTTGTTTTGATATAAAATACATACGTACCAAATTTTATCTCTGTTGGTTAAACCTGAGCTTATTTATTGAGTTTTTAATTTTAGTTATATGGGAAGTGGGCGTGTCCATGGGTGGATGACATCCAATTTCAGAAACATCTTTGTTTTGATATGAAATACATACATACCAAATTTTATTATTGTTAGTATATTCTGAACTTATTTATGTAGTTTTAATTTTTTTGCGTTATATGGGAGGTAGGTGTGACCGTGAGCGGATTCCAAAAATATTCAATAGTGCAGATCCTTGGATTCGTGTGACCATGTGTCCCGATTTTCATTCAGTTATGTGTACTCCTTCTTCTTATCCTGTGTATACGGACTACACAGAGCCAGACAAACGGATGAACGGACATGGATAGCTCGATTCACGAGGTGACGCTGATCAATAATTTATACACTTTTCTATACCGGACTATAAAAAGGGTATAAAAAATATCAAAATCGGTTGAAAAACACGGTGAAAAAATGGTTTTGAACTATTTCAAATTTTTTTTTTGCTCGTTTATATTATTTTCAGTGATTTATTTCTGATTTAATTGTTAGAGGGGTTGAAGAGAATCCTCGGTATAAAAAAATTATTTTTCATGTCTTTGACTTTTTTTAAAAAATTATTTGGATGCCATTTTTATAATCACAAATGCACCTGAACGGTCTACTTCCAACAGGGTAGATAGAAAAATGGCTCCTCTAAGAAGAGTTAGGAACAAAAAACATATACGAAATGAAGATATGAATGAATGAAGATGATATGTAGAAAATACTAATTTCGATAATAGTATTACATTTATACTAAAATCTATATAAAATCGTTCTTTGTCAAGTAGTTCATTTCTAAAATAGCCACAAACATGGTTGCATTAAGTTTTAAAATTGTTTGTATACACAGAAAGCCTTAATCATGCATAAAACACAAAAATCCGAAAATGCGACATATTATCTTCATACATTTTTGCCTTCAATTCTCAAAAGTGAGTTCTATTTAATTTAATTCAATTCAATTTTAAGAAAGCATATTCATAAAAATACTGAATTTTGTGCTGCATGAGTGCAGCCTTTACGGGTACTCTCTCAAAGACCCGGCGAATTTATTTGCATATGATAAAGGTGTATCCCGAACGGGTCAAAATGGAATCCGTTGAAGAACTCTATTTCGAAGAAACTTCAAAGTTTCCAGCTTCTTCAATTCCAGTGATTGAGAGCATCGACTCTTTTATTGATGATGGAATAGTTTAAATTGATGTAAATAATTGATTTTTTAAATTATTTTTTAAATTTATTTAGTGATGATAGCACATATGCTAAGATTTAGTCAAAAAAAATATCAATTTTTTAATATATTTTTAAATAAATAATTTTTAATATCATGTTATCACGTTAGTTTAAAGGGGAAGGGAAGGGTTTTGAAAAAAACAATTAACAGTCAAATCAATATAAAATAGAAATGACACTTAAAATAACTTGTAAGACTTAAAATAAACTATTAATAAATAGATGAATAAATAACAGAGCAGAATGGTAAATGGAAAATGATATGATATTTTTAATAGCACGATAAAACGGCCAAAACGAAAGCTCATGAGGTTTGAAAATTAATCTTGCATAATCTTCAAGACTGATAAGTAAGATGGAGTTCTCAGATTTTTTCAGATATTTAGATGGTTGAAAAAAATGTAAGGACAGCAATTTTGAATTTATTCATACTGATAATCAATTTTGTATTATGCAGTAAGGAATTCCAGGGCTTAATGGTGTTGATGAAGAAAAGACGTTTGATTTGTAAACACGTCTCATAGAAGAGCTGAAGCGAAAGTTATGAAAAAGCTATAGAAGAGCGTTATTATCAATCAATAGATTTTTCACTTTTGCAGGTTGTACAGGAGGTATAAGTGAAACTCATAACATATATTAAGTTTTATTAATGCAGCTAACGAATAAAGTAAATAAAGTGTTACCCTCTTTTAGTGTTTTCACCAAATTCTGTATTTGTTGGGTAATCATAAGTTTTTTTAAGGTTTTTCAATTTTTGGGCTGTATGGTAGGGAGGCGTGTCCATGGACAGATTCCAAGAACATATTCCCTCACTTTTTTTGTTGAGGGCATACAAATAGATTAATGCAGACAATAATTTGAGTTTTTTCCACCTTTGAATCACATTTGAAAAATATTTTCCATTTTCATATCATTTTTACTTCAGTAATGATGATTTTCTCTTAACCTCTACCCAAAAATTTATTTATACTAGTATCGCCTGGGGTCGAAATTCGACCAATGAATTAATGATTGCCTATTTATTCTAGGCTATAACTCTTAATTGATTGGAGATATAAAGCTATTTTCTTCAGAAAAATTAAGTTTTTATTTAATTATTTCTTTCAAAAACAGAAAAACAACATTTAAAAAAAAATGTAATTTTGTCAAAAAAATCATAGGGGGTAGCCTTGATTTTTTGATGGCACGGACAGTTTATTAACTTAGTGTCAAGACAAAATAAATTCACCTAAAATTCAGTAAAGACTATGAAAGAAAATCAAAAATGCAATTTTGAGTTTTTGTTTTTTTGCAACAAAAATCATTTTTACCCCATATTTTAAGAATAAATAAAATTTTATGGTCTTTTTTTTAAAGGAATAATTTTAATATAAACAAACAAAAAACGATATTATTTTCAAAAGTTTTTTTCAGTTAACTGATAAGACTTAAATACAAAAAAGAAATAAATTAAATCTACTCACAGATGGTGGAGATATTGGCTTCCCAATTTAGAACATTCATTTTGAGACAGTTTTTTGCTCTCTCTTTGGCATTTGGTTGAAACAAACGCCAAATAACTAACGACAATATTAAAAAGATTACTTAAAAATACTTTTGGTTAGAATTTTGCTGTAATTTTTAAAACATTTAAAAGAAAATTTAACAAACTTTCAGAGAAAATTAGAAAAATTAAAAAACCGTTAAAATCCGACCAAGATATTCACATGGAAAATCAAATTTTTGAATTCAAAACACATTTTTGTTCAAATTTAACAATTGACAAATGGATAAAACTACATTTTTTTTAAGAAATTGTTACTTTTAAAAAAAATTCAACTTCGACCTACTCAAGTACTCTCCCCAAATTTCATATAGATCAAAGAGCAGGTTTTTTCTTAAAAATTTAATTTCTCTCTTAGAAGGTTAGGAACCCCCTCCATCAGACATATCATATTTATATACATTCTGCACATCTGGGCAACAAAACCTTTCAAATGATATAAGTTTCAATTGCTTTGAGTTTTAATTAATACCAAAAAAGCGTACGACAAACTTTAATGTTCACGTATTAATATATAAGATAAACTTAATTCTGTTCCCCACTAAAAGCTTGAATGCACTTTGGTTTAAAAAAAAGAAATGAAACCAAGGTTTTAAAGAATATGTAAGAAAATAGTTTTAGTTTATAGCGGTGAGATTGATCAGTTCTCTTTTTTTCTCGAAATATATTTACTTCTGTGAAAAATTGAATCAGTGGCCAAATAAACTAAAATTTCCAACACATTATAGAACAGATATTATTTAATGTTTGTGTATAAAAATGTTTTCTTAACAATTGCAAATACTAAACATTATTTTAATTGTTAATGCTTTGGTAAAGTTGAAATCATAAAATTTTAATTGTTATTGTACATTTAATAACATTTTATTGTCTCAGCAAAGAGTGCAGAGCTTTATATAAAAGCATAATAAATATCACAAGTGAAACTGCTGTTGCTATACCTACTCAAACACACGTTAAATACGCATAACGTATGCGCACAAATGCACTCATATTTGTCTGTTTGCAATTGAAATTATGGCGCACTGCAGTATCAAACAACAAAAAATAATTGCTGTATAATAAACTACAAACGTCTAATGTTGGAAACTTTCATTTGGTATTGTATTTGTAGCTAAATACAATTGAATGTGTGTTTGCAGTATGTCTGCAGTTTTGTGTTGTCTGCATGTTTGTATCGGTAGCTAGATACTAAAAGTAGTTGATTGTTATGATACTCTTTCACTTGAACTTTTAGCAGCGTAGTTTTTTTTTTCAGAAGCTTCTGCGAGAACTCATGTGTGCGTATGAAATGTGATAGAATACATTAAAGCAGCTGTGAGTATAATTTTGCAGTTTTCTCTACTAATTTGCGCGAGTACTTACTGTTTAGTTGAATGCATATTTTGACGTTTCGGCTGGTGTCTCTGATAATAACTGTTATAGTTGTTGTATGCGAGTGTATAACCACAAGTTGTTACGTAAGGTTAAGCAATTTCAATTTCAATGCATTATGTGTGCAATTAAATTTCATGTATTGCTCTGAGCTTTAATTATTTGCATTTAAGTTTGGTGTTCCACATGGCGTATACGTGACATTAAATTGCAATAAAATTGAAGAAATCAAGGAGTTAAGCATTTTGCTAATAGTTTGCGTTGGCTGAATATTCTGCTTTATTTCAATATTCAATATCTTTTTCAATTTGAACTAGTATTGGCACAACTTGTAAAGTCTGCAGTGTACTGCCGCCGCTTGTTCATCTACTCACTCACTGACTCGCAAAGGTTTGGTATAATATTTTATTTTTCGATATTAACAAAAATAATGTGTTTATAAGTTTTAAAATTGTAACAATTTTCATAGGCAGTTATCTTTTGATTAAAATTTTCATAACTCCCAGTACAATGGTTTTAGAAAATTATGACTGATGCCAACTTGCAAATTTTTCATTTAAATTCTTAATTCAGAATAGCCGTTTATAAAGTGAATTGTAAGTCTGTAAGTGTGAATTTAGGCATGTATATGTGGGGCATGTATATGTGTGCGATTTAAGTTTAAATACTATTGCGTGGACGTGTTGTTGTCAATGCATATGTGATTGATAATTGAACATTCAATGGTTTAGATGTGTGAATATAACAGGCATGATTTGCAGTGCAAATATTTTACAATTGCAGTCAAGACATCGTCAAGTATTGTATGAACATAGCAGTTGGTATTTCCTGCTTAAGTTGTGAATTTGGTGTGAATATTTCATGCATTTGCTACAAGTTTGCTTAAAGTATCTGACCATCCATATGATGAAGATTTATATGACTCTAAATACCTCAAAATATACTGTACTGTATTTTAATCTTTATTTAAATATAATATATATGTAAGAGCAGTCTCAGACAGTTGTGGTATGCGTTTGTGAGAGTGTCAGCAATGAAGAAGTTGAGTTGGTAGTCATCAGAAATCGATCTAATAACCTTCTGGTTATTGTTTCCGAAGTCGGCTGGTACTTGTCGGCAAATGATCCAGTAATCAGCCAGTAAGCAGCCTAGTAATTTGCTGGTGATCATCGGAAAGCGACTAAGTAATCAGCATTTTGTCGCATTAAAAACTCAAAAATAATTAAAGAAAGGCAGAAAAAGCATTTATTAATTTTTATTAATGAATAAGTCCATTTTTTAACTGCCTTTTCGTTCAATATAGAAATTGGAAAATCGCATTACTTAACTGCCCAAAATTTTTTGAATTTTTGAAAATTTTTGATTTTATTAATATTAAAAATAAATATAAATAAATCAATAACTAACAAATTAAATAACTCTACATTGTATATTCATACAATTTTAGGCAAAGTCGAATTGTAGAACCCTGTGATCACTTCTTTTATTTTAACGTATTTTCTGCAGACCTTTATTCAAAGAAAAAAACCTCTCTTTTGAACTCAAATATTTCTTACAATATCCAAGATTTTTAAAACTAAAAAAATTATTCTTCCTAAATATGTTTACAAAAAGAAAAAAAATTCGGCATTTTTAAGTGAAACAGTTCATACGAATCAATCCTTCTTCCCTCGTTACGAAACTAATTTTTGAAGTGAAACTTCTTAAGTGGCGAATGAAATTTTTAAGGTCTCTTAGTTGTGACGCTTGAGTAACATTTTCATTTTATATGCATATTTTCAAGGTCGCTTTATTTGTGAAGCTTATAAATAATGTCAAAAGCAAATAATTATATCAATATTTCAACATAAAAGTTATTGCCGCAAGCGGGAATTGAACCCCGGCTGTCGCAACTTAGCATCGAATTAGAGTTGAAAACGCTACCACTATGTCACATGGGCACATGATAAATAAGCAGGCAAACAAAATGTTAATAATATTGAAAACGTTTTGGTCCGTATTTAGTGTATCACAAACACAAACCATGTCTTTCAAGTATTAAATTTTCATCCTAAAAGTATGCACAGAAAATTTATTTCTTTAAGTTTGGAACGAGAATATTTAGGCATATAAGAAATTTTTGTGTACTAAAAAAATTATACTTATAAGAAAACATATGGAGGTAGGATAAAATATCATTAGATAATATCATTGTTTTATTATAAGTATAATTTTTTGTAGTATAGTGTACTTTTTTATTTTTAGAGATATGTTTATGTTTTAACTGTCATTGAAAATAAAATTGACTAAATTACAAGATTTATTCTGAAAAAAAATTTAATTTCTTTCGTGAAATTCTGAGAAATTTGGACTCAAAGTGGAAATTTAGTAATTTCCACCGATTGATTTCATCTTCAGATGAGCACACTTCAGGAAGGGTTAAATCGGTGGAGTTTCCTTGATATACCGTTAAAAAGGCGATTTTATTGCCTTAACAATGCTTTTAAAATAAGTTTCTGTGAAGTAGTTTTTGTGCTAGAAACAATAATTTGAATTAAAGTCGTGAAATACTTATTAACCCTATAGCTCCTAACAATGTGAAAATAGACCCCCTCCTATACGAATTTTTTTCTCAACTCAACATTACCTGTCACCTCCGTAAATAGTTGCACTCAGATGCGGGACATAATATTATTCGAATATTTTAAACGAATTACAATCATTATCCTTCATGCCGTAACGTCCTAAGAGTTAAAATTATTTTAAAAGATTTTCCAGTGTAAACTTTCAAAAAGGTAGAATATGAAAATATTTCATGCAGGATTCTGATTTCATAATTTTTATTTTGATGTAGAAAATTGATTGGCAGAATATTTCAGTTCCGACCAACCGCCCTTCGTGGTGAGATTTAAGCCGAAAAGGAGAAAAAATCTGGATTTTTGTATGAACATACCAAAAGTGGTCCTAAAACAAAAGTTCTCATCCTGGATTTTTGATATGTGTTAGCTTATAGAAAAAGGATGATTTTGTCTCCTCTTCCCAAAAATGCTATCAACCGACATGCATACCGTAAAATGGCCTGCAATTGAAATAGTCGGGGTTTGAAAATGTAATGAATGGAAAAAGGCGTCAAAGTCAAAATTGAAAAACGATTTGATTGAAATTAGCAGGCTACACCTGCATAGTGTCTGAAAAAATTTGCATTATCCTTTTGATCGCAGAAATCGTCCTTCCTATGGTGAATTTGCACCAGTTTGCAACAGTAATCAATAGAAATTTTGAAGAAAAAAGGGCTTTTTTTTGCTTTTTGGCTCAAATTTCACCACGAAGGACGATTGATTGGAACTTGAGCATAGTGCCTATCGATTAACTTTTTCAAAATACATTTATAAGCAAAAATCCAGGATGAGAACTTTTCATTCTCTTTCTATCTGTGTTTATATTAACATTCAAGCATTTTTATCAACGCATCTCTTGATTACCTCCCTATGTCTTGTCACCTTTCACCATTCACTTTCCGTGCCTGTAAAATTGTCTTCCTTAAATATAAGTTAATGTAATTATAATAACTAGTATCACCTGGGGTCAAAATTCGTCTAATTTATTGATTGCATATTTATAATTATACATGCGAGAAGGTTCAAATAAGTTCGAGGCTATAACTCTTAATTGATTGGAGGTATAAAGCTATTTTTTCAAAAAATTATTTTTATATATTATTATTTTTTTAAAAAGTGAAAAACATTTAAAAAAAAAATTAATTTTGTCAAAGATATCATAGGAGTTACCTTGATTTTTTGATGACACGGCCAGTTTATTAATTTAGTGTCAACACAAAATAAATTCATCCAAAATCCAATATAGACTTAAAAAAAAAGTCAAAAATGCAATTTTGAGTTTTTGTTTTTTTATAACAAAAATCGTTTTTACATCATATTTTTTTTTATAACAAAAATCGTTTTTACGCCATATTCTAAGAATAAATCAAATTTTGTGGTCTGTTTTTAAAAGGAATAATTTTAATATAAACAAACACAAAACGGTTTTATTTTTAAAAGTTTTTTTCAGTTAACTAATAAGTCTTAAATACAAAAAAGAAATAAATAAAATCTATTCACAGATGGCGGAGATATTGGCTTCCCAATTTAGAACATTCAATTTGAGACAGTTTTTTTCTCTCTCTTGGCATTTGGTTGAAACACACGCTAAATAACTAACGACAATATTAAAAAGATTAATTAAAAATACTTTTGGTTAGAATTTTGCTGTAATTTTTAAAACATTTAAAAGAAAATTTAACAAACTTTTAGAAAAAATTAAAAAAATTGAAAAACCGTTGAAATTCAACCAAGATATTTACATGGAAAGTCAAAACTTTTAAATTCAAAACACATTTTTTTACAATTGACGAATGCATAAAAGTACATTTTTTTTAAGAAATTGTTTTTTTTTTTTAAAACTCAAACTCGACCAACTCAAGAACTCTGCCCCAACCACATTTCATATTAATCAAAGAGCATATTTTTTCTCAAAAATTAAATGTATCTCTTAGAAGGTTGAGAACCCCTTCTATCAGATATATCATTTATATATACATTCTGCACATCTGGGCAACATAACCTTTCGAATGATATAAATTGCATTTATTTTGAGTTTTAATTAATACCAAAAAAGCGTACTACAAACTTTAATGTTCACGTATTAATATATAAGGCAAGTCCAACTGTTATGTATAAAATACGTTAGTTTGTAAGTTCCTTTTATTTTTTTAATTAATTTTCTTCTTGCTTTTCTTTCAGTTTTGACTGAAAGGGAACTTAAAAGCAAAACAAAAAAACTGTTAACTTGCTTGGCAGATTAATAAATAAACTTTACCTTTTGTTTTTTTTTTTATTTTTGAACGAAGGTTTTCAGATATCAAACCTATTCAATCAAAGTCACTGCAAGTCTTTGTTCAAAAAATGGGTTGATGAATAAATAGGAAAGAAGGATAAATCAAATGAAACAAGTGGAAATTGTTAGAAATGTATCGGAAAGCTTTATCAACTTGCAAAATTTAATATGTGGTATTTGTGTTGTCTTTGCCTTAATCAATTCAAGTTATTAAATTATCGCATGCATAAACTTTGTCTGCCATCAACTACAACTTTCAAAATAACATTTTGTGATGAATTTTAAATTTCAAGTGATAAGAAATACAGAAAGAATTGAACAAAGAGTTAAAAATAGGAACATGACTTGGCAGGAATTCGAAACCAGGACTTTAAGTTGGCAGAAGTTATGAAAGTTTATTAAATTGGTGACAAACAGTGGAATTGTGGGCTGTTTTGAGCCGAAATTGAATATTTGAATCTAACGATTTGAACATTTCATATTTACTCAACTCTCAGCTCTACGACATTTTCAGCCTTTAATCACAAAATTTATTTTTAATTGTTAAAATTTCTTATAAGCAGAATATAGTTCTATGCAATTTAATTCGACTAAGCATTTAAAAGACCTTACAAGAACAAACTCAAACAAACACAAACGCACGCTCTTTATATGAAGGATTACATTGCTTTGTTTACCTGTGTTTAAACGCTACACTGAAGCATATTTTGAGCAGATGTAATTTACCAATACAAACACAATACAAATTCACAGCAATTTTATTTGTAATTCAATATAATTATGCTGCTCATTAATGGTATTTATGGAGATTTAATTGAATTAAGTTATGTGTACGTATCAAAGTGCTTTCATGCATAGGCGTCCGTAGATTAGGGATGAAGTCTGGATTTGCTCTGTCTACATAGCATTTAGCAAAAGAAACTCATAGCTTTTGAAGTCCATATTGTTCTAGTTATTGATTAATTATATACTAGTATCGCCTGGGGTCGAAATTCGACCAATTTATTAAGTGCCTATTTATAATAATATGTGGATGGTTCAAATAAAATCGAGCTATTTTATTCAAAAAAATTATTTTTTTATTTTATTATTTTTTTTTCAAAAACAGAAAAACAACATTTTAAAAAAATTTAATTTTGTCAAAGAAATCAAAGTTTTGATTTTTTGATGGCACGGATAATTTATTAATTTAGTGTCAAGACAAAATAAATTCACTTACAATTCGGTATAGACTTTGAAAGAAAACCAAAAATGCAATTTTGAGTTTTTGTTTTTTTACAACAAAAATCATTTTTACTCCATATTTTAAGAATAAATCAAATTTTATGGTCTTTTTTTAAAAAGAATAATTTAAATATAAACAAACCAAAAAACGGTACTATTTTCAAAAGTTTTTTGACGTAGAATTACGTCTTACAGCGCGGTTTGTATGGGGTCGTTTTAACAGATTTTTCAAGGTCATAAGGCAACGTTTTTGGCGAATACTTTAGGGTATACCTACAGCCTTTAATACTCTTCGTTCAAAGATAATATTTATACAAAAATATCAGATATATCCTGCGCTGAATGAATATCTAACTTTGGATTTTATCACTATTATATTAAAGTCACAAAATAGTAAAATATAAGAAGAAAATGCATGTTTTTATATAAGAAAATCAATCATCAGCTGCTTATGTGCCTGCTGCTTTCTTGTTTTTCTTTCGTTGCTTATGCTTGTATGATTTGGTTTTGCACGAACTGATTGGTTCGCTTTAGCAGCATTGTAACCATTAGTTCGCATTGGGCTTATGTATGCACTACTGTTCTAGTATACTATTTTGAAACCAGAGCTCATGAACTTCTTTTCAACTCAGTCAATGAACTCAATCTGTCAAATTTAACGAAATGGTTCTGTGATCCGGTTAGATTTAACTCTTATGAAAAAAACGAGTTGGATCATATTTCTTTTTATGCTTTTACCCAATAGATGGCGTAAAATTTTAATTTTTGCTTATAATGCAAATTAATTTGGATTCCACATCCCACTAGCACTAGCTAGTGTAGTTTGCAAACTATGCATCGAACAGAAAGTGTAGCTAGCAAACTAAATATCAGACAGAGACGAGAGGAAAGGACATGTGCTCAGCGAAGAATAAAGTAACCATACGATTTTTTAAAAATCGGGGTCTTAATTTTAATTTGAAATAAGTAGTTAAACTGACTGTAGCTCGCAAACTATATATCTGGCAGAGACGAGAGTGGCACCAATGGAAAGTGCATTAGCTTCGTCTTCTTTTCAACTAAGTCAATGAACTCAACCTGTCAAACTTAACAAAATGATCGAAAAAATTTGAAATTTTGCTTGTCTCTTTTTGCTTGCTCATTTAATCATACTTACTATTTAACTTTTTCTTTGTTTTGGCATCGATAAGAAGTCCATAATTGAGTGTTATTCATTTATTTTTTAATTTTTAGAAGATCAATAAAAATACGGGCAAAATGAACAAAACAATCGGACCAAAGAGACAAAGTAGAAGAGGTTACAACTTAAACGGAGTTCTACGTCTACACTTACGATACTATCGAAACTGTTTCTTTATCAGTTCACTAATAAAACTTAAATACAAAAAAGATATAAATAAAATCTATTCCCAGATGGCGGAGATATTGGCTTCCCAATTTAGAACATTCATTTTGAGACAGTTTTTTTCTCTCTCTTGGCATTTGGTTGAAACACACGCTAAATAAGTAACGACAATATTAAGAAAATTCATTAAAAATACTTTTGGTTAGAAATTTGCTATAAATTATATCACATTTAAAAGAAAATTTAACAAACTTTTAGAAAAAATTAGAAGAATTGAAAAACCGTTAAAATTTAACCAAGATATTGACATGGAAAGTCAAATTTTTGAATTCAAAACACATTTTTTTATAAATTTTACAATTTTACGAAATTCAATTTAAAAAGAATTCAAATTCGACCAACTCAAAAACTCTACTCCAACCAAATTTCATATTAATCAAAGAGCGGGGTTTTTCTCAAAAATTTAATTTCTCTCTTAGAAGGTTGGGAACCCCCTCTATCAGATATATCATTTATATACACATTCTGCACATCTGGGCAACATAGCCTTTCGAATGATATAAGTTTCATTTATTTTAAATTTTAATAAATACCAAAAAAGCGTACGACAAACTTTAATGTTCTCATATTAATATATAAGATTTAAAGTATATTAATTTACGACAAGTAAGAAAACTCTAAAGTCGGTTTAGTGCGACTATGAAATACCTTCAACCTGATATTTTAGTTTATAATATGAAATATAACTAACCAACAAATGCATGCTAAGGAGTAACAGGAGCGATGATATCTACGCCAAGAGCTCGATTTTTCTTAGTAGGGGAAGAGTGGCATGAAAGAGCCAGTTTTAAAAAAGTTACAAAATATATAAAAATAATTAATAAAATTATAATTCTTGTATCAAAAGTATTTTCTCATTCATTTATGAACGTAATACCATGAAATATTTGCCAAAATCAACAATATTCTTGGACCTGTAGCCATTTATAAAAAACATGAAATTCGGCTCTTTCATAACACATGGGCATTGAAAGAGCCAAACAAAGTTTTGAAAGAGCCATCTTCTTATTACAAGACTTAACACGAAAAATAACGAATATTTTATTAAAAATATTAATTGTTATTATAAAAAGTATTGTTTTTACAAAAACAAATTAAATAAATAAAAGAATTCAAAACTAAAAACAAAAAATAGTTAAAAAACTTAAAAATATTTTTAGCAAAAAAATTAAATCGCTTTGAAGAAAATCTATAATAATAACACCTATTCCAAAAACAAAATAAGAGGTTTAAAACACTTAAAAACATTTTTGACAAAAATAATTTAAACTTCCTTTACGCTTCTTCATACCACCGCAACCCAGCTCTTTCAAAACATATTGTCCAAAGAAACATAACCTCAAAAATTAGTATGAAATCAAGATTTTTCCGGCAAAATAAATATGTTATTGGTAGGCCTAATATATCCATAAAATAATAGTATAATAATATTACTGTTAGTTTTAAAGGTGAATACGTCACAAAACAAATAAAATGTTCTGAAAAACTTACTTAATGATGAAGAAATCCAAAATACGATACACCATCGTCGTTTATTATCAGTGAACTGTCAAATGTTCGAGGGTGCCATATGGCGAGTATTGCTTCTTAAAAATTACAATTTAAGAAGCATTCGTATGAAAACTTCCGCGTAAATCAAGATGGCTCTTTCAAAACTTGGCTCTTTCATGCCACTCTTCCCCTACTGCTACCCACGAAACGCTACACATCAAAAAATCTTACAAACTTCCTCATCACTGCAGTTTTTTTAGGCAGAAATATATGTGATTGAAAAAGCAGAGCAAGGAAAGCAATCCGACTGAACAGTGTCTGTAATACGAACAACATCACTCTCTTCTGGGTTCCTGGACACAGCAATGTAGAAGGGAATGACAAAGCAGATGAGTTGGCAAGAAGTGAAATAACGATAAATACAAACTGAACCATTACAGACGTCGTCAAAAGAAGCATCTACCTCAAAGCCAGAGATAATGCTTACACAAACCGGGACTCCAGAAGTTAGGCTCTGACCAGCACTAAACGAGAACAAAGCTAAGCGCCTTCTGCTCTTGTCTAAACGACTAATCCCGATACTGGCGAGAATCTTATCAGTTCACTGTCCCATCGGTGTGATGGCCAATAGGATTAGCGTTACAGCAACGAAGTTTTGTCAAAGCTGTAATGAACCAGAAGCAACAGAAACAATCGCATCTCCCAGTGGCACGCAGGCGACATTCGCACGGTTTTAATTACTCGAAAAACAAAAAAGAACCAAAATAAGCCGATATGTATTTTAAGTGTTTTAATGCGATGAAGGAGTGCTACATTTTAAAAGAAATACTGGCAAGATTTAGTTCAAGTTAGTACAAAGCAATAAGCAATCATTCAATGGAACGGACGCGACAAAAAGTATAAGTTTTTTTAAGCTCGTATAGAAATATGTAAAATTTAGCTAATTTTGAGAACTTTTTTTATATATAATACATGTTAATGGAGGTCAAAGGATAACTATTCTTCATAGACTTATGAAATATAAGTACAAATACGGACGCGACATCATGGATGCGACAAATTTTTCCAAAAGTAGTAAAATATAGTAAAGATGTTCGTTATAAATTTTAATAAAAATACATCATAATAAGTTAAATTCAAGTTACATAGCAGTAATACTAATCAAAATAAAAAACAAATAAAGTTAAAAGCTGTTAGAGTGGTTTATTTAAATGTTTTTCTTCACTTTTGGTGAACCTTTTTTGGGACATGCCCATATATGAAAAAAAATTTTTCAAAGATTTGGAGCACTAAGCGAACACACCACTGCTAGACATATGGAAGCTCACTCGAAACAAAAATTAATAACAAACCCCCTATAAAAAAATACAGCTATATGTATTGAAACAATATTTTAATTTTTATAATTTTTTTTATACAACAAAGTGTCCCCAATTATTTTTGTTTTAAAATGCAAAAAGTACTCAAACTTATTAATGCCATATGAAAGAACATCAAGTTAATGTACTTTTGAGATTTCAAACATAGCCATGTATTCAATAACGAGAAAGTTATGATTTTTTTTTTTCAATTCATTTTATATCTTAAACAGGCAAACAATTTGATATCTGAATTGCCTGATGTCTAAAACGCCCTGAAATACTTAGAAGAAAACTTTAGCACACCGGCTCGGAAAAACAAAAGCTAACGTACCACTGTCCGAAATATGAGTTGAAGTCGAAAAGGGGTACAAAAATTTTTACAGTGTTACAGCCTGCTTTGCACTTATATTTTAATCCTGTTTTAAAAATATTAGTGGGAACCCCCCACAAAAAGTATTGAGTGTGAGGATCGTAACAAGATTTTATTTATTTATTTTTTTTTTTTTTTGTCAACAGGGTGTACCAGATTATATTTGCTTACAATTTGTTTTAACCGGGACGATGCAGTGGCACATCCCATACAGGTTAGTCGGACAAAATTATTGTATGATTTCAAACGACAGAAGATGCAAAAACAAACAAACAAAAATATATCGGAAGGTAGGGTCTATTTTGACGCTCTGAGAAGGTATGGCATAAGTTAGGATTTTCTGAAATTGTTTCACATAAAACGCTTTTGCAGCGAAATTATTTGATGTGGATCTTTACGCAAGGGCGGTTTAGATAAGTTTACGGCCTTTTCAACGATATGCAAAACAAGCAGAGATTCGTAGTTTTTCAAACCAGAAATTTTTCGCAAAAAAACACTATTTTTATGCTTTATTTGAGTTTTAAGTGTTTTTGTTTGAAATTTCTGACAGTTTTTGAAATAAGCAGTTCTTAAATATGTTTTGCTACAATTAATTTATCGTTACCAATATCTCAGTGGAAGTGTAATGGGCCGGTATGCGGAGGACGTATGTTCGAACTCCGACTGTGTAAGTATCAAAATTTAAATTTCATTATAAGAATTCCAATTCTATGTCACAATAGTTACTTAGTCAGAAATAACCTCCAAAATAAGATTGAACTTGCATGCAAAAAATATGTTGTCTTTCATGTAATGTTTTATTTTATTGTAAAAAAATAATTATTTAAAAAAAAAAATGTTGCTGCCCTCATCCGGGTTTGAACCCAGGCAGTCCAGCGTTTAAAGCAAACACCATCAAGCCCGGCTAAACTCGAACTTTGGAAATTGTGATTCAATTTCAATAAGAAGGTGCCTGTTCGTAGCAAAATTTTTATTATTTTAGAATTTAAGTGCAAGTAATCACGAATCATGCGATCGTAAGACATATACCATGAATTGTTTTTTAAAGCATAGAATCATGGCTAATTTTTGCATGAATTGTGTGCTTAATGCTTTATTCTCGCGCTCAATTCTCTCTGTGCAGCCGATTATTTGTTGAACAGATGCCTTGGCTCCGAAACTCAAAACAACAACGAAGCTTTTAACGCAGTGCTGTGGTCATTCGCACCGAAGCATATGCACACCGGCGCACGCACTATTGAGACTGCCAATTATATTACAACTGTCATAATTAACGAATGTTTTTTGCCCATACTTCAAATAATGAACCTAATGGGCATCCCGATTGGCAACGTCACAAATGGTTTCGCCATGTCTTGGCACGAAAAATGTTTTAAAAGGTCCAAATCCAGAGCTCTGGCCGCATCAAAAGAAGGTATAACTTCCGGAACTTTTGAAGAAGAGGAAGGAGTTGTTTATGGGGCTGGCATTGCAGATTGATATATGTAAGTATTTCACAAAAAAAAAAAGAATTTCTTTCAATTCTTTCTTTCAATTTTATTTATTTAAAACTTAAATACTGAAGATTATTGTGGTAGCTATATTAATGTGTAGAAAACAAAGAATTAGGGCAGAGATCCCTTGAAAAAAAAAATAAAAAAAAAATTTTTAAAAATCTATAAACTTGAATATATTAACTATATACAGTGGCTCACAGCTTATTTCGTGCAGACGATGTGTTAAATTTTGAAATGCTATAACTTGGTAACTAGTACTGGTAATGAAAAAATTTAAACGACATTTGTATCCTAGTAATTATATATTTTTATAGAAATTTTCATTTCTGTATATAAAAGTCTACTAAAAAGATAATTAACAAAAAACTGAAAATACAGCAAAATTCAACGCCACAGCTTATTTCGTGTACACTGTTTTTAAATGTAAGCTCTTGAACGTGATGCCGTTAGTTTATTGTTTTCTTTCGCTGTTTTTTTTCTTTACTATATCGTGATTCTTCTGATCGCAGTTAGCAGTTATTTTTGGTGTGAATTTAAAACAGTAAGTGCACAAATAAGTTTGTTTTAAAAATGGGCCATCGCACAACAAAAGAACTGCGCGAATTAGTTTTAATTCACTTTAAAAAAGAAAAAAGCTAACGGCAAATAGCTAAATTTGAGACTCTCTACAGTGTAGTACATCATCCAGCGCTTTTGCACGAAAATCATATTGCTTATAAGAGCAAAAATGCTCCAAATAAAATATTTACAGAAGCGGACGAATTACTTTTCTGCGAAAAATCAAAGAAAATCCGAGGCTTTCGGCTCCTTAATTGGCTTGAGGAGGTTGTGAAGGAGTTGGGCAAGAAATGCTGTGCCGAAACAATTCGTCGTCTGCTGCGGGAAAACGAGTTTAATGGTCGAGTAGCACGCAAGAAACCTTATATTAATAAAAAAAAAATCAGCTATGTCTACTGAACTTCGCTTAACAACACGTTTTATATCCTAGGACATTCTGGAATGGACATTAATTTTCTCGAGGGAGTCTTAGTTCAATATTTTTTGGCTCCGACGGAATGCAATATGTGTGGCGTAAGGCTAATACCGAGCTGAACAATAAACATCTCAAGCCTACAGTAAAACATGGTGGCGGCAGCGTAATGGTTTGGGCCTATATAGCTGTAGGGGCGTTGGAAAATTAGTTTTAATTGAAGGCATTCTGGGCAAGGCAATGTACCTTGATATTTTAAAAGAAAATTTGCTTCAAAGTGCCGACACCTTGGGCGTAAGAGAGTCATTTCGGTTCTACCAGGACAACGACCCAAAACATAAATCAGGAATCGTCCAGTCATGGTTGATTTGGAATTCCTCGCATCTTATGAATCCGTCGGCACAGTCAGCCGACTTAAATGTAAAAGAAAATTTATGAGCAATTTTGGACAGTGGCATTCGCAAGCGGAATATTTCCAATAAAAATGATTTAAAAATGCCTTAATGGAGGAATGGCCACAAATACCCCCAGAGATTACAAAAAAGATGAAGAAGATGCTTAAAAATATAATTTAACAAAGTGGTGGCCGCACAAAATATTAAAAAATACTAACATATAACATTTTCTTAAGATTCAGTGCAGTGCACGAAATAAGTTGTGACGTTGAATTTTGCTTCATTTTCATTTTTTTGTTTATTATCCTTTTAGTAGGCTTTTATATAAAGAAATGAAAGTTTTTTTATTAATATATTATTACTAGCATACAAATGTCGTTTAAATTTTTTCATTACGAACACTAGTTACTAAGTTAAAGCATATCGAAGTTAGAAGTTTCGTCTACACGAAATAAGCTGTGAGCCACTGTATAATAAGTTTAAAGAAAATCTTAACACTAAAGTTGGCAAAGCCTGACAGTTCATACAATTTCACTTGGAATATGGCAACACTTGACAAATCCTGCATCTTTTCAGAGAAAAACATACGAATAATAAATAAACTTTTATATTGATGAAAAATGATCTATAGTTTCTGTGGTACTAAAAAAATAAAGAAAATCAGAATGTAGGGAAGCCAAAAGGTACATTTTTCATAATAAATTTTTGTTACAATTGTCACACGAACTGACTGTTTGAACTTTACATGTTAGGAAGATATGCCAAAAAATTTTGAAAGTCAAAATCCAAAATTGCATGTCATTATAAACGCGTGTTACAGATTTATTTTCGTCCAGGCCAAATGCCCCATAAAGCGGTGTTTCGAGCATTAGTAAATTGTATGTAGAATTCGAAAAATTGTAAATATTCATAAATTTTTCATGAATGAACATTTTGCAAAAGTGATCATTAAAAAATGTTAGTACACTCAGAAAAATATCAACTGTAATATTAACAGTCGGCCGCTGTTATTTCAAAATACTGTTCGATTGAATGATTTGCGTTTAAGTAAACAATTTTCATTGTTGAATGAACGTTTCAAAGTATTTTTGTATTGTTTAAATCATCTGTTGAAATATTTTTGTGCTAATATTGAATTGTCAATTTTTTCTAAGCAATAGTTTTTTTATGTGTTTTGCTATAGTTGCCAGTAGCTTAGTGGATGTGCACTAGACTGTCATGAGGGAGACGTGGGTTCGAACCCTAGCTGTGTAAGTATCAAAAATTGTAAAATTTAATAATTGAAATGATAATAATTCTGTTTCATTAATTGTTTGGTCAAAAATAACCTTCAAAATAAAATGCTTACAATCTTGCAAAAAAAAAAAAAAAATTGCAAATTTCATTTTTTATTTAAAAACAATATTTTATATAAAAAAAAATTTTTATTGGCCTTGTCGAATTTGAACAATGGACACTCGAGTACTAGACGCACACGTTAGCACACTCGGCCATACATGAACTTTCAAACCAGTGATCAAATTTCAATAAATAAGTTTTTATACGGGTTTCGTGTTCCAGTCAACCGACTGTTGATTTGAAAGTTTCATTTGTTGGATGGTATTTAACAGTGAAATCTGTTATTTCAACCCATGATTTGTTTGATAAAACAGCATTTTTTCCCTGAGTGTACTTTTTTGTTGAAAAAAAAAAAAATTGTAAGCAATAATAAGTTGAGACACCCAAATAATTTTTAGGCAACAGCCTAAAAATAAATTTTTAAAAATTAAGTTATTGTGAACATCCTAACAACTGCTTAAAAATATTCTTGCTAACAAGGAGTACACTGTAAAAAAGGATATTACATTCAAATGTTATGTTCTCGATCTTAACTCTTATTTCAGATGCCACCACGTCAACGTTTTTTTTTTCGATCCGATCTATTATACAACTTTTTTTCGCGTTTATAAATTATAAATTTTGATATTTATGTATATGATAAAATAAAGTAGTAGAACACTTCCCTTAATTTAGCATAAGTCGCTTGTATTTTCTTACACAGGATTTTTGTTGAACGCTTTACTTAGAAACGTAACTACAGGGTAAAAAAGAGTTGAGTGTTTTTATTAGGTACCTATCTTTTGAAACATGAACAAAACAATTTTAAATTTTAAAATAATTTTTACAAAATTGCCACCAATAATTTCACAAAAGTTAATTTAATAGAACCTATGTAGACCCTTTAACCCTCTTATAACAATATCTGCGGCCGCCTTTGCTGTAATATAAATGTCATATGCATGCAAATTAAAGCACGTGCGTGTGTGTTTGTGTAAATACCTTTGCTAGATATAATAACGCAATTGAAAACGATTTTGAACATACACACAGCCTAGCTTAAGCCTTGTACAAATACATACACATATATATCAATCTGACGTTTTCAGTTACGATTAAATATATTGCTGCGCATGCAATTCATGTTTATAACATTTACAATAATTGCAGTGTTTTTGCTGTCATCACTGCTGTAGCTGCTGCTCCTGCTGCTTCTGCTGCTGTTGGTCACTCGACAACAGTTGTCACTTGACCGCTATAGTTTACCAGTTGTTATAATTTTTATTTGGATATCTGGTATTGTGTTTGTGAATGACTGTGTATGTGGTGTGTGCTTGCGAGGCAATCGAGATTATTTTCAATATAGTTGTTATTGTTGTTGTTGTTGTTGTTGTTGTTTTTGTGTATATCGTCAGCTTATCCTCTTAAATGTTAATGACGACTATGATGATGATGATGATGATGTTTATAGTCAGAGTTATCGTTATTATAATTATCAACGTATTGGTATAATTATTATTGCTATTGTTTGCTGTTACTTCAACTGTACTTCTCATATTTGCCAGATTTATCGACAAAATCCCTGAAGAGGAATTTTTTTATGAGATCTTTTTAATTCTACGTGAGCATTTTCAATTTTCACAGCACATTTCCTTATCACCAAAAAATGTTATTTCACTGTCTCGTTATATTGAGTTAAATTTAAATTTAAATGAATCTTTATGTTATTAATAAGCTCTTATATAAGATATTTTTTGTAAATATTTACCAAATTTAGGCTTTATCCCAGAGACATACGAGGGAGGGATTTTTTGACGTATGAGTCGACACTATAAGAGGTTTTTTGCACAAAGTTTGAATAAAAATATATTTTATTATTTAATTGTATTTCTGAACTTAAAAACAGGGACCGTTATAATTATGAGCAATATCGAAAAAATTAAAAAAAAAATAATAATTTTATTATGATTTTTAATTTTTTGCTCTGATATAAAAATCGTTTTCTAATTTTTATTTTTAAATTCAAAAATAAAAATTATTTGTTATTTTTATTTTTTTTTTTACTCAAACATAAAAATCATTTTTGATTTTTTTTTTTTTTTTTTTTACTTAACCCTAGGAGGACATGCTTATTTTTTGTACATTAAGGTCATGCTTCGTCGAATAGACGACACTATTTTTTAAATGGATCCTACTGATGTCCTATACAGCAAAATCTTTAAAAAACACTTGTTTTTGATTATTAAGGTTATTTTGAATGAGGGAAAACACAGAAAAAATTTATTAATAATTGTTTTTAATAAAAATTTGAGTTTTTTCCTTTTTGAGTTTATTTGGCTTTTTTAAAAAAAGGCAGTTACAACAAAATAAAATATTAACAACTTAAACCATATATTTAATATAAATTTAATATCTATCTTAAAAACAGAGGTCAAAATTTGAAGCCAATAAAGTTTTTAAATGGATACGGAAATATTATAGGCAATAGGCTAGAGGTCTATTTTATGCTCCCCACTTAAGATTATATGGCATTTTGTGCGGGATGATTTAGTTGTACTGCGTTTAAGCTGGGACTATTGATGTAATTTCGTACCATTGTCGTTTAAATTGGAACCCTTGCCCAATCAGGTTATTGGCTTTTTATAAGTGCAAAATGTAATTTTTTAGCAACGTAGTTGGCGTAATGGCGTAACAATTTTAAGAGTTGAGCACTGGACGAACAATTTTTTTTTTTTGAATTAGGTCCTATAGCTATCTTCAGCAAAAGTAATACGCTTACAGATTAATTACAGCAAAGCTAGTTGTCTATAAGTGTTCTGTTCTATTTCACATTATCTCACAGTAGTTTAAGAGAGTTGTGTTAAAAAAGCATTCCTGCGAAGATTCTGTATCTTACAAGCCATTTCTTACAGACTTCTAAAAGACTTCAGCTATCAGAGTCTTAAGTCTTTAGTCTGATCTGATCTGGTATACTGTATAATCAAGGGCCTTGTAAGAGTCAATAAAGAGTCTATTATATCCTTAAATGACATTTGTCAGAGTAGAAGACTTTGTACAAGAACAACGGTCTACTAGAAGAATATTACTCTGATTTTAAGAGTAGCGGTCTGGCTAGAAGAGTATCAGTCTGATTATAAGAGCAACGGTCTGACTAGAAGAGTATCACTCTGATTATAAGAGCAACGGTCTGACTAGAAGAAAATCACTCTCATAATAAGAGCAACGGTCTGACTACAAGAGTATCACTCTGATTATAAGAGGAACTGTTTGACTAGTGAATGCTTTTTCAAAATGGTGGTCCTACAAATTTCGTAAGTCAATTCATATGTGACTTACTTAAGTATCTTATTTATGAAGTAAAAGCTGTACTCTTGTCTGGAGCATCAACTCTTAAAACTGCCTTACAGTGCATTTATTGAGAGTATAGTAGTGCAACATAAGATTCATGCGGTAAAGCTTCCATCGCAATGAAATTTATGCGTTTAGTGATAAAATATTACACCACGCATAAACAATATTATAGATAATATAATTTGGGAAGTGTTGTATGTATGCATAATTTTAATAAAAAATGTTTGATTATATTGATGTTAACGTATTTATGTTTTAATTCTCTTAAGAGTATTTATCTGCAATAGATCTGAAAGTCTTGTCTTAGACAAAG
The DNA here is from genome assembly GCA_958299015.1 of Tetanocera ferruginea. Lineage (NCBI taxonomy): Eukaryota > Metazoa > Arthropoda > Insecta > Diptera > Sciomyzidae > Tetanocera > Tetanocera ferruginea. Next base: position 100,976,560 of record OY282642.1, on the reverse strand, counting down.
CTACTAAGAGTTTTAATCTTGTTTCAGTGGTCTAAGAGATCGATATGAGGGTGCTCTTAAAATAAAAACTCGCACTTAAAAAGTGCCAAAATGAGCTTAGAAGAGTTTTACAAGTATCTTACAGATAACGTTTAGAGATAATCATAAGTTTGTCATTTTTAATAATTTTTTTTCAGTAAGTCTAAAGGATAAAATAAAGATAGTATTTGTTGCTTGGGTCTGCACCAAAGTGAACGTTGAAATAATCCTGTTTTGGATTCTCCCATCCATTGGATTTGTCACACATCAATAGAAATTTTTCTAATATCTTAACAATAATATTTTTTTCACGTAGAATTACGTCTTACAGCGCGGTTTGTATGGGGTCGTTTTAACAGATTTTTTGAAGGTCATGCAACGTTTTTGGCGAATACTTTAGAGTATACCTACAGCCTTTAATACTAATTGTTCAAAGATAATATATATACTAAAATATCAGATATATCCTGCGCTGAATGAATATCTAATTTTGGATTTTGTCACTATTATATGAAAGTCAGAAAATAGTAAAATATAAGAAGAAAAATGCATGTTCTTATATGAGAAAGTCGATCATCAGCTGCTTATAATGTAACTGCTGTGCCTGCTGCTTTTTTTGTTTTTGTTTCGTTGTTTATGCTTGTATTGTTTTTATTTTGCACGAACTGATTGGTTCGTATTAGAGCTTCAGCTTCAGAATGATTCTATGGCCAATCGGATGCAGTGGGATTATATGAGGTCACAGGTGGGTCATTGGCACATTTATGGGTTCCATGGAATATTTGGACCAAAATGGATGATTCTATGGCCAATCGGATGCAGTGGGATTATCTGAGGTCACAGGCGGATCAATGGTACTTTGATGGGTTCCATGGAACATTTGGACCAAAATGGAAGATTCTATGGCCAATCGGATGCAGTGGGATTATCTGAGGTCACAGGTGGGTCATTGGTACTTTGATGGGTTCCATGGAACATTTGGACCAAACTGGATGATTCTATGGCCAATCGGATGCAGTGGGATTATCTGAGGTCACAGGTGGGTCATTGGCACATTTATGGGTTCCATGGAATATTTGGACCAAAATGGAAGATTCTATGGCCAATCGGATGCAGTGGGATTATCTGAGGTCACAGGTGGGTCATTGGCACATTTATGGGTTCCATGGAATATTTGGACCAAAATGGAAGATTCTATGGCCAATCGGATGCAGTGGGATTATATGAGGTCACAGGTGGGTCATTGGCACATTTATGGGTTCCATGGAATATTTGAACCAAAATGGATGATTCTATGGCCAATCGGATGCAGTGAGATTATCATAGGTCACAGGTGGGTCATTGGTACTTTGATGGGTTCCATGGAACATTTGGACCAAACTGGATGATTCTATGGCCAATCGGATGCAGTGGGATTATCTGAGGTCACAGGTGGGTCATTGGCACATTTATGGGTTCCATGGAATATTTGGACCAAAATGGAAGATTCTATGGCCAATCGGATGCAGTGGGATTATCTGAGGTCACAGGCGGGTCATTGGTACTTTGATGGGTTCCATGGAACATTTGGACCAAAATGGATGATTCTATGGCCAATCGGATGCAGTGGGATTATTTGAGGTTACAGGTAGGTCATTGGTACTTTGATGGGTTCCACGGAACATTTGGACCAACATGGATGATTCTATGGCCCGTCGGATGCAGTCGGATTATCTGAGGTCACAGGTGGGTCATTGGCACTTTCACGTGAATACGAACTTCACGTGAAGTTCATGAATAAAATACACGTGTAGTTGAGGTTCGTGTTTTCGTGAAACTGGAAATTCTAGTTCGTATAGGTAGTATTGTAAGCATTGGTTCGCATTGGGTTATATATGCACTACTGTTCTAGTTTACTAAGTGCTCTATTTTGAAACCAGGGGTCATTTACCTCTTTTCAACTCAGTCAATGAACTCAAACTGTTAAATTTAATGAAATGGGTCTGTGATCCGGTTAGATTTAACTCTTATGAAAAACACGAGTTGGATCATATTTCGCTTTATGCTTTTACCCAATAGATGGCGTTAGATTTTAATTTTTGTTTTTCATGCAAATTAGTTTGGATTCCACATCCCACTAGCACTAGCGAGTGTAGTTCGCAAACTATACATCGCACAGAGACGAAAGTGTAGCTCGCAAACTAAATATCAGACAGAGACGAGAGGAAAGGACATGTGCTAAGCGTGAAGTATAGACAACATACGATTTTTTAAAAATCGAGGTCTTAATTTTAATTTGAAATAAGTAGTTAAACTGACTGTAGCTCGCAAACTATATATCGGGCAGAGACGAAAGTGGCACCAATAGAAAGTGCATTTGCTTCGCCTTCTTTTCAACTAATTCAATGAACTCAACCTATCAAACTAAACGAAATGATCGAAAAATTTGAAATTTTGCTTGTTTCCTTTTGCTTGCTCATTTAATCATACTTACATTTTTACTTTTTCTTTGTTTTGGGCTCAATGAGTCCATGATTGAGTGTTATTCATTTATTTGTTAATTTTCGGAAGATCAATAAATATACGTGCAAAATGGACAAAACAATCGGACCAAAGAGACAAAGTAGAAGAGGCTACAACTAAAACGGAATTCTACGTTTTCACTTACGATACTATCGAAACTGTTTCTTTTTTTTGACTGCAGATTTTGCACACCAGCAGTAAAAATCGAATTTTTATACGAAAATAACTACAAAAAAACCAAAATATGAAACTCAAAAAGTTGCTCAAAAGCCATGCTTCGTCGTTTCGACTACGCTATTTCTTAAAAATCATACTTATAAACTATTTATTCAGCTCTACGTGTTTGCATACGTTGAAGCTAGTCTTTGACTGGTGCTATACGAAAAATCAGAACAAAACAAACAAAAACAAGGAAGAAAAACGTTAAAATATAATCATGCGTCGTCGATTGGACGAAGCATGTTCTTCCAGGGTTAAACAAAAAATCATTTTCGATTTTTATTTTTTTACTCAATTAAAAAATCATTTTTTTTTTTTTAATCAACAAAAAATCATTTTTGATTTATATTTTTTTTTACTCAAACAAAAAAATCATTTATTTTTTTTTTGGGTTTTTATGGTTTTTTAGGTAAGAAAGTGAAATAATGTATTGGTTTTTATTATTTCGTAAAATAATTATACAATAGAAAAAGAAAAAAAAATTCTACATTTAAATTTTTTGTTTAGAAATTTAAATTGTTTAAGGATCTATATTATTTTGCTCGTAAATTAAAAATCGAATTCACAAGCTATCTTTTTGTAAGACGTTCTTAATAGTTGTGCTTTTTTATCCCTTCCAAATTTGAAAAGAAACTAAGCTGATATTAAATTTTAAACTTATTTTATTGAGAATTATTAAAATGATAGGCATTAATTTTTTTTAGAGCAAAATTTTTTCCAAATTTTCTGGTGACAAATTATATCTCTGGTCACTTAAAATTAGTGAAAGTGTAGAAAATCAATGCTCCATACTTACTTGTGTAGCTGGAACACTGTAAACTATTTTCGCACGAGACCACAGGAATGGATATATAAATCGTTTTTCATGCCAGAAGCTCACTATATCATCGCCTAAATTAACGGCTTTGGGGGAATAATTTTCAATATCAATGTCTAAAATCAGTCTAGCCCGACTCTGATATACCCTAAACCTATTTTTTCATAAAACAATAATAGTATTGGAAAAGATCTTCCCGTGTGCGGATTAAGCCCATATTATCTATACATTTTAATTTTTATGAACAATTTATACATGCCCAAGTTTTATTCCTTTTAAATAATGACTTTTAATATTGAGCAAAAAAAATAAAATCAAAAATAATTTTTATTTCTGAGCAATAAAAAATATTTTTTATTTCAGAGCAAAGTATATAAAAATCAAAAATAATTTTTAATTCAAAGCAAAATATATAAAAATCAAAAATAATTTTTATTTTTAAGCAAAAAAAAATGTAAATCAAAAATACTTTTTACATCGGAAGAACAAAATAAAAATCATTTTATAATAATTATTTTTAATTTTTATGCTTAACACTTGAAAAATAAAAAATCATTATTTATTCGAAGAGTCAACACAAATTCTAAAATTTCGGTAAAGTTACTCAAAAGTTTTTTTCCAACACTTAGAACATACTGATTTTTTTTATTAAAATTTGAAAAATATTTACTATTTTCGCTCCCTGCTTGAAAATAATCTCATTGTCGTCGAAATACATCTTATTTGTATTAGTATTCATATTCAAACTGTTGCAATGAAACGCTTAATCCTTAAAGAACCAATTTAAAATGTTAATTAAAAACCACCTTAAGCTTTGATCAAGTTTTCATCTACAACAAATTAATAAATGAATATTCTTCTTCACATAATCTTGACTTAAAGAAGCACCTATTCTGATTGCATTTTATAGCAAATTGTGTACATTAAGCTCTAAGCTGCTTATATTTATTATTCATTCTGCATGTTTAATAAACACATCTCATAGAAATATTTTCTATTTTCTTAGAATCTTCGACATTAAAGAAAATCCCTTAACCCTTGGCTTTAAAAACCGTAGCAGTCTTCTCCATACCGAAAACAAATCAGGCAAACTAATTTAATCCAAACGAGGCTACCAAATCCTGCCTTCCCACTCTCTAATTGAACTAGCTTTGATCAACACAGGAATGGGTAAAAGAGAATTTCTTGTGAGAATTCAATTTGGCATCCATAGTGCCATAACTACTAAGTGTAAGTGTAAGTGTTAATTATTATTAATATTACAATACAAATACTTACGTCTGGTTGAGTTTATGTGTGCAGAAGTATGTTTGTATATTATTACCTTTGTTTGTATTTACACGCAGTTGTCCTCTTGTCTCATTTATGTTCTTTTAAGGATTATTTAATGTTGTTTATATATTGGTTCACTTTAATTATAATTATGATTGCTTAATTCATGCAGAAAATAATAGGGTTTGTCAAGATTAAAATTTGTTTTCGTTTCGATGTATGTATATGTGTTCATTTAAATTTATATTTAAGCCGCCCTCTTTTATGTTGAACAAACGATTTTAAGTTATAACTTTTGTTTCTTAGAGATATTTAGAGACAAAATAAAAAGAAGTTAATTTTTATTTTATTTATTTAAGAACACAATTATCTTATTTTAGTTAAAAACACAATTATTAATTTTTGTGGTTCATTGATTTGAACAAAGATCTGACTATATGTTATGATAACACTGTCTCACAGTTGGAGCATTAGTCTGTTACATGAATTGCAAATAATCTCAGTATGAAAATATTTAAGTTTCAAAAATCAAATTATTACAAAACAATGAAAGTCCATTTCACTCTAAAAAATAAAGCGTATTTTAAAGACTGCCTTTAAATCAACTTGTACCTGAATTTAAGCATGGTTTGAATTGTAATATTTTAAATGCTTAAAAATCCAAAGAAGCATATTCGAAGTCAGCTTTTGGAAGTTGATTTTAAGAGAAGCTAACTTAATTTAAACAAATTAATTGGTTTTTATATTAAAATGTCTACAATTCATCAAATGAGTCTTAATTTAAGATAGCTTGTATTGCTATTCAGGCCAGATTGTTTACGATAAGGGCTGAAATTCAGCGAAGGTAAGGCTGCATTTAACATTTAACTGCCTTTAAGTAAGACATCATTGAATGCTGTTTTACAGTATAAAAAGACAAAAGTAATTTCAGCAAAAGCTGTCTTAATGCTGTTGCAGCTTATTTTAAGACAGTTTTTCACCTAATATGAAGATTTACTTTTTACAGTGTTATAAAGCCTTTTCAGCTTTTGGCGATATCTAACAAATCAACTTAAACCTATTAAAATAACAAAAAAAAACATAAGCAGGTTTGAAGAATTATTTTATTTGGAAAGTCTATGGCAGTGGTCATCAACTTATGTTTTCCCATAGCCCGCGGGCGTCGTGTGTTTTTGAGCTTTTGCACACGAAGTAGCATTCGGCTCGTTGCCAGCGTACACTGCGTAAAAGTTTGTTTATTCTGCTGTGCTTTAAATTTTTAGTCAGTATGGTTTGAGCGTTCATGCGGGAAGGTTGTCGTTCGCTGGTTTGATAATGAATATAAATATTTTGCAATGTTTGAGAAAAGATGGTGGCTACAAGTTATATTTTCAGAAAATTTTTACTGTGAATCCCAATATATGATATGGTTTTTTCGTCAAACTTCTTAAAGCATCTGACAGTTCATTGCATTTTCTGCGTGATTTTTATTTCATTATGTGTGCAAATAATTGCTTTAATCAATTTCCTCATGTTTTTGTTTTTGTTTTGTTCACATTTTTTAAATCTCAAATTTTAAAATCAAAATTTTGGTTACTGATAGTATGAAGCAGCTTTTTTATATTTATAAACAAATTAGTAAATTATATCCATAACTTTTATGTATTTTGCTCTTTTCTATGTTTAACCATCTATTTTATTATACAACATGCTATTTTAATAGCAACAAACAAACATAAAAATAAAAACAAACCATTATAATGACAATCGAACACACGACTATGTTTGCTTAAGCCAAATGGTGCGAGAGCTTTTAACAACTACTTGTTTCAGTGTAAAGCTCTGCACTCGGAAAGCTCTCTTTGTTGTTGTTTGAACCGTGCGTTGATGACCACTGGTCTATAGGCTTAAAAAAGTGTCCAGTAATATAAATTTGCTCTCCTGAATTCAGCTGAATTCAGAAAATAACATTGAAAAGGATGACATTCGTTGATTATGTATGTAATAAGATGAGGAGAAGCAGCATGTTTATATGATGTTGTTCGTCAGAAGTTTTATTTTTAATCCCAGAAAATCAATATCAATAGACATTTTTTACAAATTTAATTTGAATACTAAACTGATGACATTAACATAACAACAATAATATATAAGTGATAAAATTAGATCCGTCTGTCTGTCTGTCCGTCCGACAGCCTGTCGACACGATTGCAGCCGTAATTTTCAAGCTATCGTAATGAAACTTTGTACTTAAACTGTTTTTACAAAATCAAAGATCAAGTTCGAGAATAGGTTAGATCGAATAAAAACCATGCCTACCTCCCATACAACTGCAATAATGAAAACTGTATAAAGAGACTAATATTTTAGCTACAAAACTGAAAATCGGTTTTTGGGTATTTTATGCCAAAACTAAAGCGTCTAAGACAAATGGGCGTCATCCACTCAATATCACGCCCACCTACCATATAACCCCAAAATTGAAAATTTTATAAATAGACTTCTGTCTAAGCTACAAAAATAAAATTATGTTCATTCATTCATTTAATATAAAAAACCAGCGGATGTAACCCGGTGTTACTCGGGGTTGTGCCTTAAGTACAGAAAAGGGACGATTTTCAAAACTGCTCTCATTTAAGCATTTTTTAAATTATAAATTAAATATTTTTAATTATCGTTTTTTCGGGTTTTTCCCCCTCCTTCCGTCGAAAGTGTTTAGTCAAATTTACGTAAAACTTTAACTGCCAGATATGATTAAAAAAAAATAACATCTTCAACGTCTCGATGTGACGTCTGGTTTCTGAGGAAAATGGTCACCCATACTAAAAAAAAAAAAAAACATATCTCTCTCCGGTGAAAAATTTCTCTATTTTCGATCATAGCAATGTTCTCTTTTTCAAATAAAATTTTCTTCAATTTGAATAATTTTACACATTTTCGAAGAAGTATTTCTACACTTCTAGGAAATGGAAAAATTTCAATATATCTTATAATGATAAATATTTTTCTCGCACAAAAAAATTCTCATTTATAGAGAAAAAGTTTTCCAATATTTTTATAAAAAATTCACCTCAGAAGTATTTTCTTCAATAAAAACAAATGTTTTCTCAAAAATAAAAAGTATTTTTCTCTACAAACGATATATTTGTATGTACTTCTCTTTTTCATAGCAGCTTTTTATCATTTTTAGAGTATTTTTCGGATCACAGTTAGAGAAAGGCATTCTCTGGAGCAAAGTTTAAACAATTTTTTTCTAAATATAATGCCTTATTTATCATATTCCGAGAAACTTTTTTCTGAGTGCAGTTTGAAAAGTCATTTCGAGAAAAATGCATTTTAAGTTTTTTTTAGCATGCATTTAAAATGCAATTTTATCTCAAGGATTTTAAAAAAAACCTATAAGCATCGATTCGACATTTGGATTGTCTACGTTCAAATTCGGTTTTACTGTTCGGTTAATTTTTTTTTTTCATCTTTATATAGCTTCTGCTCGTCTTGACTTCGTTTGCCTTCGGCTCATTCCTTGATTTTTATCGAAAAAAAACTTTTAAAAGCATAGGATCTATTTCAGTAACAGATACAAATGCATACCAAATTTCATCAAAATCGGTTCATCCGTTTTGACGTGAATCAGCCAAACATAGTTGATTGAATAAAGCACCTTCTCACGGAAGTTATCTGAAATTTAAATAGTCTCAATTCTGTTGCAGGGTCAAAATATTTCACATACCAAATTTTAGTAGAATCGGTCAAGTCATTTACGATTTATTGAGTCTTGACAATTTACTACTTAAAGCGCCTTCTAACGGAAGTCATTGGAATTTTTTAAAAGCCTATGTTTTATCTTGGGTGCAGTCGAACCTTCATTCCAAATTTCAATGAAATCGGTACAGGTGCTTAGGAGTTATTAAAGAGTGCCACGCCCAATTACTTCCGCCCACTTTTTACCTATGCTTTATATTGGTTGCAGTTGAACCTTCATACTAAATTTCACTGAAATCGGTCCAAGCGTTTAGAAGTTATTGAGTTTTAAAAATGCACTACTTCAAGTGCCTTCTTGCGGAAGTTTTTGGAATTTTTTATATTTTTTGTTTTATCTTGGGTGGAGTTTAACGTTTACACCAAATTTTTTTAAGAGTTATTATGTCTTAAAGCGCCTACTTAAAGCGCCCTCTTGCGAAAGTCTTTAGAATTTTGTATAGCCTATGTTTTATCTTTGTCGCAGTCGTTGGTTCAAACCAAATTTCATTGAAATCGGTCCAGGCGTTTAGAATTTATTATGAAGTGCCACGCCCACAGACTTGCGACCACTTTTTTACACCCCCTATGTTCTTTCTCTCTATCAAACGTACTCGTTGTCCAAATTTCAGCTCAAGTGGATAAACGGTGCGCGAGTCTATACGGCACAGACAGACAGACAAACAAGCATTTGATTTTATATTATTTTATATATATAAGATTAACTTTTTTGCATGTTGTCAATCATCTATCAAGTTTTTTGATAACAACGAATGTAATGATATGCTCTTTAAAATTAAGCTTTAAGCTCAGTATGCAGCAAGCTTAAAGAAATAAAGAAATACATTTTCCATGCATACTCTTAGGATGAAAATTAGATATTACCGACCAAAACGCGTTCTTGAGACATGGTTGGTGTCTGTGATATACTTCTGATATCAGATCAAAACCTGTTCAATATTAATTCCATTTTGTTTTCATAATTATCATGAGCATATTTGGCGTAATGGTAGCGCTTTCGACTCTTATGAGATGCTAGTAACGAAAGTCTGGGTTCAATTCCCACTGGCGTTGGCAATTTTTTGAAAATTTTTATATGAAATGAAAACATTAGCCAAGCGTCAAGAATAAGAGACCTTGAAATTTCACTCGCCGCCAAAGAAGTTTCACTTCAAAATTTATTGATATTGAACATTCATAAATATATGCAACTTCGGAAGTCTGGACTAACTGGACTGAGATAGACATTACACTTGCCTCAGATTATAATTTGCATGTTTATATAGCGCTCCGCCACACATAAAACCTTCGACACTTCTTTCACTTGATATCCTTGAAATAAAGCAGACTTGACGGAATAGGTTAGACACCTGAAATACTTTGTTCATAGAGAAAAAATAACACAGAGTTATTATTGCTTTTTGAAATAAAATTAATGAATGTATTTTCATTTGAAGCAAAACCAGTTTGATTCTTTTTTTAATTTTTTTTATTTTTTTTTTATATTTTATTAAGGTGCTTCAGTCACTTCGTATGCTCGTATTACATATAAATTTATTACCATAAAAACAATTGAGCAATAATCCGATTCTATTCTATTCTCTCATAAGGTACTCGTATAGAAGACGCTTTTATTAGTCTTCTCCATGATTACGCATATTTAAATCAATAACTAGTATCTTTTATGAGTACTCATAAGCAGATACAATAATGACTCTTTTATGAGTCTTATTTGTGAACAATCATTTAGCAGTCATATTAAACACTCTTTCATGAGTACTTTCAATGATTCATCATAAAACATTCATAAAAAAACACTATTTTTAGAGCCATTTTTTGGAGAGTCTCAAAAAATGTTTGCAGGAATGTTTAAGCTGCAGAAAAGCAATTTGATATGTTTGTATTTTAGTCGTCATAAAAAAAGTTAAATCTTTTAAAATCTCATATCAAAAGCGCTCCAACTAAAGATATTTTAACCCTTACGAATCGACCGTGGGGTATTTTAACTTCGGTCAAGTCGAAGACACACCTTACTAGTTTTATTGAAAAATTGTCTTTAGTGACGAAGCTTATTTTTGGCTCAATACGTCAGGTACGTCAACAAACAAAATTGCTGAATTGAATCAGAAGAGCAGTCAGAGGTAGTTAAAGAGCTGCCAATTAAGCTAGAAAAATTCACTGTTTGCTGGGCCGAGGGCATTGGACCGTTATTTTTCAAAAATAACGATACAGTCAATGGATCAAGGTACGGTGTGATAATTACTGACTTTTTTATGTCCAAAATAAAAGAATTGGACTTAATTGACATTTGGTTTCAACAAGCCGGTGCCATATACCACACGGTACTCAATTTCATAGACCTGATAGTCGAATTTGGTAAGCAATTTGAGAAAGATTTGATGAACGATGAACGATTGATGAATGGTTTGATGCAACCCAATGGTCGCCAAGGACACCCCACTGGATAATTTCTTGTGGGTTTTTTTCAAAAAATTACTAACTAGTAGAAACCAAAATTTATTTAAAATAGTTTATGGCTACTTAGAAACTGTACTCGTATTATAACATTTGTAAGCAATCATTTTTATAATTTTTTATTACAATATTAAACTACGAACAAAAGAAGTTCTTGCTGTTTGTCTTAAAATGTTCTGTCTTAAAAGAATGTTAAAATGTCTTAAAATCAACACAATTATATTATGTTTCGTTTTTTTTTTCTAAGTTTTAATTATGAGTAAAAGTAGCAACAGCCTGTGTTGCGGCAGTTTGTTTTTACCGCAAGTTTGATTTTATAATTAATACCTACAATTTAGCAGCTTGAAATTGCAACAGCTCACAGAAAATAGAAACACAAAATGTGATCGAGCTGGTGCATGGTTTTCATTTCAGCTTAACCCTTATGTCAGTGACAATCAGAGTAACGAGGTACCCGGCTACCTTCATATTATTTATGTAGGAAAATAGTTGTAAATGTTTTAATTCTCAGCTAGATCGATGTTTTGTGAAAACTTATCTGTTAAGAACTTCAAAATAAATTTGTTAATATATTGTTTTATTTAGTGCTTAACGTAGAGAAAATATTTGCCTAAGTATATAAATAATTTCACGAATTTCTCGTATTTTCTAGCTTTTGCTTAGCTTTTGATGTTGTAGTTATTGTTGTCTGTGTATCAGATATTTTTATATTTATTTTTATTATAATCCAGTTGGAATATGAATCATCAAAGGCGAAGTCTTCAAAGCAGTCTTGAAGACCAAGCACGCATACTCAGAGCGAACGCTGACGTTTTGACAGACAAGTCATTATATCGTCAGCAACAAATAAATAAGTTAAGTTTAAGCAAACAATTCAAATTACTTTAACAAAAACAAAAATAACCATGCACGTTATTTTGTAAATACTATGCATTCCTTCTGCAATAGAGGCACGCATGCCATCCTTAAAGATAATTCAACAACATGTCTTGCAAGCCAAAGTGAAATTTTGTTTGAAAATGTTTGTTTGATCCGTCTTTCAAGAAACTGACATGTCTTGAAGACGGATGGATATAATTCCTGTAAAGAAAGAATTGTTTTTTAAATATTAACTGTTGTAACAAACTTCCGATTTCCGGATTATACAGCTGGGATATACTCGGTTATAAGCCGGTTTTCAGGGTTCGTTGCAGAGAGTTTATAATAATAAGAGACACTTTTGCTTATGTACCAATATTTCTTCTTAGTTTATTCGTTATTAAATTATTATCAATAATATTCCTATTGGCGTATTTGAATAAAAATCGATAGTCTTTATAAACACAGATATGTACTTGAGTTGACATTGACTTGCTGGCGATGTACTCAGTAATTTGCTTGATTTGACATTGATTTGCTGAGGATACACATAGTTATGTCCTTGATTTGACATTGACTTGCTGGCGAGATTCTTGAGTTGACATTGCCTTGATGGCGATGATATAGATTTTGCTGGAGATGTTGTGTTGCTTGTGCTGATACAGACCTTGCTGGAGATGTTGACACAAAGTCAAACTTGCTTATGGTGCGAGGAAAATGGTCTACGAAGGTGTTAGCACATTTTTTCCAGGAGTTGGACTGTTGCAGTCGACTGGTATGTATAACTTTGGTGGGATTAAAGAGTTCTCTGGGCAATTATCGTATACGATATACTCAACTGGCAACTGAGGAAGTTTGATAACGATATTGGCAAAGAAGACTTACCAGCAATACGTTATCGCGGCACCCTGCGTGTAGAAACAAAATATTATCGGGGAAGAAGACTTACCACCGATAATATGGCTACGTATATTGCGGCAAGCTACAAGTAGAAACAAAATATTATCGGAGAAGAACTTACCACCAAAAAAATGTGTTTACAGAAATCGACAAGAGAACTCTAGATCCTATCGAAGAAGTTTGACTTCAGTGTTTAACAGTGTTTAATAGTGCAGTGTTTAACCTTGTAGCCAATTATAAAAATTTTATAAAAAATGTGATCGCAGCCTAAGAAGTGGAGTGATAAGCGTGCTTGACTGCCAACACATAGATTTTGGCTTCAAATTCTGACCAAGCCATGGTCCCACGCTTTATCCTTTCTTCAATGCTTTCCTTTTGTATAATCAACAGGATTTAAAAATTCCGCCATATTTAAGACTTTAAACTGCAGGTAGTGGATAGAGGCAATTGAGAAATAAGATTGAAAAATAACTCGAATTGACTGAATAAAAGCTAAAAAACCACAGAGTTATTATTGTTTTTTGAAATAAAATCAACGCATGTATTTTCATATGAAGCAAAAACTGTTTAATTTTATTTTACTGAATAGCCTTCTAAAGCACCTAAATCATCTACTCAAGTTTTGGAGTATCCTTTAGAGGACCTTCCAGAAAATACGTACGTCTTAGCAATAACTGTACAGGTGACCAAAATAACCCAAGCCCAGGAACCGACCAGCTGTCTGTTTCTGTACAGTCATTTTATTTAAAAGCTCATCCTTAAGGGCAAAGCCCAAAAAGAAATAAATGATTTTTAACTCTTAGCATTTTTTTAAAGTTTTTAAGCCTTTTTCTTACTCAGGCACATTTCCAAGTTTTTGCTAGGTTTAGCAATTTGACGATGGTTCGTTCATCTGACTTAGGTTAACTAACCATTAACCGAAAGCTCTTAATCTAAAACTTGTAGAATGATTTCTCTATAGCCCTGGCCATATGACAAGATCAGTTTTGTGCCAACAAATGTGAATGGTTATTTAGATGTTTCTTGTTTTGCTGAGGACTTTTTACTCTTACAGCTTCTGTTTTACCAACCTAGCTTCTGTTTAGTGTGTCCGGAAGTGTAGTAAATTTTAAAAGATGTATGAAATAATAGCAGAATTTAAGGTTATGGATATTACCATACAGGTAGTTTTAGTAAATTTTAAAAATTAAACGTTTTTGACGTTGGAAAGGAATTGTACTAAAATTAGCGCTTTGTGCTTCACGCTATCAATTTAATTTTACAAAAACAAAAAAAAAAAAAAAAAAAATATATATATGAAAGTTCTAAAAGTTCATGCCAACTTCAAAAACGAAGAATACAATTGAAGGGCTTATTGTAAAAACCATGATATGCCACATTTAAAATATTTCGAAATAATCGACCTCAAAGTTTTTTTTTAAAAAATGTATATTTGTAAGAAATCATTAAAATGCTTACAAGCAATATTAGGTATACGTCCAAAATTAATCGGTTATTGATAGCAATATTTTCAGTTGATATTGATAATGCATCAAGGAACGTTATGCACATAAAATATGAACTTTTAAGGCAGTGAGGCATATCATCTTTTTGCAAACAGCCCTTCAATTTATGATTTACAAAAATTTTCAAAATGACATGAATCAGCTTATTATATTTTATTATATTTATTTTTATATATTAAAAAGAAATTATAAATTTCTTAGTAGCAACATACAAAACACATAAAGTTAACCGGACACCTCGTTACATCAATTTAGGTATAACAAACAATTTTGAAGCCACCCATCTACGCCACAATTTGTACATTTGTACACATTGTTACCCGGGTACCTCGTCACTCACATAAGGGTTAAACGCAAGTGTTTATTCTGTTTTTGGCAGTTTGACAAAATAAATGTGTTTTTAGAAAGCCAATATTTTGTCTTGAAGTTTAAACTTATGAAAACAAAGCATAACCAAAGCACAAACAGTGCTAATGAAACACATTAATTAATAGAGAATTTTTGGTTGAAACTTTAATTCAAGCCTGCACGTTAGTGATATAATATGTTTTGTATGCTCTTGACATATTAATTTGGGTTAATATTATGTCGAAAATATTAATAAAACTAGAGTTATGTTGTAAAATCTATCATAACAAATTTCTAGTACCACACTGCGTATGAGTAACATGCAATTAAACTATTTTCAATTAAACGCCTGAAAAGCTAAATTCGCTATGAAAAATTACATGAAGTATGTAGCTACTTTATAAGAAAATAGTACGAAATGTGATAAAATACCGCAAATACTCAGCCATTTAACTATCTTGGTGTTTTTATTCAAATTATTTATGAAAAGTTTTATTTAAAGTTTCATTTGCGCAGGCAATTGTACAAATACTACAACTTAAGCACAAAACATTTGATAACAACATACAAGTCCATTAACAAACAAGCCAACAGATGCAAATAATACTAAATAACATACAGATTAGTGCAAATAGAGCAAAATCTTGGGTTCTATGAAAAAGGATATGGCTAAAAAAAAAACATTTGCAAAAAATAAACTGACAGACGCGACAAACGAGACAGTTTCCGACTAAATGGAAATGTTGATAAACGACGTTGCTGTTGTTGTGTTGCAAATGATTTGCAACTTGGGTCTTTCCAACAAATAGCAATGAAAGAGTCAGTCAGTATAAAGTTAAACAATGTAAAAGAAATGTTTGCAGTCAACATTCGTTATTGGCTCAAGCGCGATGATCGGGGAAAAAAACTTTAAGAAAGAACTATAGAAAAGCTCTGCATCAAGAATATGCATGATGAATAGTTGGGTGTCAAGATACTGTTGCAACTTGAGAATGTTAATGAAAGTTTTCTTAACATACAAATGACGCTTTATAGGTGAAAAGCTTTCTTACACCTTAAAAATTAATTTTTTTTTTACTAAAGTTCTTGTTTGAAAAATAATTTAAACTAAAATGAGTTTTTTTTTTACTTAAGCTCATGCTTGAAAAATAATTTAAATTAAAGCGAAAAACTTAATTGCCTGAAGCACATGGCACTGTAGGCATAAACTTTGATATCACCTAATTATGGCTTAAACATCAGATCAGATTTCAAAAAGTCTAGCTATGAAACTTTGGAAATATTATGAAGCCACTTTAAAATCAAATTAAAATGTTTCACTGCATATTTGCTGGATTTAAAAGTTATTCGTTTAATTCATATTTTTCAAACAATTATGAGTTAATATTAAAAACTAGAAAATTTTTGACAATATTGAGTAATTTAGATAGGTACAAATATTAATATGAAGCTCAATTTGTACATATCAAAAACTCGAATGCTAACATTTCGACAAATTAAAGGGTAAGTGAGATTGAAGCAAAAATTTAATTTAATTAGTCGTTCAAAATTATTCATAAATAATTATCGTTTAATTATTTGAAAATGAAAATGCATAATAAATCAAATTTTATTGAGTTGGTTAGTGGCTTTCTGTTTGTGTAAGTTTTTTTGTGCAATTTTGTGTGGGTGAAAGTGTACGAAGTGTTGTTAAATATGTGCTTTCATATTAATTGGCAATCATGCGAAGCAGCAATGCGCTTTAGTCAAAAATTATTGGGAAAATTTCAAATGCCTATCAAGCCACATTATAATAAAGTGACTTTGACTATAGAAAATTTTATTTAACATGCATTACTAATATAATTAATTCAAATTGCGGTAATCATACAAATTTTACAATTTCAGTTATAGAAGACAGAAATTGAGTTACGAGATTTAAGAAATTAAAAGGCGAAAAAAGTATAAATAAGTTAATATAATTTAATATGTATTAAAAAAATTCACATCACTGAAAAAATATAGAATGCCAAGGTAAAGTGAAACAAATATTTTAGTAGTTTTAAACAGGAACCGAAAATAACTGTTATTTGGAAAGTTTTGAAGGAAAAAATCATTATTATAAAGGCAGTAGAGAAGACTGTCACGCATGCCAAATTGATCTTTGTTTCATTTGCTATTAAAAAATATTAAGATTTCTATTGTTTTAAGTTTTATGTTCAATATCATAAAATAACTGTTATTGTTAAGTTTTTATTTTTCGCTCAGAAATAACACTTATTTTTTTAAGTATTATTTTATTAATCAGAAAATAAAACTAATTTTTGAGTTATATTGTTTCACTCTGAGTTAAAACTCATTGTTTGAGTTTTTTATTTTTACTCAGAATATAACACTTATTTTTGAGTTTTATTTTTTCACTCTTAAATAAAACTTATTTTTTCAATTTTATATGTTTGTTTGCAAAATAAAACTTATTTTTGAGTTTTATTTTTTCGCTCTGAAATAAAACTAATTTTTTGTTTAATTTTTTTAATCAGAAAGAAACTTATTTTTTGAGTTTTGTATTTTTACTCGGAAAATTAATTTTTTTTTAAAAATATGGCATACAAAGAGCCATAATTAAACGAAAGTCAAATTTAAGAGCTTATTTTAAAATTACAAGAGTTTTATTTTGTGAGTTAAGGGGAGACAAGACATTAGCCGTTTTAAATCAACTTTTTTTATAATTTTGTATTTTAGTAAATATTCTTAAGATTCTAAAAAAAAATTCCTACGAGTTCAAAAGTAACAGCCGGATTAGTAAAGCGCATTTTTAATTTTCGCCATTTTTTTCTTTGTTCACAAACTTTGAACGCGTTTTTCACGAAACCATTTTTTTCATACTGGTTGCGGCACTAGCGGGTTCATTTTTTGACGAAATTGCTTTTTTTTTTGTATTTATTTTAAACTTGATTCGCTATCGTATGACAAAAATCGTATTTTTTTCGATTTAATCCAAAAAACACACTTTCAAATTTGGAACATCACCAAAAATTTAAAAAAAAAAATTAAAAAAAAGCTCCTGTCATACGATAACCAATTTTGTTAAGATTTAAAAAATATAATTTTTTTTCCAAATCGGACAATTTTTGCGACTACTAGCGCTGCAACTACGAGGCTGCGTTTTTTTCTCTGCCGACAGTTTGGAGCTCTATGAGACCATGTTGGAGTAAAAAATATATTTTTTTTTAATTTATTTTTTTTTTGTAATTTGTTCAATTCTTTACAATAATAAAAAAAAATTTTGAAAAAATTTCCTTTTTTGACCAAGTTATGAATTTTTAAAAAAAGGTCTGTTTTCTCTGCCGCGAATGTTATGTCCCTCCTTAAAATACTAGTGATTGAAAATTAAAATATTTTATTTGCATACGACAGCGTCTGTTAGATCTCAAAAATGTGCTCGGATATAGCCGGAGTGTATCGACTTGTATGTGAAAAATCTGACCCCCAATTCCGGTACCAAAATTAAATACATGAAAAATTCTTTCGATTGGTGTACTTTTTTTATTTGAACCAATTTTAGCGTCCCCCGAAATGCATTTTTGTGAATTTTTTATCAAGTTTTGAACTGGAGACCCATTAATGGTTGATTTAAAAGGGAAATCAAGCTTATCAATCAATTCCTTTCATATAAAAACACAGAACTGCAGTTTCATCCCTGTTGACAAATGCTCTAACGAGATATAACAGTTTTTTTCAAAATAAATCTACTTGTTACTTAATATTTGAAATGTTTTTATTTCTTGCATGAAAATAATTTTTAACTTCTGTTTTTTTTATTGCTTAATGCAAAAGTAACGTATTTTTTTAAACTATTACAGTTAACCAAATAATAACAACAATTTTTTTTAGATCCTGCAAATGTCTGAAAATACCTTTTTGTTTTGAATTTCGGCCTTTTTGAACGGCCCTCCAACATAGAAAACATTATTCCTTTTCTTCGTTCTGCAGAAGCAGCAGCCACTGACGCCTCTGTGACGAGCTGAATATGTTCTAACTTGCTGAAAGTTTCAAAAATTCTTTCATAGAAAAAATAAAAACATATCATATATTAAATAACAAGTAGATTCACGTTGAAAAAACTGTTTTATCTCGTCAGAGCATTTGTTAACAGGGATGAAAATTTGCCGTTCTGTTTTTTTATATGAAAAGAATTGATTGATAAGCTTGGTTTTCTTTTTAAATCAACCATTAATGGGTCTCCAGTACAAAATTTGATAAAAAATGCACAAAAATGCATTTCGGGGGCCGCCATAATTGGTTCAAATAAATAAAAAGTACACCAATCGAAAGGATTTTTCATGTACTATTTAATTTTGGTAACGGAATTGGGGGTCAGATTTTCGAAACACTCTAGTATATAGTAGGCTGGGTCGATTTGTATGGAGGCAAAAAATCTGATATTGCCTGGGCGATTTTCGGTTCGGGAATGTAAAGTTATTAAACAAAAAAAAAGGGGGTAGGAGTTACACTTTACCACATAGCACCCTCAATTTTGTGAATTTTTTCTATAGGAATTTTTAAAAAATATTTTTTTTGAAAAAAGTGTACAGCTAGGGCAAAACTAATGCCAGATATGAAATCCTCACACCCGATCCATCCAAAAAACGGTCTAACATGTATGCGTTGTCATACAAAAATTTACCATAACAAATTCCTTAAGAAAAAATTTCACTAAATTCAAAGAATATTCTTATCGTTGGTGCGTATGTAATGGTGACCATCACGGCTGAACCACTGCAGTTATCCACCTTATTATGAACTGCAGTTATTCACACTATATCTTTGTGTGGTGCTACGGAATTTTTTTGTTTTTGAAAATCCATCCTAGGTGGCGCTGTAGGCACAATCTTTATGCAGTTTCATTACCGATTTATATGATATACATTTACTTATATATATGATATGGTATAAGATATATATTATCCTTGTTAAAACTAAATTTGGTGAACGTCGTAAGTACTTAGACAATAGAGCAGTATCCTCAAATGTTTTCTGCAACATTTTCAATGCATTTGAAGTACAAATTCCGTTGAAAAGAATCAATTACAAACATAATCTTTGCTCAACTTTTTATTCGATTATGAAATTTGCAGGTTATACTCGATGCAAAATTGTTTACAAAGCAATAAGAAAGAAACTATGTGACAAGTTACGCTAAACATGTAAGCCTAAGTCTGAAAAAAATGAAAATAAATGAGTAAAATGAAAAAAATATGTGGTGTTGACATAAGCGCAACCAAAGGGGGGTTTCGGGTTTAAATCCCCCCCCCCAAATTATTGTAGTACCAAGCAAAATAGTATTCAATCAAAGTTAGTCACATGAAAAGCAATCACACGTTTTATGAAATGAGTGACAACCCCAAATGTATATTTCAAATCGATTCTGGTTGATGCATAATCTGCTAAATTAGTCATATTTTATTCCTTCAGACTGCACATTAAGCCGGATCGATTTTGTATGGAGAAAAAAAAGTGAGCCGGACACCGACTCAAAAGTAAGAAGTACTATTAAAAACTAGAAAATATTTTTTTTTTAAACACCTAAAAAAAATTAATTTTTCTTGATATTCAAATGCATTTAAGATTATTGGAAAAGTACTGAGCTCTTCTTTCTTTTGGTGTACCGTATGGTGTTGTTTAATCAAAACTGAGTGTTAAAAAATATAAATATTCGAAAATCATGAATTTTGTTTCATTTTTCAACTAAAAACTGGTTAAAAGAAATCGATTTGCGTACCTAAAAACTCATATGTACCCACTTAAATATATATACCTACCAAAATTTGCCAAAATCAAACAGTAGTTATGGCACTTAAATAATAAATGAGCTGAAGGAAGCTTTTGAATATCGATTTCTCACATTTTATATAATTGTGGCACTTAGTTTTGGTTAAACCGCACCATACGATATATCAATGGAAAGAAGAGCTCAATAATTTTCCAACAAATTTAAATTCATGTGAATATCATGAAAAATTCATATTGTACACGTATTTAAAACGACCTCTTTTCGAAAATGATAAAATATGGATTTTTTGGGGTCTCAATAGAGTTTGTAAACACAAAAAATTTCCAAAAATTTTTTAGTGTACCATGAAAATGTTTAGTTTTTTGCTTATTTTGGGTATGCATTCTAAAGAAAAAAGTTTATGAAAAAAAATTCGTTCTCTGCGGAAAAGACGTTCAGAAGAACCAAAACTGCTCCATGCGGATTTCTCCGATCCAAACAAAATTATACAGAAATTGTTTTTAAGAGTCCCTCTAACTTTTAAATCAGTGTCTAGTCGAATTTCAATTTCGATCCGGCTTACTACACATGTTTAATTTTTGTTATATTCTGATTTTGACCACTTGAAGGGTTGTTGCCAATACTTCGATTTGAGTTATCTTTTCAAATTTTAGCATGGAGGAAACTTGAAATATTTTTAAACAAATTAATTGAAAAGTAAGACATAGTAAAAAAGCCTAAATTTGAGAAAAATCGGTTGAGTCACTCGCCACTGAAAAAATCAAAGAAATTTCCCGTTAAAATGTTATTTTTTGACCTTTTTTAAAGTCATTTTTTAAACATCGATAACACAAACTCTACACAATTAAGTTTATAGTGAAGTCATGTGATTCATTATAAAAATAATTCCGATTGACTTCCGAAAGTGAAAAAAAAAATGTACAATTTCTTATTTTCCATCGTTTTTTCCAAAATCCGTTTCATAAAATTTCTCTAATTTTTTAAATATTGTCCGAAAATCTGAAAAGTGTAAGCAAGACCTATCGTTAAAAATATATTATTTCGATTTCCTCAGCATTTGCGTATTGGACAAGTAATACCAAACGATTTTTCAAAATCAGATTCTTTGTTTTTCATCCCAAGGTGTCAGAAATTTTGCGGTTTTTACTTTTAGAATTGAGCATAATTAGTGCCCACTAAAGGACGAATTTTAAAGCTAGTGCCAGCCAATTGGGTATTTTTACAACAAAGTGATATATGGATGAAAAATTTTCATAGCACTGAGTAAAAAGTTTCTTGGAATAAGTAAAAAGACATAATTTTCAGAAAAATATGTCATAGAGTTTGTTCCAGAGAATGCTTTTCTCTAAATGTGGTACTAAAAAATCCCTAAAAATGATAAAAGCTTCCATGAAAAAGGGAAATATAGAAAAATATATCGTTTTTAAAGAATAAGACTTTTTTATTTTTGAAAAAAGATTTCATTTTATTGAAGAAAATACTTCGTACAATGAATTTTTTTAGTAAAAATTAGTAAAAATTAGTAAAATTAGTAAATATTTAGTAAAAATTTTTTATTTTCCTTAAATTTTTCTCTATAAATGAGAATTTTTTGTACGAGACAAATACTTATCATTATTGGAGACATTGAAATATTTCCATTTCCCACAAGTGAAGAAATATTTATTTGAAAATGTGAAAACTTATTCTAATTGAATTATCGAAAATAAAGAAATTTTTTATCAGAGAAAGGTAGGTATTTTTTTCTGAATGTGTGGGGAGAAAAATATTGAATTTTTGCTGACCTTATTGGGACCCGAGTAAAAATTAAAATATTTTAGCTCAAGCCTTATAACCTTCGTACAACAGCCGAACAAGAAAAAAATCCATTGAACGGTCTACAACTGGTGCTTGCAAAATATTTAGGCCGAACAGGTCCTAAGCAACGTTGAAGCCAGTTTATTTTAAACGACCGCTACCACTGCTGTTCACCTTCTGTACGGATAGAATGTTCTGACAGTGACCGTTTTATTTAAAAAAAAAAAATATGGTGCTGGTCATGCCTGAAGTATGAACAAGGAACCATTAGTGGAAAAATTGAACGCACTAACCGCTACAACTCAGCCGCTGTAATTACGTAAAATTGTTTTATATATAAGTTCTACATTTGATAAAACCCCCCAAAAAAAAATTCCTTATTGCGCCCCAAGATATTGATATGCGGTTTAATGGCTGTTTTATACCTAAACATCTCTTATATTTATTTTATTTTGCTTAATCATTATTACGTTGGATTTTGGTAACACATTTTTTTATTGCTTATGTGGTGATTTCGGTTAGTCACCAAAAACAATTACCTATGTTTACTGGTCATGGAATTGACTTTTAGTTGATTGGTAGCATATTATTACCATCACGAAGTGAAGGCCTAGATAATTTGTTGCCTGTGACCGCAGTCAATTTAAACTCTGCATTTGTATTAGTTTAATAAATACAGGCGCTGATGAGTTTTCAGTCGGCAAATGTTTATATATTCTACTTACCTCAATTTAATTAAATTAATAATATTTTAACAGCATGTGTTTTTGTTCACTAGCATAAGTTAAATCTCTCTGAATGAAGCTGAGGAATATAATATTAATTAATGTTTGTCATACGTCATGTTGCACTCACTTAAGAAAAATTACACTAAGTCATCAAAACTACTTTCAAGCATTAATTATTATTATAGTTAACAAAATTGAATTATTGGTGAAAATCTATATTCAACACTCTCGGTTATTTAACTAATGATTGTGGTCTACCGTGCATAGTGTCGTCAATGAAAATAATATAACAAAAGGACGCTGATTGTTTTTCGTTAACCTCATATTCAGATCTATTCAATTGAACAAAAACAGATTTCAATTCAAAGAATCTAAATAACAATGAAAATGCGTTGTCGTAACACGTGTGTAGTCGTATGTATATTATTTAAGCTGCAGTGGTGTTGATAGAAATTTCACTTGTTGTTGGTTCATATAATTAATATGTTTTATTGGATATGAAATTTTTCAGGCTTATATAATTTAATTGGGAATAAAAAAATATATTTGCTGAACAAATTTTTCTCATTTTTTACATAAATTGCAAATTTTATAATCAAAACCTGATTTTAAAACAGCAAAATTTTTAACAACTGTGAGAAAAGTATAACATTATTCTAATTAAAGGAACTTTTAAAGCTCCATTGAAATCTTGCGAAATAAATGTGGTTTTTCAAAAGTCAAAAAAGTTTTGTATTTACACTTACCCTAAACAAATTACAGTTCACGCATGCAACTTTGAACATTTATTGAAAATCCAAGTCATCCGAATCAATTGTATTGCATTTTAAAGTGCTGCAGTTAAGTTCGTCTAAAATGTTTTTTTTTTTTCTAACCTCATTCAATAATTTCCATATGACAACAAGATACAACAAGCTAGAAAAATTCTAAACAGAGCTAAACATATTGTTATTTGATAATTTGCACAATTTATTTAATATTTTTATCATGCATTTAAAAAATGTTTAAAAACAAAAACTATGCTAGCTTTTGTACACAAACAAAAGTTGAAGAACACCTTCAGGAGCATGCAAAACTTTTGCAATTTACAAAAACTGGTTGCAAAAGTATGCAGACACAAAAACACGAGCACAAAGATTGAAGAAGATAGCAAAAAAAAAAAATATTTTATTTATTTCCAAGAGTATTGCGAAAAAATGGAATTAAGTTGTTTTGTAGTGTTTTTTTTTTTTTTAGTTTTTTGCTGTACACTGTCCATTGCTCGTGCAAAGTTTGCTTTTTTTTATAGTAAAAAGAAAAATATGTGTAACAAGCAATAACAATAAAAGGTCATTCTCTATAGAAAAACGGAAATAGTTTTACAACACTTTAACAAAAGTTTACGTAGCGTTTTTATCACAGCCTGTTTTTTTGTTTTTTTTTTTTTTTTTTTTTTTGGCTTATATGCAGCATTCTACATAAAAATTACGCTTATTCAGTGAGTTGTAGAAAAAGTGAAGCTATTCAATGAAACTTGACAGGATTTTATGAAAGTCAGATACGCAATGGCTATAAAGTACAAAAGCTACTCTAGTTATTTTTTTCATCCAAACTCAATTCAAAAATTGTTCTGTTTAAGTCTATTGCTTTGAAGATAAACTATACTTTTCTCTGTATAATTGATATACTTTATAATTGTTTACAGCCATTTATTTTTGTAAGTGTTGACCAAATTTCTAAAAGTGTTTAATTAACCATAAAAACAAATGCAAACTTTTGCCAATTTTGTTGCTTGCAAACAAAATCTAATTAAAAGTCCGAATTTAGTTTTCGCTCAAAATAAATCCGACTAATGAATATTCTACAATTCATCGAAAATTTTACTTATTATTAGCAACCAGAGCATTGAAAGTGGAATACAAAGTTTTTGCACTTCCTTCCTAGTTGCACTCCCGCAATCCTCCCATTTAATTGCTCTTTTATAGTGTATGCGATGGCGCTGCAAAAGAGCAAAACTTTTGCCTGCTTAATTGTGCATTTATCTCAACAGCTACAAAATAAATATATACTACATATATATATATCTAAGAGATATCGCGCTGCAGAAGTGCGAATACTTAAATACAAAACTACACTTACAACAACCTGTGCATGCAGTACACAGCAAGAAACTTTATGAGGTTGATAGGAAAATAGCTAGACAAGCAGATAAAATAAAAACGTACCATATTGGTCGGAGTTTATTTTACACTTCTTCAAAAATACGTTACTGCCAAGGGCAAGCCACTTTGAGTAGATTTAACTGCAAGACTAACTTCCAGGAATATTTTAATGAAATAACGGTAACATAAACCGAAACCACAACAGCTCCAGTATGCAACTGAAGCGCAATTAGACCAACACAATACAATGAACCAGATTGTTTTTGTTAAATAAGTGTAAATTAACACAAAATTTCTATTAATCTACTAATAGTTTGGCAACCCTACAGAAAGCAAATGCAATTATTTCTGGGAAGAAGGTTGGAAAAGTTTTATGTATTTTCATTTCGTTCATTTTTCAACTAAAACGGTGTATGACAGAAAGTGCTTCCGAAAGAGCAAAATAAAAATAAATTTGGCAGTGAAAGGACTACCGACCAAAATGAACACTTAAAGGACCACGCACTTAATACATTAAAAAGTGCACCCACTTTAAATTAAAATAACTTATCGAAAATTAAAATATTTTAAGTGAAAATCATTAACGTATCACAAAAAATTAAAAAAAAAACGATTCATTTTAGAGAATCAGCTGGTAACTATTGCATGAGAGTTCACCGACTTACTAAAAAGAAATGCTATTGCATAAAATGCATATTTAAGATATATATCATGCATTATTTTTACACATCATTTTATAATTATTATCTAATATATAAAATCAAATGTTTGTCTGTATGTCTGTCTGTCTGTCTGTCTGTCTGTCTGTCTGTCTGTCTGTCTGTCTGTCTGTCTGTCTGTCTGTCTGTCTGTCTGTCTGTCTGTCTGTCTGTCTGTCTGCCTGTCTGTCTGTCTGTCTGTCTGTCTGTCTGTCTGTTCCGTATAGGCATCCGATTGCGCTGAAATTTGGACACCGAGTACCTTTCATATTGAAAAAGAACATAGGGGGTGTAAAAAAGTAGGCGGAAGTATGTGGGCGTGGCACTCTATGATAACTTCTAAACGCCTGGACCTATTTCAATAAAATTTGGTATGAAGGTTCAACTGCAACCAATATAAGGCATTGGTAAAAAAGTGGGCGGAAGTATGTGGGCGTGGCACTCTGTAATAACTTTAAAACGCCTGAACCGATTTCAATGACTTAATAACTCCTAAACTCCTGGACTGATTTCAATGAAATTTGGTATAAAAGTTAAACTGTACCCAAGATAAAGCATAGGTAAAAAATTGTGCGGAATTATGTGGGCGTGGCACTCTATAATAACTCCTAATCGTCTGAACTGATTTCAATGAAATTTGGTATGAAGGTTCATCTGCACCCAAGATAAAACAGAAAATATAAAAAATTATAAATATAATATAAAAAATATAAAAAAGACTTCCGAAAGGGGGCGTTTTAAGTAATGCATTGTTAAGACTCAATAACTCCTAAATGACTTGATCGATTTTAATAAAATTTGGTACGTGAAATAACTTGCCTCTGCAACAGAATTGAGCTATTTAAATTTCAGAAAACTTCCGTAAGATGGCGATTTATTCAATCAACTATGTTCGGCTCATTCACGTCAAAACGGATGAACCGATTTTGATGAAAATTGGCAAGCATTTAAATCTGTTACTGAAATAGATTCTATGCTTTTAAAAGTTCTTTCGACAAAAATCAAGGAATGAGCCGAAAGCAAAAGAAGTCAAGAATCAAAGACGAACGAAAAAAAAATAATTTTAACGAATACCACCAGAAGCTATATAAAAATGAAAAAAAATTAACCGAACAGTATTGACCAAAACCGAAGTTGAACGAAGGCAATCCATAAATCGAATCGATGTTAATAGGATTTTTTAAATTAAAATTTATTGGAGATAAAACTGCATATTAAATGCATGCTAAGAAAAACTTTAAACGAATTTTTCTCGAAATGACTTTTCAAACAGCACTCAGAAAAAAGTTTCTCGGAATATGATAAAAATGGCATCATATTTACTGAAAAATGGTATTTATCATGCTCCAGTGAATGCTTTTCTCTAAATGTGATCCTAAAAATGATAAAAACCTTCTATGAAAAAGAGAAATATATAAAAATTATTCGATTTTAGAGAAAAGGACTCTTTATTTTTAAGAAAAAATTTGTTTTACTGAAGAAAATACTTCTCATAGTGAATTTTTTATCAAAACATAGGAAAAATTTTTAATTTTCTATATATTTTTCTCTTTAAATGAGAAATTTTTTTGTGCGAGAAATATATTTGTCATTATAAGAGACATTGAAATATTTCCATTTCATAGAAGTGAAGAAATATTTCTTCGAATATGTGAAAATTTATTCTAATTGAAGAAAATTTTATTTGAAAACAGAAAATTGCTGTTATCGAAAATAGAGAAATTTTTCACCGGAGAAAGATTGTATGTGTTTTTTTTCTGAGTGTGGGTGCCCATTTTCCTCAGAAACGTTGAAAATGTAATTTTTTGTTTTAACCGCGTCTGGCAGGTACACTTTTATGAAAATTCGACTAAACACTTTCGACGGAAGGAAGGGGCAAAATCCCAAAAAACGATAATTTAAAAAACGTTAAAATCAGAGCAGTTTTGAAAATCGTCCTCTTTTTGTGCTCGAAGCACAACCCCGAGTAACACCGGGTTACATCCGCTAGTTATTTTTATAAAAAAGTTTTCATCATCTTATCTACAACTTTGCAGAACAGCAGAATACAAAAACCCTGCCCTTTTATCAAAAGTCGACGTTCAAATGCTTTTCTCTTAAATATTTGAAGAAGAAAAATTCAGAAATCGACAAAAAAATTTATTTTTAGTAGAAATAAATTATAAGTAGCATATCTTCAATTGTTTAAGCAACAAGAAAGTTGGAAAAGATTATATAAAGTTAGAAAAGATAAGATGGGATTAGAAAAGTAAAAGATAAGATAGAAATTAAAAATAAAATATAGATAGGATAAAATAAAATAAAATAAAATAAGATGAGATTAGATAGAATAAGACAGAATAAGATGGGATTAGATAAGATAAGATAAGATAAGATAATATAAGATAAGATAAGATAATATAAGATAAGATAAGATAAGATAAGATAAGATAAGATAAGATAAGATAAGATAAGATAAGATAAGATAAGATAAGATAAGATAAGATAAGATAAGATAAGATAAGATAAGATAAGATAAGATAAGATAAGATAAGATAAGATAAGATAAGATAAGATAAGATAAGATAAGATAAGATAAGATAAGATAAGATAAGATAAGATAAGATAAGATAAGATAAGATAAGATAAGATAAGATAAGATAAGATAAGATAAGATAAGATAAGATAAGATAAGATAAGATAAGATAAGATAAGATAAGATAAGATAAGATAAGATAAGATAAGATAAGATAAGATAAGATAAGATAAGATAAGATAAGATAAGATAAGATAAGATAAGATAAGATAAGATAAGATAAGATAAGATAAGATAAGATAAGATAAGATAAGATAAGATAAGATAAGATAAGATAAGATAAGATAAGATAAGATAAGATAAGATAAGATAAGATAAGATAAGATAAGATAAGATAAGATAAGATAAGATAAGATAAGATAAGATAAGATAAGATAAAATAAGATAAGATAAGATAAGACATTAAGATATCTATTTATAATGAGATAAGTTTTGATAGGATAAGGTAAAAATAAGTGTTTATTTATGTTTCGTTATTAAATTTATCTGTTTTATTTGTAGGTATATTCATTGGGCCCGATATACGCAAACTAATGTAGAACTCAACTTTTGATAAAATTTTAACATAATTGTAACATTCGAAGACTTACTGCAAATGAACAATTTCTACAAAAAAAAATACACTTTTTCGTCGATTTCTGGGCTTTTCTTTTTCAAATATTTAAAAGAAAAACATTTCGATGTCGATTTTTGATAGAAGAACAGGTTTTTTTGGATTCTGGTATGCTGCAAAGTTTTAGATAAGATGATGACAATTTTTTATAGAAGTAATAAAGATGATATCGCCAAGACTTTCCGTGATATACCACTATGTTTAATATAAGAGGATTTTTGGGCTCCCTTGTGTGAATATTCAGGTTTAATATTGTTTTCGGAATTTCATCTTACTACAGAAAATAACTTTCTGGAATGTTCTAAATAAAAAATTGTGCTTCGTTAAGGATTTAAAGGAAATTTTCGGTGGCCCCATATATAAAAGTGACCTTGAAAAAATCAGTTATTTGATCAAATCCAGAAAAGTCCTTTGGACGACATGTTCTATGAGCAAATGTCTTTAAAAAATCATTGAAATTTTTGCAGTTATTTCAAAAGACACTCAAATTGCTGCACAGTGTATTGAATTATATAAATAAAATAAACTAGAATGATCTCCGACAAAATCTACGTTTGTTTTGTTGATGAGAAATAAATGCTATTAAAGAAACCGTTCTGAAAAAAAACAAATTCGAAATCCGTGTAAAATTGTATTGGAAATATTGCCTGTTCTTATTGCAATGGTGTATTCAATTATTTTTATTCGAAAAAAACATTAACCCATTTCGTTCCAGTGTTGCTATATAGGAACAGTAATTTGACGTCTTTATATTAAGTACCTGGGCGACCGAGCTCTGCTCAGATTCCTGCCGTATATTCAAATGTTTTACGGTTTTTAATGTATCGGAAATGCCAACTTTATCTTAGAAACAACATATAAGATCATATTTTTCAATGAACTTTAAATGCATTTTTATTTTATGATTTCTTCGTTTTTCAACTAAACGAAATTTGTTTTGGTTTTATATTTTTTTTATATTTGGTTTAATTATTTTGATAATTTACTTATGCTGAACTTATGCCGGCCATTCCAAGCCTGGGTAAATTTTGTTTTTCCCAAAATTAACCTCATGCTCCTTTTCCACTTGCAAGAATAGAAGTTATTTTTTTATGTCGCAATTTTTTCTAAAGTTATGGAGATATCAATTTTTGATCAAAGTAAAAATCTTGAAAATGGAGTCATTTTCAATAAATCATACCTCTGTCATTTGTCACCCCTATTTTTGTAAATGAAGTATCGTTAGAAAGCAATTGAAAAGCGATTATTAATAAAAAATAAAATACTTTTGGGAATTTTTTTGCTAGAGTTGCCTACTTTTTCAAAAAAAAAAGTTAACTGTTCATATCTCAAAAAATGCATTTTCGGTTTTTTTTTACGTAGAATTACGTCTTACAGCGCGGTTTGTATGCAGTCGTTTTAACAAATTTTTTTAAGGTCAGGTATGCCTATAATATTCATCGTTCAAACATAATATTTATACTAAAGTAATCTTTATTATATTTAGTATTATACTAAAGTAATATTTATACTAAATCCTGCGCTAAACGAATATATAATTTTTATTTAGTTACTTTTATATTAAAGTCACAAAATAGCAAAAGCTTAGAAGAATAATCTAGATTTTTATATAAGAAAATCAATCATTAGCTGCTTTCATGTTGTGTCTGCTGCTTTCTTTGTTTTTGTTTTTGCTTGTGTTGGTTTTGTTTTGAACGAACTGATTCGCAGCATTGGTGCTCTGCTCCACGTTAAGAGGGTGTTATAAGTTAAGAGGGTGTTCCGATTAGATGAAAAAACTATTGGCATTATTTTTCGTTGTATGCTATTACCCAAAAGATGTCGTTTTCTATTCACTTAATATGATCTTTGCATCTAAAACAGCAACCGGTTGTTATTGAGTTGAGCAACAATCAGCAGAGTCGTGGCTCAGTCGGATAAGCTGTTGTCGTGATAACGTTAAGAATCAATGAATCGTGGATCGATCCACAGCCTGGTTGATAAGTAAATTTTTTTTATTTATTTTTTTATTATAATCTTATTTTATTAATTATTAAATGTAACAATTGCATAGTCCAATATTTTTATTTTTTGTCACATCCTGTTGCTTGCGATAACATGAACAAAATGTAAGCAAAATACAGCTTTTATTAGTCTTTTAGTTTTTTTGTATTCAATTTTTAACCTAAGTTACCATAATTCAAATTTTATTCCCAATTAATTAAATTTAGGTACAGCTTTGAGTAAAAATATGTCTAGTATTTTTAATCGTATCAATTCTAAAAAAAAAGGATTAACATATGTATTAGTTCAATGTTTTGTTTAAAAATTACTCTAAGATTTTTAACCGTAAAGTTGTTGTACTATGTGGTCTGTTCACACCTAATGATATTTACAAAATGTGAATTTGTCACTTCATCCTCCCCAGACGGCCGACTGAAAAATGTTAAAACTTTTTGTTTTGTCTTAAGACCGATTAAAAAATTCTTAGAGTAAATTTGATTTTAATTTATTTCGAATTTTTATAAGGCATTTAAAATTTTGTAAACTTACTGCAAATAAAAAAGAAAGAACTAAAAATTTTGTTCAAGCTTTTTACAGTTTTATGGTCCAAGATTCCTTTATTATATACAAAATAATTATTTGACCTTATAAGAAAAACATTTTTGCTCCAGATTTTATAACAATATCTCAAACGGTATAGATGTTTTGAACGATTAAGTGAAATGTATATCAGAAAAAATTGAAATTACGAAAAGCATAACATTGGGCCATTATATTTTATTTTAGTGGAAACTTAATTTGTTTCTTAAAATTACAAAAAAAAGTGCACTTTTTGAGATGTGAGCAAATTAGATTTTTTTTTTTTTCAAAACGTAGGAAACTCTAGCATAGGAAACTCTTACCAAAATATTTTCCTTTTTAAAATTTGTTTAAGATTTAGTGTAAATTACTCTATTTGTAAGATTTCTTTTTATATCAAAAATTGGTACATCAAAACTGTACTAAAAACGTTTCTATAAAAAAAAAAAAAAATGAAAAATATAACAAATTCACCAAATCACTGTTTGGTGAAGCTTAAAAAATAAAAACAAAAAACTAATTGAGCAAGGCGGGAATCGAACTCACAACCTCGGTATTATTGGACAGAAGCTCTATTCTCTGAGCTATCACCGCTATAACAACATAAGCAAACTTAACATAACATATTCGGCAGAAAAATTAACTTATTTATTAAATGCGTGAAAATTCGGAAAAACAGGTTTTCCCAGAGATGAGACCTAGCTGGATCGATTCTTCAGCCCCCTCTTCATCTATATTGTAAATTTCATCGAAATCGTTAGTGCCGTTTTCGAGAACGCAATTGCAAATATATATACAAATATTGCTCGTTTAATAGAATTTGACGTCTTTATATTAATTAAAATACAATTTTTTTAAAGAAATTGTTTATCAAAAATACATTTGATTGTAAATATTTTAACCTTTGGGTATAAGTTAAAAATTATCTTAAAAAACAAACATTTTTATTAAATAATTAAAAAAAGTACCAAGTACGAAAATCCAAAACTAAATACGAGGTGCTTTTAACAAAGGATCTCAAAACTATGAAAATGCAGTTAACTGTTTTTTGTTTTGCACGTCAGATTTGCGGCGGCTTACAATAATTTTGTAGTCTTCCTAAATTTATTTTGACTCTTGCTGAAATTAATAACTAATGGCGTTTTCGTTTCTCTCAAAAAATGTTGCCTTGTCACGGTGCAAAATGTTTTCAATGTTGCCTGCAACCCTGTAAAAGTGCATGTTTTACCTACTCAGAAAATGTGAACTCATAATAAACGAATGCAACCATCCTTGTCTAACGCACGCATTTCATAATATTGTCGTTTTGAAAACAGCTGATATGCAGGGCAATCATCTACCCTGAGAAAGTTTCGCAGGGCAGAAAAGGCGCCTTTTTTGTCCTCGGTGAGTGTGACATTTTAAGAAACGAACACAGAATATACTCACCCTTTTGCACTTATTTTAGAATCGAACACGAAAAAAGGCAAGGGCATTGAAAAGGCAACATTTTTTGGTAGAAACGAAAACGCCATAAGGTAAACTCTATTTTTAAAAAAGTGTGAAGTGTGCAGAATAGTATTAAAAACTAAGCTATTGCAGTGAAAATGGAAAACAAACGACCGAAAAAAAAATAAATATGGTTGAAATTCTTCAAAACGAATGTTCAGATGAAGAAATTCATACTGTCAGCGTAGTTCCACCAGACCAAGTGGATGATATCAGTGAATGACAATGTATAAAAAAAAAAAAAAAACCAAACACTAAAATCGATTTCGGACAAGCAACTTTTGGTTACAAGTCAATGGGTGCCTTTGGTACACCAAATAAGAGAAATGCCAACAAAATTTCATACGACATTTGTTCAGTTCCTGAACCATTACAAGATATGCAGCAAAAGAAATACGATGAATTTAAAAGTTTATCTCCCTTACAACTATTTTACAAATTCTTCGATGAAGAAGTTTTTAATTCTATTGTCGGAAATATCCTTACATACGCTGCACAACAAAACAACGACACATTCCTATTCAATGAAATGAAACTTAAACGATTTCTAGGAATTTTGCTGCTTTCTGGTTATCACACCTTGCCATCTTTACCAGATTATTGGTCCACAGAGCCAACATTGGGTGTTCCAATAGTTAAGCAATGTATGTCTCGAAATCAATTTCGCGAAATAAACGATACATTAATTTCTGTTCAAACAATCATTTGTGGATGCTTAGAATAAATTAGCTAAAGTAAGTTCTAAATTAAAAAATATATATGCAAATATGTGGGTATTTTCTTACATTTTCAGTTGCGTCATTTATACGAAATTGAGCTCTGAAATACGCCAGCGGCCACGCCCACCTGCTATATAAATGCAAAAGTGAAAACTGCATAAACAGGCTTATTGTTTGAGCTACAGATTTCTTTTTGCTACATCAATACTAAGATGCGTACCAATTATGAATTTCATCCGCCCATGGACACGCGCACAAAGCATGATTGTGTAAACTTTATGTTTAACTAGATGGACGTCATTGAATAAACAGAAAGTGAAAATAATAAGATGGAAACATTATGGTAATAAAAATAATGTTCCAAACAATGTTTATAAGGGTGTAATTTATACTGACTGACATAAATGTTTCATTTAAAATTATTACATTTCTCCTCAACTCAAATAACCTCAAAATTATTTGCATTCATTCATTTCTTCATTTAAATATGAACACAGCAACAACAACAAAAAACAAAAAACAAAAACATTTGACAATATTTCTATTGTCAGTTTTAACAACGTCAACTACAAAAACAACAATAATATGAGGAAAAACGAAAAGACTTTTATGTCAGAATTTCTGTTGTGCTGTGCTGTTATGTTAAGTGTTGTTGTTTTGTTTTGTTTTTTTTCGAATTGATGTTGTTGACGTTGATGTTTTCATTGGAATCTAAAATTTTCTGTTTTACAGATGAACGAAGGATAAACAAATGATGACAATTTGGATTTGCAAGAGATGGTGGGGAAATGAACAACCAAAAACAGGACAACCTCATGTTTATGTATGTTATTCTTAAACTTTTTTTTTATTTTGTTTGTTGTTGTCTGTTTGGGAAACTGTGCTTGTAAATAGCAGTCAAACATTTGAAAGTTAGAAATGTTAACCATTGTTATCTCGTATTGTGGTTGTTTTTATGGCTTTATAAAATTATGACACACACACATACATGAGATTTTTAATTATGGAAAACATCAAGGAAGCAAAGTTACGTTGAAACTAGATTAGGTTAGGTTGACGCGGTTGTCTCTTATGAGATACACATAGGCCAACTAAGCTCACTAGGCCAACTAGGATTGTTTATTAACCTACTCTACTTGAACCAGTTGGAGCTATTAACAAAGTATAGTAATCTGTAGACTGAAGGTTGTGAGTAGGGATGTCAGTGGGAAAAATACATCGATGTTTTTCTGTGGTTCGATGCATCGAAATGAACATCGATATCTTTCGATGCATTGAAGGGCATACATCGATGCATCGATTTGTAGACGATTTTTAAGATTTTACTGAACAACAAAATATGTTATAAGCAAAATTGAACATAATTTAAAATTAATTACTATACCTGAGCTATTTATGTTTCTAATGACTATCGAATCAGGTCAAAAACGTTTTTCGTTAAACCACAAAAATCATTTAAATTTAAATTTTTAAGTCCTCTCCCTAAATTTTTAGGGTTTTTATAAATCTATAGGCTCAACCAAGTTATGCGTAAGCATACAAAAGCTAGAGAGCAAAAGAACGTACTTGCACAGCAATATATTGCGTCGCCCAAGTTGTGCGTTAGCAATTTTTCGTTCAGTTTCTCAATTTTCGTTTACTTTTCAAAACTTGAGTGTGAGCGCTCGACACCGTATATTGCTAAGTAGAAAAGGGTTGCAACCTGTTTAATAAATAATTTAAATTTTAATTTTAAACACTTATGTATCGAAATTTTATTAAAAATCAGTAAAAAATGTATGTCATAGACAGGATTCATTTATTAAGGGAGGTTTGTATTGAAATTGACCGCTTTATTCAATCATAAAGCATGGATGAATTTACCAACTTAAAAAAATATTTTTTTATAATTTTAGTTGGCAATCTTTTTCGACAAAAACAAATTATTTTTTATTTGTCATTTCATTCCAATCTATTAATATTGAAATTTTTTTTCATGCTTACTTTGTTTTTAATTAAGTATGGAAAAGTGTGTTTTTGAACTTTTGAATACTTTTCGTTGACTTCTCTCTGAAACTTTTGTTTGCTTACGCATAACTTGTTTGAGCCTTATATTTTAAAAATCTATTCTCAATTTGACTTACAGAGAGAGAGTTATAATAAGAAAACCCGTGAATGCTCGCTTTATTTTTTTGCACAATTGAAAAAAAGAAATGGCGGTTAGCTGTACTAGTGATGTCAGTTTTCGATATTTAAAAAACATCGATGCATCGATGCATCGGCTTTTCAAACATCGAGTGAAAATTTTTCGATGCATCGAAGCAAAACATCGATACTTTCGATGCATCGATGTTTTTCCGACATCCCTAGTTGTGAGTAGCCGTATAGGTCACTATAAAATCAGTTACCTAAGAAAATGTGGATGTTGCAGCTAAAACTAGATCAGGCCTACAGCCAAGATTGTCTTCTGGAGATTTTTAACAACAAATTTAATTTGTTGAACCTTCAAACTTTTTTAAAATGCTTTTTAAGTAGGAAATTTTTTTTTTTTTTTTTTCTTAGTTTGAGTTGAGATTACATTCTTCATCGTATAAGTATAAACAAAATCTTACATTTTATTGATTTTTTTTTTAATAGTTTTATAGTTCTTTTGTACAGTATTTCTTTACATGTCTTTGTTTTTACACTCGTTTTGGCACCATTGACAAATATTTATCTATTCTAAAGCAAAAATTATTCAAAGGATACGGACCTGCAGCAAAAAATATCAGGAATATCTATTTGCAATTGTTTTTTCTACCTTTGCACTTTGTTTTTACCTCGCTTTTTTTCAAACTCAATGGTACAAATCTACTTCTTGCTTGCCACATGCTCGATTTAACTAAAACGGAGTCAGGTTAAAGGTTCCACTTTCGTGTTTTTTGTCGCTCGCAAAGCGGCTTAATGTCAAACGTCAAATGAATTGCAATTTTTTTAGGGTATTCTGTGCAAAAACTTTGTGAAAAAATTTTGCCAAGCAACAAACACCTAACATAAAAACCATCACTATCATAGCAACACGTTACCGAAGCTGTTGAACACTAGATGCTAACAAGTTTTTGTTAGTTTTTTTTTTTGTAGAATCCTTTAAAAGTAAAAAACAAAACTAGTGGAACTGAAGGCATCAACAGAAATCAAAATTGAGCCTGCTCACAAAACAAGAGGTCATAGAAAGCGTTAATATTACAAATGAAACAAATTCAACATATAAAATAAGGATACTTAAAATATGAGACTAAAAAATTATATGATTTTATAAGATACATTTTAAGAGTCTGATCTAAGTTGCAAACATATTTATGTATATTTTTATAATTTTTAGTTAATTAATAAAGACTTACGTTTGTTGTGTGACAGTTGTCAGTTTGTAGAAAAGGTTCAAATTTAAGTTTCTGGTCTGTTATAAACAATTTTCAGTTTCCCTATTTTGGTTTTTTTAAAAGGTCTGTAGACCGATATCAAAAAGCGTTAGATGGACAAGCTGTCTGTTACAGAGCAAGCGTACACAAATGTGACAAGCATTCATACAGCTGTTGTATAGGTCTGCAGTTGAAATTGTCTACGTCAGAATGTCCCGCGGCGTATTCAGCACAATATTAAAAACCGATTTTCAGGCCCAAGCTATGATAATAAGAATGACATAACGAAAACAACAACAACAACAACAATAACAACGAATGATGGACCATTGAAACATATCGTTGAAGCGCAGAAATGCGTGCAGATTCCCTCGGCTTGTTGATGAATGATGAAATACTGTGACAGTTAAATGATGAAGCACAAACCGGGCAAAAGCTATTATGTAGATTTTTGCACCCACATGCCTATTCATTTGCATAGAAGATTCTGGTGTTGACAACAATTACGAATGACAATGAAACGCCTTCTTTCAAATAAAGCTAATCGCAGAAATGAAAAAGTTCTATGGAAGTATAGACTGATATGCTGACCCAAGTTTTATATGAATCAAAATCGTGAAAATTCTAGTCAAGTTTGACAAATTTAACGTGCTTAGCGAGAGAACTCAGTATCACTAAGAATTTTATTAATTTGCTAAGCATACCATATTCCAACAAACGAACTTCATTAGGTTAGAAAATTTGAAGATGAGACAATTAAAACATCCACTTGTCTTTTACAAAACCTCTAACCACAAGTTAATTCTCTAACGCAGTCCTAGTTGCTGTTAACTTCAGTTCAAAAATATTTTCGTAATGAAATTAAATTCATACGCTGCATAGTAGTTTGTCTCCAAGTTTTTAATTATCTTCTAACAACTACCTGTACATTTTTTGACCAATCGCGGAGAGTTTGACGAAATCCATATTTTATAACTACAAGGAAAACAAATAAATAAATTATATTTTAACGGAATGGTTCAAAACATTACAACTGCAATACATTTTACAAGAGGACGCTGATTGCGGAAATAAACATAAATGCACTAAATTTCTATTATTTAAAAAATTTTCAAATACTTTAAAAAACCAGCCCCCTACATGCCATTTCAAAAGTTAACGTTATAAAAAAACATTAAGTTACAGCTAACTATATTCCTTAGATGCCATTTTGAATACATAAATGCTAAAAACAGCACTTTTGTCGCAGAAGCACGTATAAAGTTGCATAGCAGGATCCCTCGTTAAGTGAGTTCAATACAGTTCAAGTTGGCACGTTAAGGTATATGATTGAAGCAACGATTTCTTTTATATTGAACAAAATTTTACTTTTTAGTAATGACATAAAATAATGCGCCCAGACAGAATTCCAGATAACGCTACCACAAACAGGGTGAGATGATACACCAAATCATTTAAATTTTTAGAATTTAAATAAATTCTATGACTTTGATGCAATGACTGCTATCTACTATTTTATACTATCGAAATATAATATGAGAATCAAAACTAAATACGTACGAAAAGCTGTAAGAAAATATTTTGTCACAGTCAAATTAGTGCAAAATCAGAGTTCAATCAGAGTCAGAGTCAGAGTCAGAGTCAGAGTCAGAGTCAGAGTCAGAGTCAGAGTCAGAGTCAGAGTCAGAGTCAGAGTCAGAGTCAGAGTCAGAGTCAGAGTCAGAGTCAGAGTCAGAGTCAGAGTCAGAGTCAGAGTCGAAATCAGAGTCAGAGTCAAAGTCAAAGTCAAACTCAAAGTCAAAGTCAAAGTCAAAGTCAAAGTCAAAGTCAAAATCAAAGTCAAAGTCAAAGTCAAAGTCAAAGTCAAAGTCAAAGTCAAAGTCAAAGTCAAAGTCAAAGTCAAAGTCAAAGTCAAAGTCAAAGTCAAAGTCAAAGTCAAAGTCAAAGTCAAAGTCAAAGTCAAAGTCAAAGTCAAAGTCAAAGTCAAAGTCAAAGTCAAAGTCAAAGTCAGAGTCAGAGTCAGAGTCAGAGTCAGAGTCAGAGTCAGAGTCAGAGTCAGAGTCAGAGTCAGAGTCAGAGTCATAGTCAGAGTCAGAGTCAGAGTCAGAGTCAGAGTCAGAGTCAGAGTCAGAGTCAGAGTCAGAGTCAGAGTCAGAGTCAGAGTCAGAGTCAGAGTCAGAGTCAGAGTCAGAGTCAGAGTCAGAGTCAGAGTCAAACTCAAACTCAAACTCAAACTCAAACTCAAACTCAAACTCAAACTCAAACTCAAACTCAAACTCAAACTCAAA
Organism: Tetanocera ferruginea; assembly: GCA_958299015.1. NCBI lineage: Eukaryota > Metazoa > Arthropoda > Insecta > Diptera > Sciomyzidae > Tetanocera > Tetanocera ferruginea. The sequence continues at coordinate 100,937,170 of OY282642.1, read as the reverse complement.
CTCAAACTCAAACTCAAACTCAAACTCAAACTCAAACTCAAACTCAAACTCAAACTCAAACTCAAACTCAAACTCAAACTCAAACTCAAATTCAAACTCAAACTCAGACTCAAACTCAAACCCAAACTCAAACTCAAACCCAACTCAAACTCAAACTCAAACTCAAACTCAAACTCAAACTCAAACTCAAACTCAAACTCATACTCAAACTCAAACTCAAACTCAAACTCAAACTCAAACTCAAACTCAAACTCAAACTCAAACTCAAACTCAAACTCAAACTCAAACTCAAACTCAAACTCAAACTCAAACTCAAACTCAAACTCAAACTCAAACTCAAACTCAAACTCAAACTCAAACTCAAACTCAAATTCAAACTCAAACTCAGACTCAAACTCAAACCCAAACTCAAACTCAAACCCAACTCAAACTCAAACTCAAACTCAAACTCAAACTCAAACTCAAACTCAAACTCAAACTCAAACTCAAACTCAAACTCAAACTCAAACTCAAACTCAAACTCAAACTCAAACTCAAACTCAAACTCAAACTCAAACTCAAACTCAAACTCAAACTCAAACTCAAACTCAAACTCAAACTCAAACTCAAACTCAAACTCAAACTCAAACTCAAACTCAAACTCAAACTCAAACTCAAACTCAAACTCAAACTCAAACTCAAACTCAAACTCAAACTCAAACTCAAACTCAAATTCAAATTCAAACTCAGACTCAAACTCAAACCCAAACTCAAACTCAAACCCAACTCAAACTCAAACTCAAACTCAAACTCAAACTCAAACTCAAACTCAAACTCAAACTCAAACTCAAACTCAAATTCAAGTCAAGTCAAGCCAAGCCAAGGCAAGTCAAGTTAAGCCAAGTCAAGTTAAGTCAAGACAAGATAAGACAATTTTTTTTTTTTATATTATTGTTAATCAACTTTTTCTTAAAGTTATTCAACCAATATTTGCATCATAGAAATATAAAAATCTATCACTCTGTTCGGATGTGTTCAAGCAAAAAATATTTTATATATTTTTTTTTCTGTATCTGAAATTTTTCGTTTTTTGCGCCTTATGTCATTCGCTCATGCGAAAAGCCATAAAAAATATTGACTGTGTCTATGCTTGGCGTAAATGCTACAGCCACTTTGGCCAAGTTTAAACCATAACTTTTACACTAATTTATCCACTTCATTGCATTTAAAAGTTGAATGTGCTGGTCTAGTTGATGAATGTTATGGTACGATTAAGTGTGCAAATTTTAAATTAGCTGTTAGCATGAAAAGACTTTTACAGGATAGAAAACATCTCTTTTAACCACTAGTTAATAACTTTCATATACATTATATTATATGTTTATAAAGATGCATATATTTCTTGGTAATTTATATTTTGAAGCAAATATTTAGGTGTTACCCTTTAACAGTACTAAGTATTTAATTCTGCTTTGTTTCAAAAGTAGGTAGATATAATGGTGGGATGAAAAGAAAGCCCAATCAAACTAGTGTAAGACGTTCCTTGGCTGCGGGTATTTATATTCACGTAAAAGATTTTGAATAAGAAGGTAGTTCTATGCCTTAACCTTAGTTGATTAATTTAATGAAACAGCTCCTTCCGAACACTTCAATGCCACCAACTTCCACGTTTAAAGTCATAAATATTGATGAATTTTTAATTTTAATTGAATAAATTTGAGGAAAGAATGAATTGAGCCTGTCCAAGATTTGAACCTGGGACCTCATCGTTGGCAGTATTCTATAGAGGTACTACTACAACTTAAACTCTTAACAAAACAAACAAAACAAAAAGCCTTAAAAGGACTTTGACCGAGCTTCTTATGATCAATTGTGTTGTGTGTGTTATTAAATGTTTGCACACAATTGACCAAGAAATGGACCTACATGTTTTATGCCAACTCCAACTGGCTAAAGTTCATGTTCTCAAGAAGCTTGTTATTGTCTGCAGAGAGGGGTGACCGATCAGAAAAATTTTTTTTATTGAAAAACTTTTCGCCTCGACTGGGGAAAGAACTCGTGCTCCGAGCATGTTAAGGCACACACTTAACCTGCATGCCACGGTCAGCACTTAGTGACCGTAGTTAAAAAAGTTAGACGGAGATCTCAAAAATGAGACAAAAAGATTAAAAAAAGAGCCAAAAATCTGAAAAATGGAACAAAAATGTGGTGCAAAATTTATTGAAATATGTAATGAGTAGGTTTTGTTATATTTTTTCTAATGTTTAATTTTTTAATGTCTACCTGTATCTTTGTAAAGGGTGATTTTTTAAGAGCTTGATAACTTTTTTTTTAAAAAAAACGCATAAAATTTGCAAAATCTCATCGGTTCTTTATTTGAAACGTTAGATTGGTCCATGACATTTACTTTTTCATTCGGAAAGTCCAATTTTGGGCAACTTTTTTGAGCATTTCGGCCGGAATAGCCCAAATTTCTTCGGAAATGTTGTCAAATGTTGTGAATCGTGTTGTTGTTGTCAGATGGGGCTACGTCAAGTCTAAAGACCACAGAAATAAGCCAGCAACTATTCCAGCTTTGGAAGACAACATTTCCGAAGAAATTCGGGCTATTCCGGCCGAAATGCTCGAAAAAGTTGCCCAAAATTGGACTTTCCGAATGGACCACCTAAGACGCAGCCGCGGTCAACATTTAAATGAAATTATCTTCAAAAAGTAAATGTCATGGACCAATCTAACGTTTCAAATAAAGAACCGATGAGGTTTTGCAAATTTTATGCGTTTTTTTTAAAAAAAAAGTTATCAAGCTCTTAAAAAATCACCCTGTATGTATTACAATTCCACAATATTGCATGTATGGCTATGTATTACAATTTTTGACGAAGTTAATTTCATATTTGCATGCTTCTTCATTTTCCCCCTACGACAATCCAATTTGACACTTCAACTCTTTACACTTTCTATATCTAAATATATGCATGAGCGTGTGTGTTGGAGTTTTATACTTCAGAAATGGTTTCTTACTATGAGTTTTTTGCTTGTATATGTAAATGTGAGAGTATTTCAAGCATCTTGACAGACGTTAAAATTTCATATCTGTTTGGCGAAAAGTGTTCAAGCATGTGTGTCATATACATATATTTGTATGCAAAGCATACACACTTATGCAAACCAGGCATTCGGCTGTGCGTGTATGTGCGTTACACTTACATATTCGCAGTCAATTTTGTTGAATGAAAATCATGTGCGAAAATTCTTAATTTTTTTTTTTATTTAGTCTGTACGCCGGTGTGTGACCCAACGTCACTGTATTTGCGTCTGTATTTGCGTCTGTTTGTATAAAAAAAGTAGACAATTATTTTCAATAACTTTAAGCATTTGCTTATAGACAAACAAGCTTTCAAATGAGCTCTATCAGAAAAAAAGAAACGAATAAACTAAAAATAAATGTTTATAAATTAATTTGGCTAATATATAATAGAAAAATTTAAAACATGGAGTTGTTAAAAATATAGCAAGTGTAACGCCAATTTAATGGTCTTTACATGCTTATCAGAAACTTGCAATTGCATGGACGATAATGCAATTTCAAAAACTATCACCAACCACTAGATAGCGAATCTTAGGTTAAAACAATGCCAATAAAAATACCATCAATATTCTTTGCTAAGACCAGCATGACCAAAAATAAGCGAAAGTAAAAACTCAGTAAAATGCCAGCTATAAAGGTCAACATAAAAAACAAAAAATGGTCGGATAACAAAATTCGAACGAAATTATCGCAAACAAGTTAAGAGGAAGAAAGCAAGCACGAGCATTTCGTACGCTGAACAAAACCGTAAAACTATTTTATCGAAAATCGAAAATGAACTAACTTGACACGAGATCTGTATGAAAGCGAACAAAGTAATTGCAAGCATTTTTGTGATTTCTTTTTTAGCAGAAGGACCAAAAAAATGCTGCAGTTTAAGGTCATGAATAAAGCAGAAAGAGAGCTTCACGAAGAATAATAAAAAGAAGAGAAGTTGGTTGAAATTGGAATGTAGAAACATGTGACAGTATATTCAGTTAAAGCGATGCTTACTTTTCGAAAATTTTAGACACAAATTAAATTTCTCTCTATTATATGTACTTCGAAATACACTCAAGTAAAAGGACCTCTCAAATATAGCGTCAAGTATATATCTTGCTTACCTATGGAAGTCTATTGCTTAGACATAAATTCAAGCTTAAATTCAAACCCAAGAAACTCATACTCTACTCCAACTCCAACTTCAACTTCAACTTCAACTTCAACTTCAACTTCAACTTCAACTTCAACTTCAACTTCAACTTCAACTTCAACTTCAACTTCAACTTCAACTTCAACTTCAACTTCAACTTCAACTTCAACTTCATCTTCAACTTCAACTTCAACTTCAACTTCAACTTCAACTCCAACTTCAACTTCAACTTCAACTTCAACTTCAACTTCAACTTCAACTTCAACTTCAACTTCAACTTCAACTTCAACTTCAACTTCAACTTCAACTTCAACTTCAACTTCAACTTCAACTTCAACTTCAACTTCAACTTCAACTTCAACTTCAACTTCAACTTCAACTTCAACTTCAACTTCAACTTCAACTCCAACTCCAACTTCAACTTCAACTTCAACTTCAACTTCAACTTCAACTTCAACCTCAACTTCAACTTAAACTTCAACTTCAACTTCAACTTCAACTTCAACTTCAACTTCAACTTCAACTTCAACTTCAACTTCAACTTCAACTTCAACTTCAACTTCAACTTCAACTTCAACATCAACTTCAACTTCAACTTCAACTTCAACTTCAACTTCAACTTCAACTTCAACTTCAACTTCAACTTCAACTTCAACTTCAACTTCAACTTCAACTTCAACTTCAACTTCAACTTCAACTTCAACTTCAACTTCAACTTCAACTTCAACTTCAACTTCATCTTCAACTTCAACTTCGACTTCAACTTCAACTTCAACTTCAACGTCAACTTCAACTTCAACTTAACCCAAACGCAAACTCCAACTGAAACTGACAGACAAACTCAACCTGAAACTCAAACTCAAACCTGTATCTGTTCTCAGCATGATAGGAAAGAGATGTAAGGAAAGGAAGAAATTGCTTTAACTGGCAAAATCCTATCCGGTTAGGTCTCAATTACTTAGTTCGTTCACAATTATTACAGTTTATTTTTATAAATTTTTTCAAGCATAATAATTCAAAAAACTATTCAGCTATCCAGAAAATTGTTTGTGGTATGCTGGGAAAAAGAAACACGCAAAAAGGACGTTAAGCGATTTAGATGTTCACTAGCTTGAGCTGCAAGGCTTTGCGGTCTGGGTGTGAAAATTGCCAACGAACGAAAATGCAACGAACAAAGTAGCAGCATTCAAAAACTACAACCATTCAAAGGCAATTACTTTGAAGGAAGTGCTTGTGCAGCAAGTGCGCGAAAGGACCTATCCTCGGATGCTGCAAGACAGGAAGATAACTTGACAAAATTGCTCAGACACCTGTGCGGCGAACGAATAAATACACAATGTTTAATGGTGGACATGCTGATAGGTTGTGAAACAGGCGTTGCACTTGATGTTGTTGCCAATTATGGTGAATAAAATGGTAAGGCGGTACGTTGTAATATAATTATATTGGTGTCACCAGAGCCTGTGGGTCATTTCTCAAGTGCAATATGGTAACAGTAGTAATAAAATAAAAAAAAAAACTTTTGCTCTAGAAAGTGATAGCAGCAAGTGAAGTTTACAAATAAATAAGCTTAAAAAATAAACAAAAAGCTAAAGGATAAACGAAAAATATATTGAGATAAGATATATTCGAATTTAGCTAAAGCACATACAACAGAATGATGTGATTCTCTTTTTAAAAAATAATATGAAATGATATTAGAAAGAATTTAGTTGATGTTATCACTTGGAGCTTAAGAATAACTTTACTTATTTCAAAAAATCAGAAACTTAACGTTTTAATGTTGCAACGTTGTAACGTTGTAGTAATGGCTTATCTTGATTTAAATAAGCTCACAAGCATGGAACACCTTATCGGCTATTCATTCACTCTTAACAATTTGATGTGAAGTTAAACGCACAGACACAAACTCACACACACACAGGTAAAACATGTACAACACTTACTTAGATATTCCAATTTATCGATTTTCAGCATCGACATTATGCAAATCTTTACACACTGCCAAAGTTATAGACAGTTTTTTGGGTGCCAAGCAGTAATAAAGTTGCTTACATACATTTATGTATGTATGTAAGTCTGCAAGTGGAAAATTTTGTGAGCTGTAATATGTAGGTGGCTGTCATACTAGGTGAATAGGTGGATGTCATAAAAAATTGTATCCACAACATAGATAAGAACTTAAGAAATAATTAGAGCATTTTCCAAATGCCTAGGATATGAGTATGATATCAGCTAAATATGTCTTTTGACATGTTAAAGTCCATGAAACAGATATTGGATAGATGTTTGCAGAGGTTGTATGGAAAGAGTAACAAAATTTGAACAAATTTTAAAGGCAAATTTTAATATCATACAATTGACTGAGTTGGTGGAAAAAACAAGGCTTGTTAGAAAAGTGTTTGAAATAAATTTTCTTATTAACGTTTTTATGAATAATTTGCATATCAAAGTATTCAACAAAACAATTCATCATCTAAAAGTGTGCTTAAAAATCTATTTTCTCTCAAATCTTGCATAAAATATGTTCTGATAAAAAAAAAAAAAACCGTGTAAATGCCAGCCAACCATTTTAAAACAATTCTGAATTATTTTTGTGTGTAAAGGACAAATTTTAAGATTTACGAGCATATCCGACAAAAGCAAAGAATAAGTAAAGAGCACTTGACGATATAAGGAATGGTTGAAAAAATGCAAAATTGTTGGATGGTACCGTTGTTTAAGAGTATGCAGATGATGATGATGATGATGACGATGGTTATGACGATACTTAAATAAATTGTGACACAATATTTCAAAATTATGACAATGATGAAACTTAAGCCAACGGCAACAAAACCGCCAAGCATATGGCATGCTGCAAGTGTATAAGTTAAGAATGTTATTCGAGTAACAAAATGTTTTATATGAAACTTTAAGGCACTTTGCAATTTCGTCTTGCAGCACTGCTTCACCATTTGGCAATTTCGGAACTCTACAAGACTCTGGCAAAATTATATGTGCTGACTTTTTAAATTTGCATTTGTCTTCAATTGGCTTGAATAGCGTGTGTATATGATGTGTGTTGATATGTGTGTTTATGTATGTGTGCGTATATGTTCAGAATAGTAGTGTAACAATATTTACAAAAATGTACTTAAAAAGTAATAAAATATTTTATTGCATAGCATATTCTTATTGCTTATTTTTATTATTTCGCATAAAAGTTGACAGTTCAAAACTTTCGTGAAGCAATAAGTTTTTGACAAGAAGTAGAGCAGAGCAGCAAGCGGGTGTTACTCAGTTTGTGGATTTATAGCCAAAGTTTGCATATATGTATGTTTGCTTATTTTTATAACTGCACTCAAAGTGAGTAGGTATGAAAAATTATTTTATTTTCATACTCTGGAAAATTGTGGAATATTTTATTAATGCCGAAATAAAAAGTTTGCTTAGCAAGACTTATTAAGATGTATTCAGAACAACAATTGCGTACAAGTAGGGAAATTTGAACTGAATTTTAATTAATCAATTAATTTTGGGAGTGAATCTGAGCTAAGCCATAATGTTCTTGATATTAAGCTCAAATGTGATTGTTTATCAAAAAATAAACACCTCATTTGTTCACAATGTATATGATTTTGGGAAAGTTAAACAAAAAATAATATTCTCACTTGTGCCCAATTTATGACATTTTGCTATTGATTACCAAAAAACAGCATGCTCATTTGTGTTCCATGCATGCCATTTATGAATTGTTAATAAAACAAATGAATCGTAAACCTAATCTAAGAAATTTTTGGTTTGTTTGTAATAATTTAATACGCTCAATTGCGCCTAATTTATGACATTTTTGTACGAATAACGTACAAGGTAAAAGCTGAGAAAATGTAGATGAAGCTCAACATATGGAGCAACAAAGGAACCGAACAGAAAATAAAAATTATGACAAGAAGCAAATTACAAATTTTATTTTTATTATCCAAATTATAAAATTTAATTTTTTAATTTATTTTCTGCAATTATATCACTGACAGGAACAAAAATCAACTGGGAATATCGTTGTTCGGTTGTTAATTTTTTTTTTTGTGTAAAAACAACAACAACTAAATTAATTTTTCTACAGATAAGCCCATGATTACACTTATTTGTTTATCAAAAAAGTTTAAAAAAAAAATAAGAAAAAAATTTCAACGGCTGTATTCATAAAAATGTATCATACTCTCTTTAAAAAGCTTTTATAAGAAAAAATATCAAAAACCTATTCATAAACTTATAATAATGACGAAAACCTCTTATAAAGGCTTCATAAATGAAAAACCTCCAATAAACCCTTGATATAGATTTTTAAAATTTTTACTCTCATCTGAGCACAAATATTGTCAAAAATGTTTCAAACTAATTCAACAAATATGACTCCATTACAAAACATTTCAAAATAATAAAAACAAAAATAAACATTGACAATTTTTGAATAGCAAAACCATAGTACAACAAATAAGGTAGCTGAAAGCCGATAGTCAGAATTTTTAAAAAAATACTGAATGAAATAGAGCGACACAACGAGACAACAAATAATTTGTATTGATTTTGACAATTCTTACTCTGAGAAATAGAGGATTGATAGCTCTGCAGCTATCTTGATTATTGTACTATGACCAAGTCAAGATATCAAAATTTTTTCGACTATTTGAATGTCAAAATATTGATAACATTGTGACAAATAAACAAAAAATTATTGAATTTATCAAATACACAAACCATTTTTGACACTGTTCCCACTTCAAATTGAAAGTTTTTCTAGTTTAATAAAAAAAGCTGAAACAATATTTTTTATGAATATTTAAATCTTAAGCAATATTTTAACTCTTAAAAGCTTTTTAAGAGAATAAATTAGACCGTGCATTTTTAAAATTAAAACAAAATTATTCAAAATAATTTAGTAGCAGACGATATGATGTTTTTCATTCAGCTTAAATGTTGTTTTGTTTCAGACGTCGTCAACGTGTCCTTGGTACATATCAAATAAATTTTGTGTGCATACTTTTAGGCTAACAATTCTTTCATTAAAAAGCACTGTAATAACGAAACAGGTTCTGGTCCAAGCTAACATGTTCAGCCTATACATAGCAATATCACCTACAACAGTTTGAGCGATCTAGAGCACGGAGCAGGACACTTGTCTTTTATATATTAAGATTACATTTTATAGTATATAGAAAATTGTGAAAAATTAATGAAACATTTTGCATTTTCAAAGAAAAAAGTTCAAAAATTTCCTCTTAGTGACCTGAACTACCTTATGAAATTATGACTTTGAATAATAAGTTTTTATTTCGAAATAAACCACGTCTTTTGTTTACAATTTAAGTAAAAAAATTTAAAAAAATATATTGATATTAATTTTAAGATAAAAATTTTTTTCGAAAAGTTTGTCAATCTCTTCCCAAATCAAGCTTGTCTGGCTGGACAAGGTCAATAGTCATGAATGGCCCAAAAAAACTGACAGTTCCAAGAATTTTTGATTCCTTTCATTTGGTGACTAGAATAACATTTAATATTAATAGCTATAATATTTTTAAACAACTGTATATCTTCTCTTTAATAGTGTGTTTTGCACGGATTTTGTTGGTTGATTTAAATCAGGGACCGTAATAATTATGAGCAATATCGAAAAAATTAAGAAATAATGATTATTTTATGATTTTTATTTTTTTGCTCAAATATAAAAATTGTTTTCTGATTTTTATTTTTTAAATCAAAAATAAAAATTATTTTTAAGTTTTATTTTTATACTCAAGTATAAAAATCATTTTTCATTTTTATTTGTTTTACTCAAACAAAAAAAATCAATTTTGATTTTTATTTTTTTTACTCAAACAAAAAAATCATTTTCGATTTTTTATTTTTTTAACTCAAACAAAAAAATCATTTTCGATTTTTATTTTTTTTACTCAAACAAAAAAATCATTTTTGATTTTTATTTTTTTTACTCAAACAAAAAAATCATTTTTGATTTTTATTTTTTTTACTCAAACAAAGAAATCATTTTTGATTTTTATTTTTTTTCCTCAAACAAAAAAATCATTTTTAATTTTTATTTTTGTACTCAAACAAAAAAAAATCATTTTTAATTTTTATTTTTGAGACAAAAAAATATAAATCGAAAAATGATTTGTATGGTTTTTTTTTGATTTTTTTTTTTTTTTTGTCAGAAATAGAAAGAATTTTTTTGATTTTTATTATATATTTTTATATTTTTATTATTATTAGTTTTTCGTTTTTATTTTTTGTTCAGACATTTAAATCGCTTAAGGATTTTTGTTATTTTGCTCCTTAATTAAAAATCGATTTCAAGAGCTTTCTTCTTGTTAGACATTCTTAATAGTAATGTTTTTTATCGCTTCAAAATTTGAAAAGAAACTAAGATGATATTAAATTTGATATTAATTTTATTGAGAATTTTTAAAATGACAGGCATTCATTTTTAAGAACAAAATTTTGTCCAAATTTTGAAACAACAAATTCTGTTCACACTAAATAGCGGAATAGCGAAGCTTTCAATATCTACATCGTCAAGGCCAGCTTGCGCTTCAGTTTAAAACAAACATAATTTGTTAAGCAATGGTTTTAGAACATGTTAAAAAAAGTAAAGAAAGTCGGTCTAGCTTGACTCTGACATACCCTTGACCTACTTTTTCATAAAAAATAATAGCATTGGAAAAGGAATTGTCCGTGCGCGGATAAGCCCATATTTTGTATAGATTTAAATTTTTATGAAAAATTTACACATGCCCAACTTTTATTCCTTTAAAATAATCAGTGTTAATTTTGAGCTAAAAACTAAAAATCAACAAATAATTTTTTTTTTGAACAAAATAAATAAAAATCAAAAATAATTTTTATTCTTGAACAAATTAAATAAAAATCAAAAATAATTTTATTTCTGAGCCAAAAAAATAAATAAAAATTAATACTAATTTTTATTTCTGAGCAAAAAAAATTTAATTCAAAAATAATTTTCAAATTAAAAATAATTTTTATTTCTGAGCAAAAAAAATTTAATTCAAAAATAATTTTTATATCTGTCTATTTCTGAGCAAAAAACATTTAATTCAAAAATAATTTTTATATCTGAGCAAAACAAATTAAATTCAAAAATAATTTTTATTCCTGAGCAAAAAAATAAAAATCATTTTATAATAATTATTTTTAATTTTTAAGCTTAACGCTTAAAAAATAAAAATCATTATTTATTCTAAGAGTCAACACAAATTCCAGCATTTCGGTATACTCAAAAGTTTTTTCCGGCGCTTGGAACATACTGATTTTTTTCATTAAAATTTGAAAAATAATCATTATTTTCGGTCCCTGACTTAAATAAAATTAATATTATTTAAGTAAAATAAAGGAGTTTTAAAAACCAACCTCATCTTGAAAAACTTATAAGAATCCCATCAAAGTAATTTTAATAAAAAGTTTTATGAATTTGAATTAAAAAACAAAATTTTAGAAAATTTCTAAACAAGTAATCTTTGATAAATGCAGAACAAAATAAATTATTTAGCCTAAAGTTTGCGTGAAATAAAGATATTAAAAGGTTATCGCAGGATATAATTCTACTAACAATTAGATAAAAACCTAAACATTAATATACATCATAAATAATCTTAATAAAAATTAAGCAGCAAAGCAAACGCAATTCAAGCAAATAATCTGTTGTCTTAACTGTCAGAAACAACATCTTTAACAAGACAGTTATGACATGCAATCATAATTTGACAATCTAGCTAGTCAGAATTGAATTAGGTTTCAACATTCATATGTCATACCGACAATATATCAATCAGATAATCTAAGGAATGTGCCAAATATTGCGGTCGTTATCTTTTCAAATTCTCTGAAACTTAAATTGAAATTTGACGAAGGCCAGCAAAAGTTATACATTCGATACAGCATTATTTTAATACCACATAAAATAAAAACCTATTTTTAATCAAGTTGATGTACTTATTGGCGTTGCCAGCTTATATGAAATTCAATCTCAGCTGCAGAGTTTTTGAAAATTATTTAAACGCTCAAGCGCATTCATTTGGAAGTCATTAAGAAACAGACACAAAATATTCTCTCATACACACACACACACACACTCAAACAAACATGCTTATAATTAATTACCACAACTATGCACACATACAAGTATTATACTAAATTTCCATAAATAAAACCTTTCTTGTGCTGCACAGCAAGATACAGCTGCATACAGCAGCAGCAGCAACATATGCTTCAAAGACCGCAGCATGGCAACAAAAGCTCTACTAAGAAGGATGCTTTTCAGTCTTTGTGAACTTCCTTGCCTTAAATTCTGTCATGCAGCATGAAGTTGTGATAAATTAATTCACAGCAGCACTGAGCATGTTTGCGGCAATGCTGCATTATTCAACAAGAATAACAACAACATGGCTGTACCAAAATATTTTTATTGTTGCTGTTTTTCTTCGTGCCATGCCAAGTTCTTGGTTTTACGCCAGGATGTTGATGACTTTTAACAGTTTCTTAAGCTTACCAGTGCTTAACACACATGACACAACATTGGAATTTGCATGTCCACTACTAACAAAAATTTAAGAAAAACAACAAGACTTTTTCCTCTTATTGTCAGTTGCAGCAAATCAAAACTTGCAAAAGTTTTATTTCTATTATGCTGAATTGATTTTGCATTCCATAATACGCATAGTTGTTAATTTGCTACCATTGCTAAGAATTTTCTACACGAACGCTCTAAAAGTGCTTTCATCAGAGTAGCTCAACATGCAGATAGCGTATTTCAGAAGGAAATGGTCATGTATAGGAATTTGTTTTAGAATATACCGCCTCTATGAAATGTAGATTCCAGAATGCATGATTTTTTCACAGCGATGACATAGAAACATCATGTATCCTTTTTTTCATTCCTAAAGAATGTTGGAAAAATCACAAATTTTTATCATGAATATAATTCTTGTTCAATAAATTTGTATCTTCTTATATGAATAATGAAATAAAGAGAACAAAACAAATTTTTTTTTCTGCGGCATAAGTTTCTGTAATCAATTAAGATACATGGGATAAATAATGAAGTTTTAGTCCTATAATTCACATTGTTTGAATTGACTCTGGTTCTCGCGATAAACCGCTCTTTTAAATTATAAGTAGGTTTCATCACAGTTCTTAACAAAACTACTGAACATTTAGTCTGATTTGGTAAAAAAAACAATACGAAAAACCGCAGCTAAATTGCCTCCATCTACACTTTTTTTAAATTAGCTGAAAAGAGTCGAAAACATTCAGAAAGTTCTTCTGAAAATAAAAACATTTTTTTATGCAAAATTTAAACTTTTTTGTTATATCATAATTCATAAAAAAAGTAATTCTATTGGCCATTGCTACTTTGATTTAATTGTGCTGAGTATGTGCACTTCTATTTAAAAAATACTCTCAAAGGGATATTCACTACTACTTTCACGACTTTTGCACATTCATCTAAACCTGCTTAGAATTCAAACACTGTAACATAATAGAACGTGTATCAAAGAAATAAAAACGATTTTTCAAAAAATCATCTTCTCGCACGCACTCACATAGAAAATAAAACTCTAATTACAGCAGTTTTTCCCGTGAATCGCTGGTGCTTAACAAAGCGAATACACTCTTAACATGAAATCCTTTTTATATGCTGCTGCAGGTGCTTGTTTGCTGACTTGAGTTCTGTAGCAGAAAAACATTTGGTCCAATATTGTAACAATAAAAACAAATTAAACCTTAAGCAAACATGCAATTCTAACATACAATTCTAGCAGCAACAAAGGTAGCATCAACAGAAGCCTTCTCAGAAACAAAAAGTAACAATAAACAACAATACCAACAATACCAACATTAATGTTGTCATGACGACGCACTGCAAATAAGAAATCGTGCAAAATCATAAGTTGCGGGATAACATGACGAACATAGGTGCAACGTTAAAAACAGCAAAAAATGAGAGAAAATAAGGAATAGATTTTAAGTTTTGAGTAACTAAAGAATTAAAAAAACGTCAGAATATAAACACAAATAGAGATGCATGACGTTAGCCCAAGGCTATTCACAATATAACAACAAATCTAGCCACCGGAGTATATGGCAAGCCACTTCAGAGTATACTCTATCTCTAGCTGAAGTGAACTTTAACAGATATGACTTAATGAATGAAACTCGGAGACTGGGAGTAATTTATCAACTTAGCAAATTAAGGCTGTGATAAATTCATCCGTGATTCACAAAATTCTAATAAAAAATTTAATTATACCCTAAACCTGACAGGTCAGGGTATATTAACTTTGTGCAAACGTTTGTAACGCATAGAACGAACAATGTCCGGTACAGAAAAGTATATATATTCTTGATCAGGGTCACCTCGTGAGTCGAGCTATCCGTGTCCATCCGTCCGTCTGTGTGTTGCCAAACGTACAGAGATAAAATTTGGTACGTTTTTATTTTATAACAAAACGAAGATGGTTTTGAAAAATGGATGTCATCCCACCACGGACACGCCAACCTCCCATACAATCCAAAAACTAAAAACTCTATAAATAATACTAAAATAATGTTATACTACAGAGATAAAATTAAGTATATATATTTTATACCAAAACTAAGATGCATTCTAAAATTGGGCGTAATCCGTCAACGAACTCGCCCACCTCCCATACAAGCCGAGATTGCGAAATTACTATAAAGGCATTAACTTTTAAATTTTTCATAAAAATTTTAAGGGTACATATTTTAAATTTGTTGGTTAAGGGTATTTCAAAGTCGGGCTAGACCGACTTTAGACTTTCTTTACTTGTTTTTATTTAAATTTATTCAACATCGATTATGTACTATATGCGTCGCATATATTGATTGGGTTAATAAGAAGCAACAATTTGTAGCCACTAAAATTGCATTCATCTTCCCCACACACAAACATCCCCTTCACACTTAAATCTTTTGTCTATTATCTATGACATCTATTGTAAAGACCACAAAAATACTGCGTCAACGAAAATTAAACGCAATTTCATTCATTGTTATCGCCGGAAAACGGAAATGTGTCGCCATAATTTCCGACCAAGATAGATGCACGAACCAGTCATATTTAGCAGAAGTCACAACAAGCATAACAGTCAGACTGTAAAATCTTTTCAAATTACTTTGCTTGTCTGCAAGCATTGAGGTTTTTTTTTTTTTGTACAACCAACCATATCTCTACGGCATACGCTCACCTACAAACCACCATTTCGACACTAAAGCATTCTACATAATTTCGCTCTTCAAAGTTACTTAATAAATCATTCTGTTTCCTGTTCCTGCAGATTGTTTTCGTGAGCCACTCCATCTTTACAAATAATAGAAAAAAAAAATACCAGTTTCCATCTTCCAACTTGTCAACCACTGAACTGCAGCATAATTTGCGACAATTTCTCATGATTTTTTGCGCTGATTTGATTTTTTTTAACGCTCACAGCGAAACAACTTGACGAGATGAAGTCAGCTAGAAAAAAAAAATCAACAGCAGCAACAAAACAAACAACCGTATGAATAAAGTTAACTACACAGATACTGTAAAGGCAGTATTGTTGTTGTCATAACAGGGCTTGCTGTACGTTTCCTTATTATATCATTCGCTTATTTCAACATTTTAATAAATAATGTGAAGTAGAAAAAAAATAAAGGATATCAACATTTGCATTACCTAATTAATTAGCGTCAACAACACCAACCCACCTACTAGCGATCTAATGTAACCAACAGACAGTTAAAAAAAAAGCAAAACTCTAGGGACGATTCTACATCCTCGTCCGAGTCCAATGATATTTTTAAAAGCTTGCCTGTGTTCAGCACTAAAAACTACGATGCTTTCATATCGCCCATCAAGTCAGCGTTCTGTAAAACTCATTACCGCATGGTGACAATCGAATGAATAAGCATTGAAGGCAATGAATGAGCGAGTGAGTGATTTCACTGAGTTGCCTCGGCAGCGACATAACGGTAATTGGATTATTTAAATTATATAAATTCATACCTAATGCAACTAGTGGCACGGTTCGGTTTGTCGGTGAGTGTTTTTGAATATTTAAATGCTTGGATTTGTAGGTTATACTGTTGCGCATTTGCAAACTTCATTAGTTGCTTTATAAAATTCGTTTTTAATTCAAAGAGTGTCACATTGAATCATACACAGTAAATATGCATAGCCGCAGACTACAGCTTTGCATACATAAGTGGTATTTGCATATAAAAAGCTCGTTAATATAATATTGAGTTCATATTAGGTCGGTTACCGTACTTTTTGAACTAAAAATGATTAAATTGTCAAAGACTGAGAGTAAGAAAAAATCTATAGAAAATATAGAAAACAAGTAAAGAAAGCCTAAAGTCGGTCTAGCCCGACTATAACATACCGTACAACTTATTTTTTTAAATACAATAAAAGTATTGAAAATGGGCGTGTCCGTGGGTGGATGAAGCCCATATTTCATATGCATTTCAATTTTGATGAAAAATTTACACAACCAAGTTTTATTCCTGTACCTCACATATTAATGCTTTTATAGTGTTTTCGCTATTGTGAGTTGTAAGTGAGGTGAGCGTGTTCATGGAAGGATTACTCCCAATCTCTTAACACATCTTAGTTTTGATACAACATACATACACACCAAATTTTATCTCTGTAGGACAAACATAAGCTTATTTATTGAGTTTTCTAATTTTTTGGGTTGTATTGGAGGTAGCGTGACCGTGGGTGGAAGCCGCTTATTTTTCAAACTTATGTTTACTTTATTTTAAAATACGTACGAACCAAACTTTATCTCTGTAGGCTAAACATAAGCTTATTTATTGAGTTTTCAATTTGTGTGTTGCTTGGGAGGTGGGCATGTTCGTGGCCGGATGACACTAATTTTTCGAAAACATTTTTATTTTTAAATAAACAAATTATATACAAAATTTTATCTCTGCAGGTTGAATTTAAGCTTATGTATTGAGTTTTATATTTTATGGGTTTTAAAATGCCCACCTTCCAGGGCGTGTTCTTGGGCGGATGACACTTATTTTTCAAAGACAACTTTGTTTTGATATAAACTTCATAAGTACCAAATTTTATCTCTGTAGCTTAAATATAAGCTTATTTATTGAGTTTGTAATTTTTGAGTTGCTTACGAGGTGGGTGTGTCCGTGGGTGGATGACATCTATTTTCGAAATATTTTTATAACCTAAACCTGAAAGTTCAGGGTATATTAACTTTGTGCCAACGTTTAAAACGCATAGAACTGATCACCTCATGAACCGAGCTATCCATGTCCGTCCGTCCGTCCGTCCGTTTGTGTGTTGTCCGTAAACATGGTAACATGAATACAAGGATCTGCACTGTTGAATATCTTTGGAATCCGCCTAAGAACACGCCCACCTCCGATACAACCCAAAAATTAAAAACTCAATAAATAAGCTTCTGTTTAATCTACGATAAAATTAAGTAGGTATGTTTTTTATAACAAAACAAAAACGGTTTTGAACCGTAATCCGCCCAAAGGCATGCCTACTTCCCATACAACCCAAAAAGTTATAAACTCAATAAATAAGCTTATGTTTGTCTTAGAGAGATAAAATTTGGTATTTTATACCAAAACTAATGTGTATTCAAAAATGGGGCGTAATCCGTTAATGAACACGTCCACCTCCCATACAACCCACAATAGCAAAAGCACAATAAAGCCATTAACTGTGATCTATAGGAATAAAACTTGTGTAAATTTTTCATCAACATTTAAATGCATATAAAATCTGGGATTCATCTGCCCATATTGTATTTTGGAGAAGTAGGTTCAGGGTTTTTCAACGTCGGCCTGGACCGACTTTAGACTTTCTCTACTTGTTATTTTTAAATAAACGCTGATCAAGAATATATACTTTTCTATACCGGACTTGCTTCTTTCTATGCGTAACACACGTTTGCATAAAGTTAATATACCCTGACCTTTAAGGTTTAGGGTATAATAAAAAAGTTATTAATATTATTATACCCTAAACCTGAAAGGTCAGGGTATATTAACTTTGTGCAAACGTTTGTAACGCATAGAACGAAGCGAGTCCGGTATAGAAAAGAATATATATTCTTGATCAGCGTCACCACGTGAGTCGAGCTATCCATGTCCGTCCGTCCGTCCGTCCGTCCGTCTGTCTGTCTGTGTGTTGTCCGTATACACAGGATAAGAAGAAGGAGTTGAGATAATTGGATGAAACTTGGTACACATGGTCAAATAGAACCAAGGACCTGCACTATTGAATATTTTTGGAATCCGCCCACGGACACGCCTACCTCCCATACAACGCGAAAATTGAAAACTGCATAACTCAGCTCATAATAAGCCTACAACAATAAAATTTGGTGTGTATGTGTTTTATATTATTACAAAGATGTCTTTGTAAAAAAATGGACGTTATCCGCTTACGGACACGCCCACCTCCCATACAACTCAAAAATTGAAAACGCAATAAATAAGCCTCTGTTTAACTTACAGAGCTAAAATTTGGCACGTATGTTTTTTATGACAAGGCAAAGATGGTTTTGAAAAATGGACGCCATCCGCCTACGGACACGCCTTTTTCCTATACAACCCAAAACGTTTTCAACTCAATAAATAAGGTTATGTTTGTCATAGAGAAATTAAATTTGGTATGCATGTATTTTATACCAAAACTAAGGTGTGTTCAAAAATTGGAAGTTATCCGTCCATGAACACGCCCACCTCCCATAGCGAAAGCACAATAAAGGCATTAACTGTGAGCTACAGGAATAAAACTTGGTATGTGTAAATTTTTCATCAACATTTAAATGCATATAAAATATAGGCTTCATCCGCCCTTGGAGACGCCCATTTACAATAAAAATTTTTTGTTTTTGAAAAGTGGGTTTAGGGTATTTCATAGTCGGCCTAGACCGACTTTAGACTTTCTTTACTTGTTTTTCTATTGTAAATAACATTACATGTTGCTTAAAGTGGATTTTTTGAAAAACTTTAATAATAAAAAAAAATTATATAGTAAACGTGAACATTAAAGTTTCTCGTACGCTATTTTGGTATTAATTTAAATTCAAAATAAATATAACTTATATCATTCGAAAGGTTATGTTGCCCAGATGTGCAGAATGTATATATAAATTATATATCTCATAGAGGAGGTTCCCAACCTTCTAAGAGAAAACATCTGCTCATTGATGAATATAAAATTTGGTTGGAAGAGAGTTCTTGAGTTACTTAAATTTGAGTTTTTTTCAAAAGTAAAAAAATTTAGTTTTATGCATTCGCCAATGGTAAAATTTGTAAAAAAATGTGTTTTGAATTCAAAAATTTGAATTTCCATGTCAATATCTTGGCCGAATTTTAACGGTTTTTCAATTTTTTTAATTTTTTCTAAAAGTTTGTTAAATTATCTTTCAAATGTGTTTAAAATTACAGCAAAGTTCTAACCCAAAGTATTTTTAATGAATTTTCTTAATATTGTCTTTAGTTATTTAGCGTGTGTTTCAACCAAATGCCAAGAGAGAGAAAAAAAATATCTCAAATTGAATGTTCTAAATTGGGAAGCCAATATCTCCGCCATCTGAGAATAGATTTTACTTGTTTTTTTTTTTTATTTAAGTCTTATTAGTTAACTGAAAAAATTTTTGAAAATAAAACCGTTTTTGGTTTGTTTATATTTAAATTATTCCCTTTAAAAAGAGACCACAAAATTTGATTTATTCTTAAAATATGGGGTAAAAATGATTTTTGTTGTAAAAAAACAAAAACTCAAAATTGCATTTTTGATTTTCTTTCAAAGTCTATACCGAATTTTAGGTGAATATATTTTGTCTTGGTACTGAATTAATAAACTGTCCGTGCCATCAAAAAATTAAGGCTATGATTTCTTTGACAAAATTAAATTTTTTTAAAATGTTGTTTTTCTGTTTTTGAAAAAAATAATTATATAAAAAAATTATTTTTTTGAAGAAAATAGCTTTATGTCTCCAATCAATAAAGAGTTATTGTCTCGAACTTATTTTAACCATCTCGCATATTATTATAAATAGGCAGTTAATAAATTGGTCGAATGTCGACCCCAGGCGAAACTAGTTTAATTTAATGTAGGTGCCCAGAAAGTTTTACCAATTTTTACCATTTCATTTACTCTATTTGTCTAGGATTCTTACTGAGTTTCGTTAGGATTGGCTTACTTTTGTATGTACCTCCCATGCAAAATCATGTACAAGTTGAATATAGGTCCAAAGGAGGTACCCCTTAGGTATTATCAATTTCTACCATTTTTAGTGCACATCTATATATCAAATTGTCCAGTCTTCTGACCAAATTTTGTTAAGATCGGCTTACTTTTGTATGCATTCCTCATAGTAAATATTGTACAAAATTAATATAGGTCCTAGGAAGGTACCGTACCCCTAGGAACTAACCGACTTCAACCAAATTTTCTTAATTAGCTTAAACCAACTAATCATACCAAATTTTATTATCATAGTAGTACTCCATCTGTTTTTATACTAATTTTGTATGGGATGAATGCACTGTGGGCAAAACTAAAAACTTTATAAAGCCCCAAAGGGCCAAGATCTAGCTAAATTATCAGATAAACATACCATTAAAGTTTTGAAAATTTAAATACATATATCGAGTATTGAAAATCGCGCATATAAATATTTTGAGACTAGTCATTGAGAAATCATTTTGGGCATATCATAGCTCGAACACATTGACGACACCTTCCAATATTACGTCATGCTTTAAATTTCTCTAACCTAAGTATAAGGAAGCATAAAAAAAACTTTTCATTAACATATAAACTTTGATTTAAAATGCGTACACTTAGTTTGAGATTTGAAAAATTCTAATAAAAACCACTTCTGACTCTCATACAAAGTGACGTCATCAAAACTTTTACAAATGTGATAAGAAATTTAATATTATTGAAAATAATAATTTGCACACATAAGTTTAGATATTTTAAACATACTCTGAGTTTGAATTTTGGAAAAATTCAATGAAAGTTAAGACTTTTCCCCATAAAAAAACAATTCATCAAAATAATAAAACCTTAAAAACTCCGAATACACTTCAACGCGGGGTATTTTAACTTCGTCCAAGTCGAATATAATTTATAGATTTACTTAGCATGTATTTCTTATTGAGAAAACTAAAAAACACTAGCCTCAGGACTTCGAATGAAAATAATTGATTTGCAATTAAGTGATATTTTTAAAATAGAGTGTCAATCATGGTGGACTTTTATAAGATGCTTTATACTATTCATTCTTATTTTTATATATTCATAGCAATATTTTTTATACTCATCTCCTTTAATAACTATTTAGGAAAAATCCACTTTATATTTCTTAATTTGACTTAATTATACGTATTCATCAACCTTAGCTCATTAAAACTAAATGATTTCTTTCAAATAAACTCATTTTGTCTAACTTTATTTACCTGTGAATGGCTTTTATTTGCCAATTGGAATAATTGACTAAGCCAGTGGTTAAAACAGGATACTCAGCTTAATGACTCTATTTTATATTCCTTGCAAGCACTTTGAGTGTACACAACACTTAAATCCAATTTAACTTTAAACTATGAGCTGGTCAGCATTTCGAATGAAATTCTAAGCACAGCAGCAAAAACAAATATATATTCAGTTGTACAGGCACTACTCAACCATTACAAATACAGAAAATTTGTATACAAACATACATAGTGAATCTGCCATTAATACAATTCAAGGGCAGTTTTCATCCGAAGAAAGTAGATGTGTTGTTGAAATGCTGACCAGCAAATAATATCGGAAATAAGAGAAACTACTTAAAAAGCCAACCTTTTCTTTTCACTGCCCTATGCAGGAGTCTTCATTCCTTACAAATGTAGGTTTAATGAACAGTTTTATACTGGCATTGACTTACAAATTAATTTATATTGAAAATTTTGATTTTTTGCGAAAAATTAAGTTATTTTTTTTTTCAAAATAATCGATTAAAAGTTGCAGTAGTCTTGCAGAATGTGTTCCTTAAAACTAAATAACTTGGTTTATATATTTTAACAAATTATTCTAGACTAGTACAGAAACCCGTCAAACGACGGGTCGTATTCAAAATAATTAAGTAGCAGACAATATGACATTTTTCATTCACCTAAAATGTTGTTTTGTTGTCGTCAATGTGTCATTTCTGATAAATATCAAATAAATTGTACGTGCATACTTTTAGGCTAACAATTTTTTCATATAAAAAGCACTATAATAGCGAAACAGGTTGTGGTTCAGGCTAAACATGTTTCAACAAGCAAAGTAATAACAACTATAACAGTTTGAGCGATATAAAGCACGGAGCAGGACGCTTGTCTTTTATATATTAAGATTATTATAGCAGTTAGGGTTTGTATTAATGAACTTGAACTCATTTTTCACGTTTAAAATAGATTTTTGTTTTTGAAATAGATTTTTTTGTTGAGAATTTCTTCGATGGGCTTCGATCTTGCACATAATACACTCGCCAGGACCTTTTATACTATATTAAAAAGGCATATCCCACTGTAGTTGGTGAAAATGGTGCAATCGCCTTTCTTGTTGGTTCAACAGAGTACCCTTTATTAGTAAAAAAATACGTTTCTCTTTTCTCAAAATTTTTGATAAAAATAAGAAACGAAATTTTTGGCCACAAAGTGTAAAAGTTTTGAATACATTTCACTATCTTATTAAAAGAAATAACGTCCTTTATGTAAATGGCATTAATAGAAAATATCTATATATCTACTAGCTTATAATACCCGACGCAGCTCGATTCTTGTGGTGCTTTTTATGTGTTGCTTATGAGATATGATAAGTTAAAATAGTTGGCATTTTTAGCATATTTTTCTGGTGAAGTTTCTGGTAAAATTTACTTTTTTGGTTAATAATTTTTTGACGTTGACATAATTAACACTTTTTGTAAAAAACGACAACAGCGCCACCTATCGGTTCGAAAACTATTGTTCAAGCTCAAACCACCCTCATATATTCAAAAATTTTCTTTTAAATCGGATGTGTGGTTTCGGATATTAGTGAAAACCAACATAGTGACATGTGATTTTTATATATAATCATAAAATATGCAAAGAAAGTTTAAAAAGGGTCTAGCCCGACTATGAAATACCCTATGAAATTGGAACTATGAAATACCCCAACATATACATATATATTAAAATACTAAAACCAATAGACGTGACTTCCTATAAAAATACATGCATTATTATTTGTACCTATAGAAGTAATACAGGTTTAACTAATGTGGTTTGTGTGGTAGGTGGGCGTGTTGGTGCGCAGATGACGTCCATTTTTTGTGCACACCGCAATCTTGATATTAAATGTTCCCACATGAAGTTTCATCTATCAGATATGAATATTTAATAGTGTTTTTAATATTGTAGGTTGTATGGGAGGTGGACCTGTTTATGAGAGGATAACGCTCATTTTGTGAACACATCTCACTTTTGATACAATAATCTCATATACCTAGTTTTATCTTTGTAGCTCATATATAAACGTCTTTAGAGAGTTTTTACCATAGTAGTTTATATGGGAGGTGGGCGTGTTGGTGCGAAAATGACGCCAATTTTTTGTGCACACCTTAGTTTTGATATAAAATATTTCTATGCGAAGATTCATCTCTCAAAGTCTCAAGTCAAATATGTATGGGATGTGGGCATGTTCATGGATGGACCACGCCCATTTTTTACTTTTTTATACCGAAGGCGCTTCGTTCTAGGTGTAACCAACGTTTGCATAAAGATAATATACCCTTGACCCTACAGGTTTAGTGAGTAAAAAACCCTCTGAATTATAACAAAATGCTCCCAATTTTTCACGCAATTATTCTCAAATTTTGTGCTTTTCTATGTTCAAAAATCCAAAACAATTTGGCCATTTCACCCCTTGAAAGGACATTATTAGAGCTTCTTATGAGCTATTCTGTTGCGCGTTTTATTAAATTTTGTACACAATGGATCAAAGACTGGATCTACTTGTTTTATACTGACTGCGAACGGCACACAGTTTCACAGTCAACAGCCACGTTTTTATATTTAACCATTTATATCCAAATTTCTGACTTTTTTTGTCATCGCCAAACATACTAAGGTCCTCATCCAATTCAGATTAGTTCCAACACCTTAAATATTAAAGGTAAATGCCATGCAAATAATTTACCTTGCAAGAATTTTCAAAGATATGTTATTGCAATTTGGTAGTTGCATACCTTTCGTTTTACAAATTGCAACTACCAAATTTCGTTTTATAAAAGAACGTGCAAGTTTCTTAAATTTCCAAAAAATTGACTCCATAAAAACTTTCGTACCTAAAATATACAAAAATTTTTTAATACCTACCTACTTATTATATTTTCTGTTGAAATAGAAAAAAAAATCAATCAAAAATGAAAGTGCTTATTTTGAAAGAGAATGAGTCGGTTATCTTACAAAGGACTCCATTCATTTCTTTTTTTTTTTTGTTTGAAATTTTGACTAATTGTGCGTTCAATCATATTTCCATTTTTTTCATTTTCATTTTCCTTCTAGTTTTTATAATTTTTCAGAAAAAACCTTAACGAATTTCTTTATTTCCCAAAAAACTTTGATAAAAATAATTGTTGTTCCAAAAATATTTAAAACCAAAAATGGCATTTTTAATGTTCTTTTATATGGTATGCATAAATATAGGGTTTCTTTTAAGTTTATATCTGTAAAATTTAAGGTTTTTTGTTTGTTTATTTTTATTAATTTTATATTTTTGTAATTTTGTATGTATAAAAATTAGTGGTGTAGTGAAAGAATCATGACAATATCTCAATTCGCTTCTGAGTTATAATCCCAAATACCTCTTTAACCACTCCCACAACAATAACAGCGCCACCTACCGGGTCAAACTTTAGATACAAACCATCTACAAACCCAGCCGCATGTACTCACCATTTCACTCACAATTTCATTCAAATCGGCTTAGCCGTTTAGGAGGAGTTCAGTGACAAAGATAAAAAAATAATGCTCTATCAAATTAAATACAAATAAAATTTGTTGTTGTTGTCGCAAAGAAGGTTTTGTGGGTTGGCTGCTATATATGAAAAATTTAACTTTTTGTCATAATGGTGTTAGCAATGAAAAATATTTTGAAAAGAGTTTTTTTTTTTAAAATAAAATCTCATAACTTTTGCTTATCATGATGTATACAATTTTTATCTACATATTCTAATGTATTCGCTTGGGAATTCGTTGCTTTCATGGTCCTGATAAGGAAAAGAAAATAAAAAGCATTTAATGCTACGCCTTCCAGTCTCAAAAAACATATTTTCAAAAATTTCAATATTTTACAATTTATTAAGTTCATTTTATTGTTATCTTTGGTCTATCTCTTTTGCTTTTTGTTTTTTGTTTTCATCATTATTACTAAAGTTCTGCAGAATTACATATTGCCAGCATTTATTTGTCCCCATTGAGTTGTCTACAGCCAATCAATAGGGAGCAATACGAAAATCATGCCGCTAAAATTGAATCCATGAACTGGACGCACATTGTTTTTTTTTTCTTCTCATTCTTAACTGCTAACGAACTTTTTGCCGACTTCATTTATTTTATTATTTTTGTTAAAGCATAAACCTAAGTTTAAAATATAATAATAATAAAAATGAAACTTTTCATCTCCCACAAGAATAGTCCAGCCAAAAACCATACAAACACAAACAGTGGATAATTTTTTTTTTTTTTTTTGTTATATGCTTCAAAGTATATTCAACCGTCTAAAGTTGGAACTTTGTTAAGTATTTGCTTTTGTTGTTTTTTTTCTGTCAACTTATAAAAACTTGAAAAGTTTTCATCAGTGAAAATCAGCTTTTCTTGGCATCGCTTGTTTTAAGTTGACGTGACTAAAATAACATCAAACTTTTTCAGTTAAGCATTTTGGCCATAAATTATGTCTACAAAATATATTTGCTGTTGACCATGGAGGAGGGTCAGAACAATGCTTATGTTGTTTAACGTTTACAGGTTTTTGCAGTGAAACTTGTTATGGTAAAATGCTATAACTGGAGAAATAGCACGGCAAAACTTGACTGCTTTCAATGTATGATTTTTATTTTCTATTCATAAAAATAATCCTATATATATATGTATATCTTGTTGTTAATTGCTTTCCTCGCATTTTTCCACTCAATTAAGTTTACACCATAAAGGAATTTTCAGCTCTTTCTCCTGTTGTGCAATAAAATTGTACAACTTGAAAGTTGTGCATAGATTTAAACTTGCATAAAAGTGCATTCATCTTTGCATCATGCAATCACAATTCCATTAAAAATGTTTTCACATTGTAGACATGTGCAGATTATGTGCCTATGTTTGTGTAGGTGTGTTTGTTGCACTTTTTAACCATAGCAACACAATTTTGCATCTCTGTAAAGCCTTGTGCATCTTTTAATAAATTCCACACATCCTATGTATTCTCATATCCCGACATCCTGAGTGCAACGAAGTGCATAAATGTGGTAATTAATTCTAGAAGCATACGGATATGAATCTCAAGTAGAACGTCAGAATCCAGTTTTTATTAAAATATATTTTCATTTACATATGTGCTAAAAATAAAGATCTCAGAAATAAGAATTGTGGCGAACAGAATTTGCGAATATTGCTAGTTCTAGCGTGTTTGTTTTTTATTTATTTTATAAAAAGATTAAAAAAATTAAAAAAATTTGCTTACATTAAACATTAACATTTTTGTAAACGTAATGAAATTCGATATTAACACGCTGTCTAAAAAGAGCGTACAATTTGGTAAAAGAATCAGTTGAAAACTACACCAATTTTCATAGAAAAATAATAAAAAACAAACTAATGACTTGAAATATTTTAGGGGAGAGTGGGGTGTTGTGAGACAGGTTTAGTTTTTGGACGATTACTTCTTTAAAAGTTAATATTTTTTTTCTGGAAACATTTTTTGGATAGATTATTCAATTACCTAACAACCTGCGTTATTTTTTTGAAATTCAAAACATTTAAGAATTTTCTTGAAGCCTGAAAAAAGATTGGAATTTTTGATTTTAAAAAATTATGGGGTGTTGTGAGACACTACTATAAATATAACAAAATGGAATTTTTTGCTTAAAGTCCTTATTGAAATAGGAAAAAAATTAGGAAAAAGTTAAAATACAGATAAGAAAAATTGTTCGCGTTTATCTGATTCGGCTAACAGTTAAAATATCCGGTTTTCATTTTGGCACACTGCAGATGAAAAGTTCGATCATGAACGTATTCATGAGATTTCACTCTACCTTGGTGAATCCAAAAAAAAAAAAATCTTTGGCACGTTTGCCCTACAAATGATGCAAAAGTATAAATCTTCATCATCTAATGACAAAACTCTTTCCGGTACGTATTTCGTATGATGACCACGCTTTGCTGGTTCCTTAAGCGTTTTTTTTTGTTTTAGTTTTTTTTTCATTCTTATGGTCGGATTTTTTCCTCAATAATACCACATTCTTGGAATTTGTAAATAGGGTTGCATACATAGGCTTCCGGCCGCGTTTTGATTTTTGGAATAGGGGATCAAACTTCAGAGGACTAACCTTCTCTAGTGCACTGCTCAGCTCAGACGCCTTGAAAAACCAATTTAATTTGTAAAATATTGGAAAAACTGGTTTTCTGCCAGTTTTGGCACTTTGCTATGCAACAAAATCGACTAATTTATCATTTGAAGCCTATGCGGAAAAAATTGTGTCTTCAACTTTTCGATATAACGGGTTGCATACACTCTAGATATATAATTATCTAAAAAAACTTATAATTTTGAAAATTATATGGTTTGCAGACAACTCGAAAACAATTATTTTTTATGGCAATTTCTTTGATGGCTGCCACTAGGTGGATGGATGCCACATTTCCTTTTGGCTTTGCCGATACTTTATATTCATTAAATGGCACGATGGCTATAAAAATAATGAAATCAAAACAAAAATGAACTGTCTCACAACACCCCATATTTACTGTCTCACGACACCCCATATTCGACATTTTCAAATGGCCACTGCGCCATCATCACCCGCAATTTTTTTTGCAAAATTACTTTGGGCTTGAAGGCAATGGAAGAGATATCATTTTAATAAATATTTATCTTCACGTTTGATTGGCAATTTTTCTGAAAATTCCACAAAGGCAAACTGTACAAAAAACTTTTAAGAACGCGATCAAAACTCAAAATTGTTACAGACACTAGGACACACGTGTCAATGCGATGAGTGTACATAATAAGTGAGATCCCATTGAGAAAATATCTTTCAGTTGTTGTGAGCATTCATAACATTACCACTATGTCAGATATTGACGTGTCTCACAACACCCCATGTCTCACAACACCCCACTCTCCCCTACATCTACATATATAATTAAAAGGCGAAGGTTTTTTTGAGACTTCAACTCCACCCAGATCAATAAACCGATTTTATCGATTCAGATGTCATTAAATCAGGCTTAGGCTGTAGATGTGCAAACCACTTTTAAAAATTGTAATTTCGCTTCAGGGGATTCCCAACCTTTTCAAACAGAAATAAAATTTTTGTATAAAAATCCGCTATTTAATCGATTTGAAATTTAGTTTGAGAAAAGCTTATAAATTGATCGAATTTTAATTTTTTTCAAAACTAAAAGTTTTTAAGCAAAATGATCTTTTATGCATTCCACAGATGGCAATTGTCCGAAAAATGCAGTTCCAATATCAAAAATTCCACTTTCCGAGCAAACAACTCAGTCAAATTTCAACAAAAAAAAAAACCGTTTTTGTGTTTTTTTGCGATTTTTCATCGAAATGTGTTATAAATCGATGTTATAGGTGTTTTGTAAGTATTTTTTATTAATTTCTGAAATATATCTTAGTATTATGTCTTAAATCTATTTTTTAATGCGTTTTTTTTTTTTAATTAGTTATGTTTTATACCTGGAAGAGTTAAGCTGCGATGTTTTCGAAAAGTAATAATGTTTGTCTCAGTAGTAATATAAGTGTAAGTCCGTCTTCGTATTTTGAAAGTTAGATTAAAAAATTTAGAGTCAGATCTTTTATATTATTATTAAGACTGAATATATCGTTATTGAGTATAATTACTTCTTGTATAGAATATCATATATTAAACGTCTATACAGTTTCTAACACTTAATTTTTATTGAATTGCTCGAATTCGGGCAACAGGCTTACTAGTTAGTTTTAATTTGTTATATTTATGCTGAGTTTGAAATTGGGAAAAATTTATTAAAAATAATTCATATATAATTCATACAAAATTACGTTATCAAAATATAAAAACTTTGTTAACAATTAATTAATTTGAAATTGCATGCTTTCATAAATACTGAATTTCTAATTTAAATTCATAAAAATAAGCTAAAATTCAGAAATTTCATTTGAAATTCAAAAAAATATCAATTCAAATTCAAAAGTTCCATTTGAAATTCTGACAAAATCAATTGAAAACAGAAGTTCCAATTGAAGTTCAGAAAAATTCAATTGAAATTCAGGAAAGGTCAACAGAAATTCCAAAAGCATCAATTACAAATCTGAAAAAATCAAACGAATTTAAAAAATTCCGTTTGAATTTCAGAAAACATCAACTAAATTTCAAAAATTATATTGGATTAGATCAGATACTTATTTATTTAAAAATTATTTGTTAACAATTTGTGTTTTTTTTACAATTCAATTCCAAATAATTAACTGACAATACAGTATGTGATTATCGGGAAGGCTATAATATTACAAAATTCATACCGATTAATTTAAATATGTTGTTAAATACTTATATAGAATAATAAAATACTACAATTTCTTAAAAGAGAGCAAAAAAAGAAAAAAAAAAGAAAGAAAAAGAGACAACAAAATTAGCTAAATTCATTCGGAATTAAGCTCCTTTATTTCATAGAAGTATTTAAAAAAATACAACAACAAATGAAAATCTTTATTTGTTGTTATTTTGGGTCAATTTTGTTGTTTATATTTAATAATGTAAGCTCAGCATATAACAAATACAGGCCATACAGCTGATTTTGATTTAGTTAAAATTTTGGACGTTGAAAACAAAACAAACAAAAGACTGACATTAGAAAGCTTAAGAATACAACAAAAAGGGAACAAAGCAATAAATTTTAAAGAAGACACTGACAATATCAACAACAATTATGCAGCAGCATTGGACGGACATTAGTCATAGTACTAAGTTTAAAAGTTTAAGTTAGAATGTGATTTAAAATATTAAGTAGGTGTTTTTATTGTTAATTGTTTGTGAAATAATAATTTTATTGTGTTATTAGATTGAATTAAATAATCCCCTGAAGATGTCAACAAATTATTGACGAAACGTCGGGAAAATATTGAATTTTTGTTTTTAATATAAAAATTGCAATAAAAAAGCACTGGTCACAAACCTCCTTACATTATTAAATATAAAATCTTTATTATTTAAAAAATCTCTTACTTCAAACTCGGTGAACGTTTCTTTTTTCGGCGTAAAATTTTTTTCGAGTTTTGCTGTAAAAAGTTAAAAAGATTTTCAGGCACGTCTAAACTGCACAATGAGCAGATACCAGTAGTGTTTGGATTAAAGCCTCGAGCATTAAGGGGGCGTCCATAAATTACGTGAGGGGTTTTTTTAAAATTTTCTGTCCCTGCCTCCCCCCCTGGTGAGATGTCGTGAGATTTTATTCAACCCCCTCCCCCATACCCCAATCTCACGTGAGATTTTTCAAAATGTGGGTTTCTTACGTAAACGCGTTGGATTGTTATTGTAAAAAGAAAAAAAAATTTGCTTCGTACTTTTATTTACGACTAGTTAAGACTAGTAATCGATATTGCTGAGAGTTTACTGAGAGCTATTTGGTACAAAACAAATATGGTGGTTTGACAGTCAGTAAATGTATAACGTCGAAGTATGAATGAAATTATTTTCGTTCAAACGAATTAGTGAATGATCTTAATCGTATTACGATTACGCTTAAGATTAAATCTTAAGCATGTACAATCTGAATTAAATGGACCAAAATAGTATAATATTTTTTTGTTTCAACCAGAAAAAAAATTGCGTGATATTTGCCGAGACCCCCCCTCTCTCCAACGTAAGATTAGATGAGATTTGACTCGACCCCCTCCCCCCCTTAAACATCTCACGTAATTTATGGACGCCCCCTAAGGTACTATTACAGTGCGAAGCTGCTAAAAACAACATCTTTTTAATAATTTTTTTACATAGTATTATTTAATTAACTAAATCAAATTTGTTTAAATTATGTACAGTTAAAGTTGAAGATATAAAAAAAAAATGTTTTTGTTTTTGAATTTGTAGTTTATTTTCTAGACGTCGTTGAAGTTGGCGTGTTTAAAAAAGGTTGTAAGTTGGTTTCTCGTCTCCAGCATTTTCAAGGCGTCTGAAAGTAAAAAATCAAAGTGCATTCTCCAGTAAAGGGTTGTAGTTGAGCACTCTATCTACGCAAATAAAAATAAATAAAAAAAAAAACACAAAAAACTGGCATGCGTTGAAAAACAAATTTACAAAAAACCTCTCTTTTTGGCAGAAATTCTTAGCCGTAAAAAACAAAATATACAAGTTTCTCGGCTTTTTATAGGCAAAGTGCTTAACAGAGTCTATGAAGATCACAATGAATCAAGATTCATCGAAATTAAGGTGTTTTGTAAATGATAAGTTGAGCGTTAGGCAGAGATCTTTATACTTGTATTCATTTACAACCTCTATATCCTCTGCACCATATCACAAACTACATTCTCTTCTTATATTATTGCCCATTAACACAACGATTTAAGACTTTGATATTTTAAGTTCCAGTCTCCATTTATGAAGATATTCGTATAAAGTATTGATCATATTTTGAAAACTATTTGACGCATCGTAGAGTAAGACAAGGTGATCTGCATATATAAATGTGTAAATATCAATACCGTCGATTTTAGCATCATCTGATAATGCATCAGCTATGTCATTTAAGAAAAGTGAGAACAAAATTGAACCTGCCTAACCCTTACATAACTATGATCTCTTCGAAGGAGAGCGTTGCACTATCGTAGATCTGACTGAATGTATTTTCAAATAATAGCGGCCGAATGTGTAAAAACTTTTTTGGTAACTTTAACTGAGCAAGCTTTAAAATTTATAATTTTCGACAGATGTGGTCGAATGCAGATTTTTAATCTATAAAGATTTCATAAATTTTGCGTTTTTTGCTGAAAGCTATATACAAAGTCCTCTGTAGTTGATCACTTAATTGTTGTCTCCTTTTTTGAAGCGTGGCACTATAAGTCACTGTTGCCAGATTGAGGTAAATTTCTCTATATGAGGTAATTTTAGACTCATTTTTTGGGCAGAGGTAAGAAAGGTAATTTTTGACTAAAAGTGGTAAATTTTTGCAATATAAATTTTTTTTAGATTTCCAAATATTTTAAGTTTTTTGCACTTTTGTTACCTCTCTGAACGTACTCACAAGCAGTCCATTATAATTGGGAGTCCCCTTTTGTACCAAAAATAACAAATTTTTACTTAAAAACTAAGGAAATTGTTGAAACACACCAAGACATAAGACGTAATAAATTTTTTGAAATTGAATTGAATATTGCTTAAAAGAATATCGGTTATAGAAAGCTATGATCAATTCCTACAAAAAAGATAATGGAAAAGTGGATAAAAGAAGTCCCTTACACATCGTGAATTGGAAAAGTTGTTGGCAATAGGAAGAAACGAATTGTTCAAGGCAAGCAAAGAAATGTTTTATCATGGAAGTAGTGAAGTAAGTTAAAACGACTGTTAATCATTTAAAATTTTGTAATTTTTTTTTCGAAAAAGGTAAATTTTCTCAGAAAGTGGTAATTTTTTCCCAAATAGTGGTAAATTTCAGTTCGGTTCTCTGACAACACTGCTATAAGTGCTCTTGAAGCTTGAGAGGATCTATTATAGCAAGAAAGAATAGTTCAAGACTGAAAGTAATTTTTCGTAGAACTCTTGCGGGGCGTGTTTTTTAGAATTCGCATGGAATATGATCAAGAAACTTTAGCAGATTTAGAATTTCTTAGCATGACTAATATTTGTCAAAAGGAGAGTCTAACAATGGATCAATTATGTCGGGAAAACTATAAGTAATACAAGATACAATAAATAGATTTTGAAAGAAGTGCCTTGAAGTGTGGATAAAAAATCTCTGTTCGAGAGTTGGTTGCTATTAGTTTGCTGCTGAATTTTATGTTAATTCTGTACTTTCCACCAATCTGTGGCGTTTCTGACTATATTTAATTATTTAAAAGGCAGTATAGCTTAAAGGTAGGATTTCTTAGTTAAACTTACGGAGCTTGTAAAAAAGTGATAACATTTTCTTGCGTGCGTTGCAACATTCATAGTTGATCCAATCGTTTTTTGGTGCAAAATGTTTTTGGACGGGCAGTGGAGCTGTCAATGCATTTTTGACAGCTCGTTACTTATAACGAAAAGCGAGAAGAAATTAAAGTAACGAGTCAGAAGCAATTACTTTCAGGGATGGCTCTTGCACATAGATTTTAAAAGTTTTAAATGTCTTAGGCCCGTTAACTGATCTCAATTTTAAACAAAGTTTAGTTTAAACAAACTTAAAAATTCCTTAACCTCAGTTTAAATTTTAACGCCGATACCTCATCTCAAAAAATCTAAGTTTAACTTGGTGAGGCAAGTTTAAATTTAAACACAGAAATTCTATATTTAAAAAATTTAAACTTCGATTTTGTCAAAAATTCTCTGAGAACATTGGAAATATTCTCAATAATAAACAAAAAATAAAAAATAAAAAAATCATACTTCAAAATATTCAAAATAATAAACAAAAAAAACATATTTCAAGTTTTGAAAAAAAAAATATTCCAATGAAACTGACAATTTGCATTATTTTATCAAAAGTTTTTGAAATATTTTGATGTTCTACGTCAAAGTTGTAAAATTTTTATTACAGTGCCGCTCAAATATGGTTTTTAATCTCAGTTTAAATTTTTAAACAGAGTTTAAGTAAACTGCCGATATATAAGAGATAAGTTACGAAAATAATTTTAACTAAGTTTAAAATTTAAACTCTGTTTACGAAATCTGAGGTTAAGGAATTTAAACTTCGGAGATCAGTTAACGGGATTTAGATATTTTTGTTGATAATTTGTTAATAGGATGTGTTTAATACTAAGAATTTAAATTTTTATGATTTTAAATGAAAAAATTTCGAGTATTTTTGTGTAAAAATGATAAAAATTATTAAGAAATATGCTCTGAACGAAAAACGCAGTGATTGAACTGTACCATCATTTTTTTGCGTAAATTGCTCTAGCGAGTAAAGCTGGAAGTTCATTCGATGCATTTGCGTTTTTCATCCGTTTATTCGATGGCGTTATAAATTAGAAGTATATGAGAGCTTATGAGTGCGAGTTCAATGGTTAATGAACGTTACGCTGGCAAAACGCTAGTTACGCAAGAAAGTTAAAAATATTTCAATTTTTCTTGCGTAAATTGCGTTTTTGAAAGCTCGTTTCTTATAACGAGAAGCGAGAAGAAAGTAAAGTAACGAGTCAGAAGCAACTACTTTCAGGGATGGCTCTTGCTCATAGATCTTAAAAATTTTAAATGTCTTATAGTTTTTTGTTGATAATTTGTTAACAGGACGTATTGAATACTTAGAATTTAAATTTTTATGATTTTAAATGAAAAAATTTCGAGTATTTTTGTGTAAAAATTATAAAAATTATTAAGAAATATGACGCTAAGAACATACAAACTGTTTTATAATGTTGCAGCCATTGCTTGCTCTGAGCGAAAAACGCAGTGATTGAACTCTACCATCATTTTTTGCGTTAATTGCTCTAGCGAGTAAACGGACAAAAAACGCAACTGCAACGAATGAACTTCCAGCTTTAGTATTAACCAGGCAAAATTTGTAAAAATTTGATTGTAAAATAAATTTTGTTTAAAGGTTGTATCGGATCTAAGTTTGATTACAAGGACAAGTGTGATCATGTGATCCGAATATGATTTGGATGGGATTGAAAAATTAGTTGGTAGAAGTCTATGACAGAACTACTGCAAGGTCCAATATGAGCGAAGTCTTCACATGAATGGTTATTGAGCCTATCATTAACTATCACTATCAGTTTTTTACTTTCTTTTTCTAAAGTTTGATCTTTTGAGTGTCTGATGAGGTTAATATTGTTATTTCATACGAGAAGATTTCTATCAAGTTGTTGTTCAGAAGCGGTACGTGCATTCAAGTCTCCAAGCATAAAGATAAAATTGAATAAATTTGGATAAAAGAGGCAAAGTTACAGAAAACTTGATTCCAGTTCATACAATTTTGATATTGTGGGATACAAAAAACTTTTTTCGCATCGAACTGAAGTTCTAGCACAGCATTTTCATGAAAATAATTAAAATCTATGGCATAATTTTGCCTCAAACTTTCTTAAAGCCATAAAGATCACCACCTCTTGCTCTACCTCTATTGTGAACTCTGACCACGTTATCTCAATATTAATTATAGTCATTAAAAAGTGAAGAAATTCTATTTGAAATACAGAAGTCATCAATTGAAATTTCAAAACTACATTTGAAATTCAGAGAAAATAATTTTAATTCAGAAGTTGAATTTGAAATTCATAATACAGCAATTGATTTTAAGAAAGATAAACTTAACTTAAGAACTTCTATGAGAAGTACAGAAAACATCAGCAAAGTACAATTCCAATTCAGAAATTCCATTTAAAACTCAGCGAAGGTCAATTTAAATTCAGAAATTCCATTTTGAATTCGGAAAAAATAAATTGCAATTCATAAAACATCAATCATCACCATACCATCAGTGAAACATGACCGTAACATCATAGTAACATCCTCATACCATCACTATAACATCACCACACCATCACCATTACATCACCGTAACATTAACATAACAGAATAATAATGGCCAACATATATCTCGCCGCCGATCAACCCAACGATACAACTGTGCAGTGTACTTATGTTCGCGAGAAATTGCAGGAAAGTCCTTTAACCTAGAAGAAGATATAATCGTTTTGGAAGTATCGAAAAATTCTAAGTACTCCGCAGATCCTACACTGAGAAAAAAACACATACCTTGCTCCGGTAAAAAATTTCTCTATTTTCGATATAGAAATTTTCTCTTTTTCAAATAAAATTTTCTTAAATTAGAATAAATTTTCACATTTTCGAAGAAATATTTCTTTACTTCTAGGAAATGGAAATATTTCAATGTCTCTAATAATGATAAGTATTTTTCTCGCACAAAAATTTCTCATTTATAGAGAAAAATTTATTAAAAATGAAAAACTTTTCTTATATTTTGATAAAAAAATTACTAAGAGAAGTATTTTCTTCAATAAAAACAAATCTTTTCTCAAAAATAAAAAGTTTTTTCTCAAAAAACGATATATTTTTCTTTTTCATGGAATCTTTTTATCATTTTTAGAGAATTTTTAGTATCGAAATTAGAGAATAGTATTCTCTTGAGCAAAGTCTATACCATTTTTCTCTAAATATGATGCCTTTTTTATCATATTCCGATAAGCTTTTTTCTGAGTGTACCGTGTATCCAATTTGTTTTAAAGAATATTAAAATCAGTATAAATACGGAAATATATTACAGCACATTGAACAGTTTTTGTTCGTACCATAACATAAGTCCCAGTACTCTAAATGTGAATGCAAAGGGACATATACCAAGAGCTGATTCCAGATTTAAAAAAGAACTGGTTAACAAGTGGTTTTTTTTTAACTAGCTCACAACTAGTTTGAATGGGTGTAAGGCATCTTTGAAAATGGAAAATTTGCTATGTTAAAAGTTTTGAGCTGCCTCTCTGTTTGACAGAGCTATTAGCTCTCCCAATGTCAGTCGTGCTCAATATACAGCGATAAAAGAACCGCACAAAAACTCCAATACAAAAATGTAAGACAACAAAACCTTCCATAACTATCAACAACCAACCAACCAACATGTTAACATAACAGTCCACAGCTGACTTTGACATCTGGAAAGACATTTTTTCGCTCTCTCAGTCTCTCATTAAATTGTCTTCCTGGTTGTTGAC
This sequence comes from Tetanocera ferruginea, assembly GCA_958299015.1. Classification (NCBI taxonomy): domain Eukaryota; kingdom Metazoa; phylum Arthropoda; class Insecta; order Diptera; family Sciomyzidae; genus Tetanocera; species Tetanocera ferruginea. The sequence goes on along the minus strand of OY282642.1, from coordinate 100,899,775 downwards.
CAGCGTTGCCGTTTTCACTTCGATCGAAGTTTTTTACTTCACTTTTATGTCAAACACTTCCACACTTCCTCTTTTGTGAAAACACTTCGATTTTGAGTGATTAAAACTTTTTTTAGTAATTAAGTATATATGATTTTTTTACTTCATTTCACATCAAAAAATCAATAACATGGCATAACTGTTGGTGTAAAGGAATTCATAACTTGTACCTTCTCTCACAGAGTTTTGTATTGGATGAGAGAATTTTAAGTGGCAACACTCTGTTCGATTAAATACTTCTTGCAAAAGCGCGCATTGTGAAAGTCGTATTGCAGCACGAATGACTGATTCAAATGTGATTATTTACAATTCTTGTCTTATGCACTGAGTGCTGTTAATTCACTTAATTTAGAATTTCAAACAGATCGCCTAGTTTTCATGAGTTGTTAAAATCATTAAAATTGTATTTTAGAAGTATTGTAATTAATTTTATTGACATTTCTGCCGTAGAATTTGATATAATTTTTGAAAATGATCTCAATACTTTTAGAATTAAGCCTTTGTTTGATATATATATAGGGCCTACAGCCCAGATAAAATTTGATTCCTATGATATATCTGTAACAGATAAGAACGAAATTTTAAAAAGTTGTGTACAGTTCTAATGCATTCGTACACTAATTATGAAAAGAGTCAATTTCAAATATCCAGTTTTGAGAACATTACAAATTTTGGATACAAGGGCCTATATGCTTAAAAAAAGTAAACACTAGAGTTCGTAGTGAACACTTGATTTCTCATTATTGATATGCACAAAAAGAAAACACTATATAGTGTTCACTTCTTTTTTTGACTAGACTATTTTCGAACACTACTTGCTTAATTTGATATGCATAAAAGGAGTGTTCACTACTTAAAAAGAAGTGAACACTATAATATATTGTAGTGTGGTTCTGATTAGACTTCTTTGAAATAATTCGTAACGAAATGGCAATGTTTTTCGTTTTAATCGTATAAATAGAACTAAATGTTATTAAAAGAGAAGCTTTTCCCACGAAGGTAGTTTTTGATTTCTCTATAGATTGTCCTGTGAGAATGTTGAATTGTTAGCAACATATTTATTTCCTGAAAATGTAGAAACTAGATATATCACGTTAAGTAATTTTACTAAAATGCAATGTATTCTTTGGAAACGTTTGCCCAAGCGAAACACTCCAGTTTGGTTTCTCCTGCAATTTCTTCGCGACCTTCTTTTAAGGTCCGTATTTCTTGTCTTCATATAGTTCCGTGTTTTTTTGCTAACATTAATTAATGTAAGTTAATAATTCTTAAAAAAACATTATTTTTAATAATTATATTTTGAGCTTTATGCCAAATTTTTGTAACTTTATTTTTATCACATTCAATTTTCAAATTGAATTTTTGATATACGACAAGAATGCAAAAAGTCTCGTGGGCTGTGATTTCATGAAACTTTTTGACGTTATATTTTCGTTGTTGATGAAATTTTGAAAGCAAAATCTCTGCAACGCAGTTTCATCATGTAATTTGAAGATGAAGCTTGAAAAGAAAATTTTAGAAAATCTCATGCGACGAGTTTCATTGTATAAATCCCCTCTATAAAAGAAGTGAACACTTAAGTTCGAAATTCGAAAATAGTGCTTGCTTAAAAATGTTTATTCATACCAAAAGTAGTGTTCACTACAGAACATTCACTACTTGATAGATAACACTACTCTGAAGCGTTCACTATATTTTATGCATACGGGCCAAGATCTTTAGCTAATAGTTTGGTTCCCCTCATAAAACTTTTTCCTAATCTCATCGAAGAAAAAGATATCGACTGTCTAGAAAAGGAATGGCGTCTTTTAATATTAAATGATTTTTTAGCTGAAAAAGGATTTGAAGAGCTTTGGTTCTACGTTTTTAAATTAAAAAGTGCCTTAGAAGACGTGATGTATCAAAAAATAAAAACTTTCGTAAGAGCGTTGCTAAGCTTACCGCACGGTGGTGCAACAACAGAAAGAGTATTTTCACAATTAAAACTAATTAAAAATACAACTACTTTATCGAATGTTTGTTATAACAGTGATATTTACTTCAGAACCGAAGAAATAGGTGCATAGAAAATAGAAATAGATTATTATTTTAACATTGTTAATTTATACATATAAGTGATTGAAATTTATTTCAGTATTTTCTTATTGAACGCGTATTTCCTTATTAAACTTTATTGATTGATTTTTATGAAAATATTTGTATTGATTTTTTCGTTATTAATTTTGAAATGTTCCTCAATATGCTTAATAAACATTCATGTAAAAACAAAATTAATTTATTGTAACACTTCGAAATCTCTGAAAATACTTCCATCTTGTAGCCTATTTTACTTCGTTTTAAAATTCTCGAACGGCAACACTGTTGTTGACATCAGCACAAAATGCAGCGAAAGAAATTATCGCATGCTATATGTTTTTTTTTATTCTTTAAATGTTTGTTATTTTTTATTCTTAGCCAGTATTTTTGGCGCACGTTGTTTACTCCGTTTGCTGGAGAGTAAAATTAAAGCTCCGCTCATTTAATTTTGCGCACACTCTATTTAAAACGCTCTTGTTTACTTTTATGTACGACGCTCACAAGTACTCAATCTAGTTAGTGTTGCGTTTATTGTAGTTAATGTCGGCTTAAAATTCGTTTCGATTTAGTAGTAGTCTTTGTGACGTTATCTAGTGCGGGTGTGAATGTGTAGCTGTTGTTTCCTTAACAAACAGCACACAAAATCGTAGTTTTAATTACGCATTGTTTAGATAAACAAATGATAAAACGTTGTTTTGAAAATAAATGCCGGGTTAAAAAGAATGCTTGGGCAGTTTTTGGCAAAACTAAATAACTGCTGTTCAAATCAAGTAAAAATAAAAAATCTCAAAAATGTTCATGTCAAGTGAAGATAAACTCAAGCCTTGAATTTTGGAGTCAGTGTTTGTTTTGTTATTAATATTTGCTTAAATCTCAAGACAATGCTTTAGATTGTGTTTTAAGTGTTGTGTTTGTGTAAGAAATGAAATGTTGTGAAAATATAAAATTTATAATTGTGCACATGTGAAACATGTGTTTGCTGCAGTAAGAAAAACCAACAACATTAATAATAAACGGTAATTATTTTATGTGTATTTTTACTTTGCAGCTTTTTCCATAGAGCTAAGTTTACCTATTCTCCACTCACTCGGTGCGGATTCATTAAAATTTGCACATTTTTGTTGTTACTTTTTGCCCGGTATTAAATTAAGTTTTTTTCAACGTGTCACCGTGTAAACAAATGTTTTGTTTTGTATGAGTAGAATTAATTCTCTTCGTCTTAACTTAATTTATAACGTGACTTAAAGCAACAATTATTTTTTTGTTCTTTAACCGGCATCATCATTCGCATCTCGTTTGTACTCACAAACATTTATTATCACATTTTATATAAACTTTTATATTATATTTGTAACTTATTTGTTGCTGATCAAATACGAAAAATATGTCCTTCCCTTTCGGTTTTAATTCTGTCTGTTGCTCTTCCGTCGATTTTTTTTTTTTTTGTTTGTTTTGTTTTTTCCTCCTTTCATGTCTAATACCGCGTAGTATTCGATAATTTTTATTCGTTTTTATTTTGCTTATTTAGAAATGCAAATTTAATCCTGATTAGCTTCAGTTCCTTTGAAGGCATTAAAATATTATATTTATTGCAGAGTCATTAAAGGATTTTGAATAAATTCTCGCCTACGGATGAATTTGTTTGTTCTGACCTTGCGTCAATTTATACTCTTGCAAACTTTGACGTTTTCTTATCTCATTTAACTTGTGCCTGCTTATCACTGTCAAGAAAAAACTATTGCTCTTTCATTAAAAAAAAATTATTGCTTTTCGGTTGTGTTTAAATTTATTTAAAAGTTTATTAATCCGTCAGCTTTGGAGCTAAAGCCTACCCCCCGCCCCCCCCCTGACCATAAATTTTTGTTTATAAAGATATGTGCAAATTCTCTTCAAATTTCGGAAACGACATACAAAACAGTCATAACTCCAACAAGTAAAGAAAGTAAAAAGTCGGTCTAGCCCGACTTTGAAATACCCTAAGCCTACTTTTTTAAAATACATCATGAAATGCATATTAAATATGGTGGGCGGATGAAGTCCATATTTCATATGCCTTTCAATTTTAATTTTTTATTTAAAAAAAAAAAAATTATCTCTATAGGTTAAACATACGCTTATTTAAGGAGTTTTCCATTTTTTGGTTTGAATGGAAGGTAGACGTGTTGGTGGGCAGATGACGTCCATTTTTTAAAAAAGCGTTCGTTTTGTTATAATAAACATACGTAACAAATTTTATCTCTGTAGGTTACACATAGCTTATTTATTGAGTTTTAAATTTTTGCATTGTACGGGAGATATCCGTGGGCGGATGACACACATTTCTCAAAAACATCTTCGTTTTGCTGTAAGAAACATACGAACTACATTTTATCTTTCTAGTTTAAACATTAGCTTATTTATTGAGTTTTAAATTTTGGGCTTATATGGGAGGTGGGCGTGTCCGTGGGCGGGTGATACCCATTTTTCAAAAATATTTTTTTGTTTTGATATATAATACATGCATACAAAAATTTATTTCTGTACGTTAAACACAAGCTAATTTATTGAGTTTCCAATTTTTTCATTGCATGAAAGTGGGCGTGTCCGGGGCGGGTGACACCCATTTTTCGAAAACATCTTTGTTTTGATACAAAAAACATGCATATCAAAATGTATTTCTATAGGTTAAACAAAAGCTTATTTATTGAGTTTTCAATATTTTTGTTGTGTGGGAGGTGGGCGTGTCTGTGGGCGGATGACACCTATTTGACAAAATCGTTATCGGTTTATTATAAAAAAAAATACGAACCAAATTTTTCTCTCTAGGTTAGACAAAAGCTTATTTATTGAGTTTTCAATTTTTGATTGTATGGGAGGTGGACGTGTTCGTGGGCGGGTACAACACATTTTTCGAAAACATATTTTTGTTTATATAAAATACATACACACAAAAAATTATTTCTGCAGGTTAAACACAAGCTAATTTATTGAGTTTTCAATTTTTGCATTGTATGGGAGGTGTCTGTGGGCGTATGACACACATTTCTCCAAAACATTTTCGGTTTATTATAAAAAATATACGAAACAAATTTTATCTCTCTACTTTAGACAGAAGCATATTTATTGAGTTTTCAATTTTTGTATTGTATGGGAGGTGGGCGTGTCCGTGGTATGATGACATTTTCAAAGGCATCTTTGTTTTGATATAAAATACATGCATACAAAAATTTATTTCTATAGGTTAAACACAAGCTCATTTATTGAGTTTTTAATTTGTTTCATTGTATGCGAAGTGGGCGTGTCCGTGAGCGGATGACACCCGTCTTTTAAAAACATGTTCGTTTTGTTACAATAAACATACGTACCAAATTTTATCTCTGTAGGTTACACATAAGCTTATTTGTTGAGTTTTCTATGTTTGGGTTGTATAGGAGGTGGGCGTGTCCGTGAGCGGATGACGTCCATTTTTCGCAAACATCTTTTTTTTATATTAAATACATACATATTAATTTTATCTCTGTAGTTTAAACAAAATCTTATGTGTTGATATTTGAATTTTTGGGCTGTATGGGAAGTGGGCGTGTCCGCAAGCAGATGACACCCATTTTTCGAAGACATCTTTATTTTTATCGAAAACACATACATATCTAATTTAATTTGTGTAGGTTAATTATGATGCAGTTTTTCATTTTTGCGCTGCATGGGAGTAGGCGTGTCCGTGGGCGGATTCCAAAAATATTCAACAGTGGAAATCCTTGGGGCCATGTGACCATGTGTACAGAGTTTCATTCAATTATCTCAACTCCTTCTCATCCTGTGTTTACGGACAACACACAGACGGACGTCAAAAAACATAAATACTTTTCTATACCGTAATTGCTTATTTCTATGCGTCACAAACGTTTGCACAAAGTTAATATACGCTGACCTTTCAGTTTTTCATATGCCGCTCATATCGTGCACGACTATCACAACTCAAAATGTCAATTCTACGAAACAGACCATGTAATACAGCTCATATCTCGAATGATTGAAGAAATATTATGTTACAAAAATTAATAATAGGATGATTGTTTATGTAATATATAATTTAAAATTTTGATTTTTGATTTTATAGCTTGGATTCTAAGAAATTTTTAAGTTGGAGTTGTGACACTCTTACACAAAATGAGCGATATAAAAAAAGCAAATATATTGTAACATAAACATATCATAGAATCATGTAACATAAACATATCATGGATTCATAAAAAGAATTTGAAAATTGCAGTTCTACAGTTTTCATCCGTGTAAAAACAAATGTTCACCGTCACTGCTCCAGTTTTTTTACTCTCCAACTAAACTTTTACCCGTTTTCCGAATCAACACAATGCTTAAGCATTTATCTAGGGACATCCCCTGAGCGTTGGTTTAAGTTAAAAGCAAACAAAACATTAGGAGTATTCACACTGACTTGGGCAGTTGGGTACGGGTAGATTGAGTACTTTTTATTACTGCGAGCATCCTTAACTGCAATTGAGTACTTTGTAGAATAACAGCTGATGAGAGATGAGTGACAGCTAGAAAAGAGTTGCCACCATATTATTCATGTCATTTTATGAGCGCAAAATTTAGCGTCGTAAAAAAGTATTTTTATATAGAAGTTATTTTTAACGTGAACATTGCGGCATTTAATAATTTTTATCTCAAAAATTTTAAAATAACTCATTTTTACACATTTGTCTATTTTATTCACTTATAATTTTTTTTCACTTACTTTGTTTTTTGCCAATTGAATTATTGCCTACTTTTGCAAAAGGTGGTAACCCATAAAAAAATTACTCAATTTGAAAAGAAATCAATCTGCCCAAACATGTCAGGGGGTCAGCTAGAGTAGATTGGTAGATGGGTACTTGGGTACAATGGCACTTTTACAAAAATAAAATGTATGGCATTTTCCAATCTACCCAACTACCCAAGGCAGTGTGAATACCCCATTGTGAATGCAAAAACGTTATCCTCTGCTTCTTTATTATTTTAAATACGACCCATTGTATGACGGGTTTCAATACTAGCATGCAAATAAGCTGGTCCAAGAACACTAGTGAAGTGACTAGAACAAAAGTAACATTGACTTCTCCTTATTACATAATCACGTAAGTTTCTACAGTTAAATACATATAATAAAGATTGAAGTGAAATAAGTGCTGTTAACATGTGGGCTAGTGGTCTCGCTACTTGAACTTTAGTTCCTTATTACGCTGGGAATTGGCAATCAACAAAATACATGTTCTTACAATAAATGCCTCAAGTCAAAAATAAAATGAAAATTAACATAGCATGTGCATGACTTTTCATCTTAAATCAAGAACATTTCAAGGATTCCACAAAAAACTTTTATTGGGCCATATGTATAAACAGTAATCATATTATTCTTGCTTAATTGATGGCACATATTTCATCAACATGACGTTTTCATAGTTTTGACCTTATCAATACTTATCCTACCCATCCATTCTTCAATCTTGTGCCATCATTTACATCTGCGAGTTCACAAAATAAGACTCATTTATTTGATTGTATTTGTTTTTTTGGTTTTTGTTTTTTTTGCTATTTTGTTTTCTTAACGCTATTGAAAACTTATGGCAAGTCATGCCTCACGAAAAACTCTGAGAAAAACTTTCTTATCTTCTCTATTGATGAAACTTTTAGCCATTCTTCAATTCTAACACGCACCTGCTGTTTATAGAGAATATGCTTGGGCATTGCCACTGTTGGTGGTTGGCCAACACCCACAAAAAATTAAGATAAAAAAAAAAACAGAAAAAACAATATATAGTACGACACTAAATTTGCACATTTATTACTTCAGCACTTCAAGTATGTTAAGTCCAAAAAACTTATCCACTTATTCAAAGAAAGATTAATGATATTATGTGTAGCTAAAGATGTTGAAACTTCTTTTTGGTTCTACTTATATGAATTATATACATAAATTAATTTCGGCACTTGAACCAGGTGGTTCTGGCTGGTATAGAGAAAGTTGTTTGACGTTTGCAAATAGTTGGCAAATCAATATATATACATTTTTCAGGAATAAACATCTTGCAGCATATACAGTTAATTTCTAAGTAGAGCAAAACACTTATTATTTTTTTGCGATTGTGCTTGACAAAAAAAAAAAAAACAAAAGAAGGATGGTCTAAACAGACTAAAACCGCTACTAAAACCGCTTTTTTATATAAATTGCATTTTTTTTATATATATATACACTACATGCGATTCAACGAATCTCGGCAGACCAAGATTCAAATCTCCATCAGACACAGAAAGTTTTTTCAATAGAAATTACTTTTTTTAATCTCTGCAGGCAACGTCAAATCTCAAGGAGTAAATAATGACATCATGCTAAACATCTAGAAGAAGTGGAGTCCCTTAGTAGTGTTGCTATTGGCACTATCTACGACAGGCTAAAGTAAAAAAAAAAAACTAATTGGCCATTTCAGCCCTTAAAAGAACTTTGACCGAGCTTCTTATGATCAATTGTGTTGTGTGTGCTATAAAATCTTTGCACACAATTGACCGAGAACTGGAGCTACATGTTTTATGCGGACTCGGCTAATGTTCATGTTCTCAAGAAGCTTTACATGGCATTATTTACTCTCTGAGGTTTGCCATTGTCTGCAGAGAGGTGGTGACCGATCAGAAAAATTTTTTATTGAAAAAACTTTTCGCCGTGACTGGTGATCGAACTCGGGCTACGAGCATGCTAAGCCACACACTTAACCTACATGCCACAATCACCACAGATATCAGATATTGCAGCATACATATTATGTTTGCACTCAGGGGCGCAACCAGGAATTTTTTTTGGGGGGTGTTTTATCAAATGTAGAATTTATATATAAAAACAATTTTACGTTATAACAGCGGCTGAGTTGTAGCGGTTAGTGCGTTAAATTTTTGCACTAATAGTTCCTTGTTCAAACTTCAGTCACGACCAGCACCATATTTTTTTTTTTTTTTTAATTAAAACGGTCACTGTCAGGACATTCTATCCGTATAGAAGGTGAACAGTAGGGGTAGCGGTCGTTTTAAAATTAACTGGCTTCAACGTTGTTTAGGATCTGTTCGGCCAAAATAGTTTACAAGCACCAGTTGAAGGCCGTTTAATGGATTTTTTTCTTGTTTGACAGTTGAACGAAGGTTATAAGGCTTGAGCTAAAATATTTTCATTTTTACTCGGGTCCCAATAAGGTCAGCAAAAATTCAATATTTTTCTCCCCACACATTCAGAAAATAACACTTACCTTCCTCCGATAACAAATTTCTCTATTTTCGTTAATTCAATTAGAATAAATTTTCAAATAAATATTTCTTCACTTATGAGAAATGGAAATATTTCAATGTCTCTAATAATGATAAGTATTTTTCTCGCACAAAAAATTCTCATTTATAGAGAAAAATTTAAGGAAAATGAAAAATTTTTACTAAATTTTGATAAAAAATTCATTGTGCGAAGTATTTTCTTCAATAAAATTATATTTTTTTTTCAAAAATAAAAAAGTCTTATTCTCTAAAAACGATATATTTCTATATTTTTCCCTTTTTCATGGAAGCTTTTTATCATTTTTAGGGATTTTTTGGTACCACATTTAGAAAAAAATTTTCTCTGGAGAAAACTCTATAACATATTTGAGTGCAGAGAAAATTTTTCATCCATACATCACTTCGTTGTAAAAATACCCAATTGGATGGGACTAGCTTTAAAATTCGTCATTTAGTGAGCACTAATTATGCTCAATTCTGAAAGTAAAAACCGCTAAATTTCTGACACTTGGGATGAAAAACAAAGAGTCTGAATTTGAAAAAAAAGTTTGGTATTACTTGTCCAATGCGCAAATGCTGACGAAATCGAAATAATATAGTTTTAACGATAGGTCTTTCCTACATTTTTCCAAAATCGGTTAATTTTTGCGCAATTTTGAGGGATTTTCATGAAACTGATTTTGAAAATCCAATGGAAGATTATAATTAAGGCGTATAACTATATTATGTCACTGGATGGGCGAACAGAAGAAAAATCAAACCAACATATTTTTTTCCTAATAAGCCATAATTCCTTAATATCGGATAATATATAAAAATTTAGAGAAATTTTATGAAACGGATTTTGGAAACAACGATGGAAAATTAGAAATTGTAAATTTTTTTCTAAACTTTCGGAATTATTTTTATAATGAATCTCATGACTTTTCTATAAACTTAATTCTGTAGAGTTTGTGTTATCGATGTTTAAAAAATGACTTTAAAAAAGGACGAAAAATAACAATTTAACGGGAAATTTCTTTGATTTTTTCAGTGGCGAGTGACTCAACCGATTTTCCTCAAATTATGGCTTTTTTACTATGTCTTACTTTTGAATTAATTTGTTTCCAAATATTTCAAGTTTCCTCCATGCTAGAAGTTGAAAAGATAACTCAAATCGAAGTATTGCCAACAACCTTTCAAGTGGTCAGAATCAGAATATAACAAAAATTTAAAAATTTCAAATGTTTAGGATCGAAATTGAAATTTGACTAGACACTGACTTAAAAGTTAGAGGGACTCTTAAAAACAATTTCTGTATAATTTTGTTTGGATCGGAGAAATCCCATGGAGCGGTTTTGGTTCTCCTGAACTTTTTAAACTTTTTTCTTCAGAATGCATAGCCAAGATAAGCAAAAAACTAAAGATTTTCATGGTACACTAAAAACATTTTGGAAATTTTTTGTGTTTACAAACTATTGAGACCCCAAAAATCCATATTTTGTCATTTTCGAAAAGAGGTAGTTTTAAATACGTGTACAATATGTATTTTTCATGATATTCACATGAATTTAAATTTATTGGAAAATTATTGAGCTCTTCTTTCCATTGATATATCGTATGGTGCGGTTTAACCAAAACTAAGTGCCACAATTATATAAAATGTGAGAAATCGATATTCAAAAGCTTCCTTCAGCTCAATTATTATTTAATTGCCATAATTACTGTTTGATTTTGGCAAATTTTGGTGGATATATGTATATAAGTGGGTACATATGAGTTTTTAGGTACGCAAATCGATTTCTTTTAACCAGTTTTTAGTTAAATGTGCGCAAGATAGCGCTCTAGTACAAAATTCATGATTTTCGAATATTTATATTTTTTAACACTTATAAAAAACGCATTTTTCATAGTACTCAGTTTTGAATAAACAACACCATACAAATACACCAAAAGAAAGAAGAGCTCAGTACTTTTCCAATAATCTTAAATGCATTTGACTATCAAGAAAAATAAATTTTTTATAGGTGTTTAAAAAAAAATATTTTCTAGTTTTTAAGAGTAATTCTTACTTTTGAGTCGGTGTCCGGCTCACTTTATTTTCTCCATACAAAATCGATCCGGCTGAATGTGCAGTTTGAAGGAATAAAATATGACTAACTAAGCAGATTATGCATCAACCAGAATTGATTTGAAATATACATTTGGGGTTTTCACTCATTTCATAAAACGTGTGATTGCTTTTCATGTGACTCACTTTGATTGAATACTATTTTGCTTGGTACTACAATAATTTTGGGGGGGGGGGGTTTAAACCCCGAAATCCCCCCTTTGGTTGCGCTTATGGTTTGCACGATGATTATTAAAAGCTGTAGGTATACCCTAAACTGTTGCTCAAAAGGTTTTATTTGCTTGAAAAAAATTGTAAAAACGACCCAAACAAACCGCACTGTAAGATAAACAAACAAACGAATCTTATTTATAAAAATATCTTTAAAATTGTTCAATAGTTAAAAAGGTTTTTAGAATTAAAAGCATTCATAGAAATGTTGTCTCAGCTTTTTTATTAAAACAGTTATACTTTCAATTTGAAGTTCTCACTTCTATAATGATGTCTATAATGGTTTCTAAATTTAACACATTAAAAAATTTTTTGTTTATTTGTCAATATTTTGACATTGAAACAGTCAAAAAATTTGCATATCTGCTTTTTGCTTTGAAAGAAATTGTCACGGATTATTTTTATTTTAAATTTTTTGCATGTTTTAAAATTGTTTGTCATAGTTTCAAATATTTTTAACACTACAATAATTAGAGATAAAGATATTATTCCTAGATCTCAAGCTGAAGAAATGTGGTGACCGTGGCATGCTGGTTAAGTGTGTTTTGTAGCATGCTCGGAGCCCGGGTTCGATCCCCAGCCGCGGCGAAAAGTTTTTTTCAATAAAAAATTTTTCTGATCGGTCACCACCTCTCTGCAGACAATGGCACACCTCAGAGAGTAAATAATGCCATGTAAAGCTTCTTGAGAACATGAACTTTAGCCGTTCGGAGTCGGCATAAAACATTTAGGTCCAGTTCTCGGTCAATTGTGTGCAAACATTTAATAACACACACAACACAATTGATCATTAGAAGCTCGGTCAAAGTGAAAGGGCTGAAATGGCCAATTTGTTTTTTTGTTTTGTTCAAGGTGTAGTTAAGAAAATATATATTCTTGATCAGGGTCACCTCGTGAGTCGAGCTATCAATGTCCGTCCGTCGTCCTTCCGTCTGTGTGTTGTCCGTAATCACAGTATAAGGAGAAGGAATTGAGATAACTAGATGAAACTCGGTACCGACGCTCTCATGGGTCCAAGGATTCGGACTATTGAATATTTTTGGAATCCGCCAACGGGCAAGCCTACCTCCCATACAACACAAAAATTGAAAACTGCAAAATTATCTCACACTAAAAATGGATATGTAGATATTTTTTATCTAAAAAAGATGTCTTAGGAAAATGGTTGTCATCCGCTCACGGACACACCCACCTCCTTTACAACACAAAAATTGAAAATTTAATAAATAAGCTTGTGTTATTTTGTGACCATTTTTTGCTACATGTATGCTCACGGACACGCTCACCTCCAAAATAACCCAAAAATTTAAAACTCAATATATAAGCTTATGTTTAACCTAGAAAGATCAAATTTGGTTCATATATTTATACCCCAAACCTGAAAGGTGAGGGTATATTAACTTTGTGCAAACGTTTGTAACGCATAGAAATAAGCGAGTTTGGTAAAGAAAAGTATATATATTCTTGATCAGCGTCACCTCGTAAGTCGAGCTATTCATGTCCGTCCGTCCATCCTCCGTCTGTTCGTCCGTTCGTCTGTCCGTCCGTCTGTGTGTTGTCCGTAAACACAGGATAAGAAGAAGGAGTAGAGATACTTCGATGAAACTTGGTACACATAGTCACATATACTCAAGGATCTGCACTATTGAATATTTTTGGAATCCGCCCACGGACACGCCTACCTCCCATAAAACGCAAAAATTGAAAACTGCATAACTTAGCTCATAATAAGCCTACAACAATAAAATTTGGTATGTATGTGTTTTATATCAACACAAAGATGTCTTTGAAAAATAGACGTCATCCGCTCACGGACACGCCCACCTCCTAAGCAACACAAAAATTGAAAACGCAATAAATAAGCCTCTGTTTAACCTACAGAGCTTAAATTTGGCACATATATTTTTAGTAACAAAACAAAAATGGTTTTGAAAAGTGGACATCATCCGCCCACGGACACGCCTACCTCCCATACAACGCGAAAATTGAAAACTGCATAACTCAGCTCATAATTAGCTTACAGCTATAAAATTTTATATGTATGTGTTTTATACAAAAACAAAGATGTTTTCGAAAAATGGACGTCATCTGCTCACGCACACGCTTATCTCCCATACAACCAAAAAATTGAAAACGCAATAAATAAGCCTCTATTTATCCTATAGAGCTCAAATTTAGCACGTATGTTTTTTATGACAAAAAAAAAATGTTTTTGAAAAATGGACATCATCCGCTTACGGACACGCCTACCTCCCATACAACGCGAAAATTGAAAACTGCATAACTCAGCTCATAGTTACCTACAACAATAAAATTTAATATGCATGTGTTTTATACAAACACAAAGATGTCTTCGAAAAATGAACGTCATTCGCACACGGACACGCCCACCTCCCATACAACCCAAAAATTGAAAACGCAATAAATAAGCCTCTATTTAACCTACAGAGCTAAAATTTGGCACATATGTTCTTTATAACAAGACAAAGATGATTTTGAAAAATGGATGTTATCCGCCTACGGACACGCCTAGCTCCCATACAACCCAAAAAGTTTAAAACTCAATAAATAAGGTTATGATTGTCATAGAGAAATTAAATTTGGTATGTATGTATTTTATATCAAAACTAAGGTTTGTTTAAAAATTGAGAGTAGTCCGTCCATGAAAACGCCCACCTCCCATAGCGAAAGCACAATAAAGGCATTAACTGTGAGCTACAGGAACACAACTTGGTATGTGTAAATTTTTCATCAACATTTAAATGCATATAAAATATAGGCTTCATCCGCCCACAGAGGCGCCCATTTACAAAAAAAAATTTTTTGTTTTTGAAAAGTGGGTTTAGGGTATTTCATAGTCGGCCTAGACTGATTTTAGACTTTCTTTACTTGTTTTTATAACAAAACAAAGAAGTTTTTGATAAATGTGTCTCATTCGCCCACGAACAGGCCCACAAAATTAAAATCTCAATAAATAAGCTTATGTTAATCTTACAGAGATAAAACTCGCTAAATGAACCCACGGGCACGCCTACCACCCATACAACCCAAAAAATTAAAACTTCATAAATAAAATTATGTTTGAGCTACAGAGATAAAATTTGGTATGTATGTATTTTATACAAAAACTACGATATGTTCAAAAATTGAGCGTAATTCGTATACGAACACGCCTACCTACCATACAACCCACAATAGCGAAAACATTATAAAGGCATTAACAAGTGAGCAACAGGAATAAAACTTGGTATTTGCAAATTTGTCACGGACACGCCCATTTTCAATAATATTATTGTATTTTGAAAAAGTAGGCTTAGGATATTTCATAGTTGGGCTAGACCGACTTTAAACTTTCTTTACTTGTTTTCTTTTAAGCCTATTTTATTTTTTATCAAAATTTAGGTTCACAGAGAAAAAACCTGTAGCAGAAAATGGCCACAAAATAAATGACTTATTTTTTGTTTTTATTAATTAATTTTGCTTGGAAGTGCATCGCAAAACATGTTTTTAAAATTGGTATTCGAAAAATCAATAACACTTCTTATAGACTCTTTTTCGAAAATAAAGGTCACGAAAACGCAATTCTGGTTAATTTCCAAAAATATCATGTTTTTTAATTTTTTTATTTTTTCTTTTTTTTGTGATTAGAAAGTGCGTTAGTCCTACCACACAAAAGTCAGAACGATATCTAAACGGAATCGGATAGTGGTACAAAATAGTTTATTGCTCTTTTCTTTTAGAGCAACTGAGCAAATTAGTTGATAAATTTAAATGTTGTACGTGATTTTGGGCCGGCAAAGGTTAATGAATTTTATATGCAATTCTTTGCTGACCCCATACAATAGAAATTTTTACTTTATTCAGCATCTTGTAAGCTTTTTTTTTTTTTGTTTACACTTTATATTATGTTTTATGTGTCTGAGTGTCAGGTGATTTGCTTATTGTTACTCTTATAATTTACTTAATAAAGGTATCAATTTCCAATATTTGCGCAGTTTTGTTTATTTGCCCCATCTTTATTGTATTGTATTCAATGCTGGTTATTAACTTAGTTTTTTGTCTAATATCCTTTGATTTATCTTTTGTATCAGAAATAAGATTCTGCTCTACTCTTATTTCAATAGACTATTGTTGTGCCTTTTTGTTTTTGTGCTCATTCTTTAGCTTCCAGCATGTTTCCGGAAATATGAACTCTACCGTATGAAGCACAATAACAACAAAAGTTCCTTTTGTGCCAACACTGCATTGTTACGTCAGTTTTTTGGTTAAGCTTTAGCTAGATAAGGTTTAGATATGTTTTCCAAACCATTGTTTTGCTCTGTGGCATATTTCACAGAAGTAAGGATTATAACATGTTTGTCTGGTAATCTTTCGAATCAATATCAAAATACCAAAATAATAAATTTTAAATAGTTTATTTAAGTTTAAATGCTATGATACACATTCCACTGAAATCAATTAGTTGAATTTAAAATAGCTATTGAATGTTTTTTTTTTTTTTTATATGGCTCCAGATGTATTCAGAAGGTTAAAAATAAAATGAATATGCTTACTAAAAAAAAAAACAAATTGAGCTATGTTTAATTATACGCTGTTGTTGAGAGGTCATGATTATTTTTCTATTTTTTTTTTTTTTTCATATTCAAGACGGTTGAAATAAGCCGAAAAAATCGGCAAAGAAAAAAAGAATAAGCCAACAAAGAACAATATTTCATTAAATTTTTCTATGAAAAGTTAAAAGCAGCTTTTAAGGTTTTCCTTTATTGTACTTTACTTTTTTTTCTTTGTGCACTGGAACAACATTAAATACTGCCTCATTATGTTTTTTATCTCAACCTTCAACCAACAACTCTGTTGCTTACACAAAAAGAAGCATGAAACACTTTCGTCTACCTACTTCTTAAGAAAGGTCAACCAACATAAGTAGAAATGCTGCCATTAGCAAAAGTAAGCCATTGGAATGTTTACAGACAAAGTGAAAAAAGAAGAAAGGAATTTTTACATTTATTACTTTATTTAAAAAAAAAAAAAAAAAAAAAAAAACACAAACTCGCAAGCACACCGTTAGCTAGCCTTTGTACTGAACGCACATTTATCTTATTTAAGGGCTATTTTACTACCACAAACCTTGTTATCTATGAAGTAGCCAAGAGTAGGCAAGGTTTTGGCAAAGCCCAATGATGTTGTGGTAATTGTTCTTGTTCTTGTTCTTGTTCTTGTTCTTGTTCTTGTTCTTGTTCTTGTTCTTATCCTTGTTTGTGTTGATGGTGGTTGTGATGATGGTCGTGTTTTTGGTGGGCACTTTTAATTGCTCCCAAGAGCAAACAATTTAGACATTTTGCGGCGGTCTTTCGCATATTTTTTTTTATTATGATACGGATCTAAATTATACGAACCAAGTCCAAAGAACCAGCTAGAGCAAGTTTAATCCGCATAAAAATTAGGAAACAGCTTATCATAAAGTCAGCAGCATTAGATGTTGAAAGAATTTTATACAGAGTTACATTTACAGCATACTTTTAGGCATACAAACAAACTCTTAGCTAACTTTTGATAAACAAAGTAATACTTTTAGTCCTATGATTTACATAAACTTAAGCCACTCTGTTTCAGACATTAAATTAATGGCTCATAAAGTTTATGTTTTTGTCATATATCTACTCGTTTAATCAGCAACTGGTGTTCTTTTATGATATTTTCAAAACTCATACAACAACATAATGCGTTACAGTCAGAATTATTGTGACAGAGAAAAGTTTTTTTATTGTCTACTTTTAATTATATCGCTGTGTTTGAATCTGAGATTTTTATATTCTATGTTAAGTATCCTTTTAACTGTTGTATTTAAGATTTGCTGCTCGAACAAAACCATATTTATATTTTAAATACAAGTTATCTAACTTGCTGATTTGTTTCGACAAAACAATATGTTTGACTTGTGAAAAACTGTCGCAGTCATAAATTTCTGCAAAACAACAAGTTCAAGGTCGGTGCTCAGACGGTTTTTTTTTTTGCATGGAGTTGCGAAAATAAATATATAAATTTTATGCTCCTTAATGAAATTATATGAAACTTTGTACGTACTCGTGTGATTTGTACATCACAATCATTTATTCACTCAAAAACGAATGTGATGCTCATTCTTCTTAAAATATTTCCCATCGAGGCCGTAGCCTGGATTTTCATTGCGGAGAATTAATATATCAAGAAATATATATATAATTTCCTACACCAATTTACACTGTTTAACATAAACAAAATTTTTTTTCAAATAAATAACGGTTCTGACCACGAATTCTGATAGAGTGGACCAGCAAGCACTTTTATTTAAAAAAAAAAAATATTAGCCATTTCAGCCCTTGAAAGGACTTTGACCGAGCTTCTTATGATCAATTGTGTTGTGTGTGTTATTAAATGTATGTCTTTCATAAATATTATTGTTTTTTTAATAAAAGTAAAAATTGAAATTAGAAATAATTTGAGATATCCAGTTGTCCAAAACACCTATAAAAACTAATATCTTGTTACGATCCTCACAATAAGTTATGACTATTGCTAACAGGGAGTACACAATAGAAAAAAGTTGTTTTTTATTTTCGTTTCAACTCCAACACTTGTTTTAATTCTGTTTTACCGAGCCGGTCTGTTATGATTATACCCTAAACCTGTAAAGTTAACTTTGTGCAAACATTTTTAAAGCAAAGACATAAGCGAGTCCGGTATAGAAAAGTGCATATATTCTTGATCAGTGTCTCCTTGTGAGTTGAGCTATCCATGTCCGTTTGTCCGTACATCCCTCCGTCAGTCTGTATGTTGTCCGTAAACACAGGACAAAAAGAAGGAGCTGAGATACTTGGATTAAACATGTTATATATAGTCACATGGACCCAAGGATCTGTACTATTGAATATTTTTCGAATCCGTCCACGGACACGCCTACTTCCCATACAACGCAAAAATTGACAGATGCATAAATGAGCGCATAATTAGCCTACAATAATAAAATCTGGTGCGCATGTGTTTTATATCAACTCCAAGATGGCTTCGAAAAACGACACGCCCACCTCCCATATAACCCAAAAATTGAAAACTAATTAAATAAGCTTATGTTAATCCTACAGAGATAAAATTTGGTATGTATGTTTTTAATAACAAAACAAAGATTTTTAAAGAGTGGACGTTATCCGCCCACGAACGAGCCTACCTCCAACACAACGCAAAAATTGGAAACTACATAAATAAGCTTTGTTTGTTTTACAGAAATAAAATTTGGTACGTATGTATTTTATAATAAAACAAACATGCTTTTGAGAAATGGCGTCATCCATCCATTCAGAACACGCGTACCTCCCATACAACCCATAAAATTTAAAAGTCCATAAATAAGCTTATATATGTTCTACAGAGATCAAATTTGGTATGTATGTATTTTATATCAGAACTAACAAGGAAAGGTCCCCAGGTGACAGTCTCCGATTTGAATGATTTTCAGATATGTGATAGAAGACAAAAATCTAAGGTCGACGTATTTTTTTAAACGTGCTCAATCGATGGTTTAGTGGTTCAATCTCGCGTTTAAAAATCAGCGAAAATTTCGTTTTTCTGCTATAATTTCGCTATTTTCCATAGAAACATTTACAAATTTGGTACCAAACAATAGCTCTTACAAAAACACGATGGCATCAAATTTTCATAAGAAAATTTTGTTGTAATTTTTAGTAATGTTTAGTCGATATCAAAGAAGTATCTTGACACATTTATTTCATATTAATTTATGTTAGATTTAAGTCAATTTTAAAACTTACCTTTTTTTGTTTTTTTAAATTTCTTACTATTTATAATAAAATTTTTGTTTAAAAAGCGAGTTTGAAACCCTAAACCATCGATTGAGCACGTATAAAAAAAATACGTCGACCTTGATTTTTGACTTCTATCACATATCCGAAAATCATTCAAATCGGAGACTGTCACCTGGGGACCTTTCTTTGTAAGATGTGTTGAAAAATTGGCATAAATCTGCCAGGAACACGGCTACCTAGCACACAGCCCAAAAAACCAAAAACACTATAAAAGCATTAATATGTGAGTCATGGGCTGAGTCATAAAATATGGGCTTCATCCTCCAACGGATTCGCCTATTTTCAATATTTTTATTTTGAAAAAGTTGGTTTAGGGTATTTCATAGTCGAGTTAGACCGACTTGAGAGCGGTCTAACTCGAGCTCTAACAAGCGAACTCGAAAACGAAGAATACTTCCCTACTGCGAAAGCAGAGTCAATTGCCTTAAAGTGACCGGTCCTATGTCAGTTCTCATTTAACCTATCACAGGACAGGTTCGATATAACTCAGAGTGGGACTAATAGTTTTTGAATGTTTTTCTATATTTACCCTACGACGAAAGCTGGATCAATTGTCCTAAAATGACTGGTCCTGTGACAGTTCTTATTTAACTTATCACAGGACAGGTTCAATATAACTCAGAATGGGGCCAATAGGTTTTGAATGTGTTTTTCTATACTTATATTCTCAGTGGAAGTGCGCTAGACTGTCACGCGGTGGGCGTGGGCTCGTACCCTGACTGTGTTAGTTTCAACAATTTTAATTTAATAACATAAATTCTAATTCCGTTTCATTAAACTGCTTAATAAAAAAGAACATTCAAAATAAGTGTAATTAACACACCTTGAAAAAAAATTGTAAGTTTCGTTTTGTATAAAAAAAAAAATTTTAAATAAAAAAAAATTATTTTTTGGTTTTGCTGGTTATTAAACCTAGGTAAGTCGAGTACCAAACGTGAACGCTACCCTACGTACAAAAAAACCGGTTCAAAACCTATCACGTGATAGGTTCCAAAGTGATAGTGACTGGTCCTAATTCTGACACCAACATATGAACCCAACCGCTCCCTTTTTCGACGTAGGGCGAAACCGTATGCTATAAATAGACTGGCTATTGATTTGGTCCAAAGGTATCTATGAGGAGGCAATTGACACGTTCCGTTATATTTTTGAACCGGTTCTAAGATTGATCCAAAGGTATCTAGCTGGTGTCAATTTACCCCTGTCAATGACAACGCCATGTAAAAGGGACCGGTTGGTTTCATATGTTGGTGTCAGAATTGGGACCGGTCATTATCACTTTGGAACCTATTACGTCATAGATTTTGAACAAGTTCTCTTGTCCGTAGGGGTTTTCCCCAAACCAATAACAATTTAAGAGAAAACGTTTTCAAACATTTTTTAATAAAACTTTTATATATTTATGTAAAATTTGTTGAATCGAAGTACCCCAACCAGCAAAATGAGTAGAAATTTGCGTTTGAGTTCCCTTTAAAGCTGTTTTAAGCGGCAAAATAAGTTCCATGGCACTTCGAAGCTGCTCTATGGTCCGTTGTAGAACTCGACACACCTAAAGCTGCTTAAAGGTACGTTGTGGAACTTGCCACACCTAAAGCTACTTTATGGTGTCAATTTCAGGCAATAGATCTTGTAGTTCCAAAAGTTACAAGTTATACTTCTGTGCAGGTTTAAGATAATTAAGTTCGAAAGGAGTTCTGAAGTGCCGCTTGTGCGTCTTCTTTACATTTATTTTGAACTTAAAGCTGCTTAATGGTTCGATTGAACCTAATTTTTCACCTTATGGGTACCTACGACAGAATTAGCTGTATAAATGAAAAATCTTCGTTTCGATAAAAGCTACATGGCAGAATGGCTAAGGCGTCGGACTTCAAATCGGCGAGACACGGGATCGAACCCTGGCAAAGGCAACAAAAAAGTTTTATCACTGCGAATCAGATGGTACAAGTTGAGAACAAAAGCGATAATGGTAGAAAAAGAAGAAAATAAAAAAATATAAAAAATAAAAAAACTAAAATCAGAAATAAAACAAGGAAAATATTTTTTTTTTAAAAAAAGTTTTCGAAGTTCGATTAGAAAGCTGCTTAGTAGTCTATGCAACATTCTTGTTGATACCTCAAAGTACGAAAAATTACTTAAATTTTGGGCTGCTTACACTGCAAAGCAGTTTAGAGAATTCGCTGTATAAGCCAAATTTAGAGCGTTTCTTGCTGGTTGGGACGTTATATTAGATCCTTCAACTAGCATTTCTTAAAACTGAGTGTAGGTTCGTAAGCAGTGACCAATAAAATTGCTTTAAAAATAAAAGTTGCTTTACAGTTGCGCAAAAACTTCAGCCAGGAATTATTTTATAACTTGTTTTTAAGTACAGTCAGAAAAATTTTTTCTTGGAATATGATAAAAAAGGTAACATATTTAGAGAAACATGATATAAACTTTGCTCTAGAGAATGCTTTTCTCTAAATTCGATTCTAAAATTCGTTAAAAATGATAAAAAGCTTCCATGAAAAGGAGAAATATATAAAAATATATCGTTTTTAGAGCAGAAGACTTCTTTATTTTTGAGAAAAAAATTGTTTTTATTGAAGAAACTACTTCGCATAGTGAATTTTTTGTCAAAATATAGGAAAAATTTCTTCAGTTCCAATAAATTTTTCTCTGTAAATGAAAAGTTTTTGGTGTGAGAAAAATAATTATCCTTATTAGTGGCACGAAATATTTCCATTTCCCAAAAATTAAGAAATATTTCTTCGAATATGTGAGCAGTTTTTTATTTGAAAAAACACAGAAAGATAAGTGATTTTTCTGAGTGTACAAATATTCTGAGTGTAAAATATTTTGTTGAAAATTTCGAAAAATTGCCAAAAAATAGGTCTTTTTGAACTTTAGGTAAAAAGTAAAAAATTTTGTGAAATATTCTTGAACTTTTGTACAGTTTGTGGGCGGATCAAGTCTATCGTGCACATTTTACACATTTTATGGGAGGAAGGCATGTTCGTAAGTGGATCACGCCCATTTTTTTTTTTTTCGTTTTAAATATTTTTTATATAAAATGCATATATATCAAAAATTTTTCTGTAGCTTAATAAAACCGTCTATAGATAGATTTCAATTTTGTGGTTGTATCGGAGGTAAACTTATCCGTGGGCGGATTTCAATAATATTCAATGGGGCAGATTCTTGAGTCTATGTAATGTAGATGAAACTTGTATACCAAGTTTCATCTAATTATCTCAAGTCCTTCTTCTTATCCTGTGTTAACGGACAAATTAACGAGGTAACGCTGATCAAGAATATACAGATTTTTTTATACAGGACTCACTTCTTACTAGGTGTTACAAACGTTTACACATTTGTTAATATACTCTGACCTTAAAGGATTAGATTATAAATGGCCAACATTTTTTTTTTCCAGATTACTTTTAGTTTTGACTTCGGGCTCATGAAAAAAACTGGTAAAAAATTAAATTACTTATAAAACTTGTGTAATAATATTTCAAGTATGTGAATACCACTTGCGTATGCAAAGTGTATTAAACAACCCAATACCTAGTTGTACGAATATCATTAATGGTGGGGCACACAATTTATTTGAATTATATATTTTTTAAAGAAATAAAAGCAATTAACGTACAATTTAATTTTTAGGGAAAACATATTGCTTCAAGCAAAAAAGGAAAGCAACTTATACTCTCTTTTCCCTTGTGACTGAAAACATAATGTGAGGGTTTTATTTAAATTTACGCAAAAAGCTTTTCAAGGCCATTTGCTATGTTTATGAATATTTGCGAAAATTTTGCAGTGAGCAGTAATGAAACCGCTTTTAAATAAGACAATCAGCGGGCAGCCTAAATAAGGCTTTTAATTGAGCTCGAAGGTGAGAAAAACAACAATATTTTTCCAAACAAAACCCTTCTTAATCATTTAGAATTTTTTTTTTTTTTTTCGTTCTACGCTGTTGTGCACCCAGGTAAAAAATTAAATAAACTTTTAAAATGGATCCTTTTTTTGGTTGACATCACAAATAAAAGCCAAATTTTATTTTCTACTCTGGCAAAACAGACAAATAAATAAATAAATACAAGCCTTAATTATAAACATTACGATCGCCCAATTGAATTGCCATGTTTAACCTTTTTACAAAAACATTTAAAATAATATTTATTAACCTGTATTTTTATATAATTTTCTTACGGTTTTTTCTTATTTAAATACTTTATGTATTAAACTTTTTATGAAAAGGTGTGATGAAACAGACTTACAGACTGCTTTGAAAGAATATGAAGCACCATTGCTAAGATTAAAATATTTCATCGAAAATTGGAAAAATTATTTTGCGCGTAACTTCCCTACGGCAAAAGCAGGGTCAATTGCCCTAAAGTGACCGGTCCTGTGGCAGTTCTAATTTAACCTGTCACAGGACAGGTTCGATTTTACTCAGAACGGAACCAATCGTTTTTAAATGTGTTTTGCTATATTTATCTTATCGTTACCAATAGCTCAGTGGAAGTACGTTGGACTGTCACGCGGTGGACGTGGGTTCGCCTCCTGGCTGTGTTAGTATACTACATACATATATCAACAATTTAAATTTAATAATTTAAATTCTTATTCCGTTTCATTAACTGTTTAATCAAAAAAACCTTCATAATACGTTTGCTTAACACCTTAAAAAAACTGTAAATTTCATTTTTTATTAAAAAAAAAAATTATTTAAAATTTAAAACAAAATGTTTGTGGTTCTGCCGGGGATTGAACCCAGGTCAGTCCAGTACTTAACGTGAACGCTAGCAAGCTCGGCTAAACATTAAGTTCCAAAACATTGATTCAATTTCATTATCAACGTACGTATAAGTGTAACGTGTTCTATAAATAGACCGGCTACTGATTAGGTCCAAAGGTATCTATGAGGTGTCAATTGACACCTGCCGATATATTTTTGAACCGGTTCTAGGATTGGTCCAAAGGTATCTAGCCGGTGTCAATTTACCCCTGGCAATGACAACGCCATGTAAAAGGGACATGATATTGGGACCGGTCACTATTACTTTGGAACCTTTCACGTGATAGGTTCTGAACCGGTTCTTTTGTCCGTAGGGTTGATTAACATAACTATGTGATTGCTACTGCATAAGTATAGTTGATGTCAAGGATAACAAATATAGTATTGCGGACAATTAACATCCAAGAAATCGGTTGTTAATGCAAGCTTATGATAAACATGCTACAACTCAAAGTACCTAACTATGAACATTGGTTTGTTCGTTTCAACAGTAGTGATGTTGGGAACAAATTCAAAGATTCTTAATTGCAAGAGTTTTTAGATAAAGTTCAACTCCAACTTAAGATCAGTTTGAAGAAGCCTTGAAATAACGTCGATCGTGCAACTTTATAAAAACGCTAAGAAATTATGGGAAAGAGCCAAGAAGCAGAAAAATGGTCTAAGAAAGGCAAAAAAGCAATTTAAAAATTTTTGTTGTTGAACTCAGAATAAAAAAATTTTTGTATCGAATTGGTACTGGCGATAAATCGAACTCTATTAATAAACGCAAGAGCATGCGCAAATAATCATGGCTAGACACAGACAAACTATCAACTGCGCAACAAACACTTATAAATGATCCGAATATGAATGAGACCTGCAAGATACAGAACGAATATGTTTTGGTTTCCTTCAGTAACTACCAAGTGTACAAAAATAAATCCAAAACTTTTAAAAATACAAAAACTTATCGAAGCGTTTGCTAACGAGAATGAAATTTTTCATTTTATGTTTTAATATTCAAGACAGAGATTACCAAACTTGACTTTCTTTTAAAATCTCCAGTCATTAGTGGGTCTCCAGTAAAAAAATTTCAAAAAACAAAGCAAAAAAAATTCAATTCGGGCCCTAATTGATTTAGACCCAAAAACAATTATGCAAATCTAATGGATTTTTTTCTGTATACTTTTTAATTTTGTTACCGGAATGGATGGATTTAAAACTGTTGTTAATCTTTATTTCATTCATTATATCGAGCATGACTCTATTTTTGTAAAACCCACAAAACCAAGGAACGAAAATAACTGTTATTCTGAAGGAAAAATTTATAACGTTAATGGCACGTGACAGAAGATTGTCACGTAAACCGAATTGATCCTTGTTTCATTCGCAGTTCAAAAATATTAAGATTTTTATTTTTTTAAGTTTTATATTGAAAATCATAAAATAACTGTTTTTGCTAAATTTTACTTTTTTGCTCAAAATTAACACTAATTTTTTTAGTTTTATTTTATTAAGGTGGGTCATAACCAAGTATGGGCAAGTGCAAAATGAAAGTGCAAAAAGAGCGAACGTTGTGTACATACACAAAATTGATGAGCGAAGCAGAGAAACGAAATTGTGTTTAGTCTAGCA
Source organism: Tetanocera ferruginea (assembly GCA_958299015.1). NCBI lineage: Eukaryota > Metazoa > Arthropoda > Insecta > Diptera > Sciomyzidae > Tetanocera > Tetanocera ferruginea. The sequence goes on along the minus strand of OY282642.1, from coordinate 100,873,800 downwards.
GAAAACTTCGAACGAAACAGACGTGCGTCGAATGTCATGAAATGAGAAAAAAATAAAGCGAAAAAATATACATAGTAAAAAATTTATGAAAGCAACGAAATAGTTAAGCAAGTTATTTTATTCGGAAATATATAGCGTTTTTTAACACGTTCGTTTTATACACATTATTGCACCATTTTTATTTATTATTTATTTAAATTAGATATAAGATTTTTAACTACTTTATTGCTTTTTTTAATTTATTTGTAAAAATAGCTTTAAGATTTTGAATTAGAATTAAGACTTCTTCACTACATTTTTAATTACTTTTCTCAATACTTAGTTTTAAGAAATATATTTAAATTTTCAACTTGTTAGTTTTTAGATCCAAACAAAATTAAAATAAATTTTTACTTTTCTTTTCTATTTTTTATTCTTTTTCTTTTAACTTTTTTTTAATACAATAACAACAAATAATCAGCATTTCCCAATAATTTAATCATATTTTATTTTCCTTTTCAATTTATCATATAATTTCTTTCAATGCAACATTTTTTCAATGCAAAGAGCAAAAGAGCATAAAACCAACAAATGCAAACGTAAACAAACCAATACAATGCCACATATGCAAAGCTTTCAGTGTAGTGGTGCCCATACCTGGTCATAACATTCGCGGCAGAGAAAACAGACCTTTTTTTAAAAACTCATAACTCACTCAAAACCAAACATTTTTTCCAAATTTTTTTTGTAGAGAATTGAACAAATTACAAGAACAAAAATTCAAAAAAATATATTTTTACTCCAACATGGCTCAGCATGATCCAAACTGGCGGCAGAGAACAAAAACGGGGCCTCGTGGTTGTAGCACTGGGAGTCGCAAAAATTGTCCGATCTGGAAAAAAAATTATTTTTTAAATCTTAACAAAATTGGTTATTTCAAAATTTTTTTTTTTCAATTTTTGGTATGTTCCAAATTTGAAATTGTGTTTTTTGAAAAAAATATTGATTTTAAAAATTCATAAAAAATCGAAAAAATTAAGAAAAGCTTGTGTCATACGATAGCCACTCAAGTTTAAAAAAATACAAAAAAAAAATTTGTCAAAAAATTAACCCGCTAGTGCCGCAACCAGTACAAAAAACATGGTTTCGAGATAAAAGCGTTCAAAGTTTGTGAACAAAGAAAAAAGCAAGGAAAAATAAAAATGCGCTCTCACTAATCCGGCTGTAGCTTTTGAACCCGTAAAAATTTTCCATGAAATTTTTTCTTTTTTTTTTAAATCTTAAGAATTTTTACTAAAATACAAAATTATAAAATAAATACATTTAAAAAACGGCCATTATCATGTCTTCCGTTAATCAGAAAATAAAAAATATTTTTGAGTTATATTTTTTCTTTCTAAAATAAAACTTATAAGTTGAGTTTTATTTTTTTGCTCAGACAATAAAACTTAGTTTTTAGTTTTATTTCTTGGATCTGAAATAAAATCTATTTCTTAAGTTTTATATTGTTAATCTGAAAATAACACGTTTGCGAGTTAAATACTGCATTTTTAATGTATTTTTGCAATCATTGAAAGATAATTTATTTCTGTGAAAGGTTTTATGCAGGGACCGTAACTGTTATGAGTTTTATAAAATAAACCGTTTTTATCATTTATTTTCGAGTTTTATTTTTTGACTCGGAAAGTAATACTTATTTTCAGGTTTTATTTTTTTACTCACAAAAAACACTCATTTTTGAGTTTTATTTTTTCGATCAGAAAAAACTTCTTTTTTAAATTTTATTTCTGCACTCAGTAAAAAACAATTATTTTTGAGTTTTATTTTTTTCCATCTGAAATAAAACATATTTTTTGAGTTTCATTTTTGAACTCAAAAAATAATTTATATATTTGAGTTTAATTTTTTCGCTCTGAAATAAAACATATTTTTTGAGTTATTGTATTTGTTAGAAAATATAAGTTATTTCTGATTTTTATTTTTTCGATCTGCAATAAACTTATTTCTTAAGTTTAATATTTTTAATCAGAAAATAACACTTTAATTTGAGTTTTATTTTTTCACTCCGAAATAAAAATTTTTTTTTTAGTTTTATTTTTTTACTCAGTAAATAACATTTATTTTTGAATTTTATTTTGTCGCTCTAAAAAAAAACTTATTTATTGAGTTATTTTTTTTTTTACTGAGTAAACAAAACTTATTTTTGAGTTATATTTTTTTTTACTCAGAAAATAAAACTTATTTTTATATTTTTACTCGGAAAATTAAACTTCTTTTTTGAAAATATGGCATAAAAAAAGAGCCATCATTAAGCGTGAGCCCAATTAAGGAGTTGATATAACAATTACAAGAGATTTATTTTCTGAGTAAAAGAATAAAACTCAAAAAAGAAGTGTTTTATTTGAGCGAAAATATGTGACTCAATAATAAATTTTATTTTCTGAGTAAAAAATTAAGGTTGAAAAAATTAGTTTTATTTCAGAGCGAAAAAATAAAACTCAAAAATAGGAGTTATTTTCTGAGTAAAAATATTAAACTAAATAAATTAATTTATCGCAGATCAAAAAAATAAAAATCAGAAATAAGTTTTCTTTTCTAACAAACACAATAACTCAAAAAATATGTTCTATTTCAGACATAAAAAAATTTAACTCAAATACAAATGTTTCAATTCTAAGTACAAAAATAAAACTCAAAAAATAAGTTTTATTTCAGATCGAAAAAATAAAACTCAATAATGATCATTATTTACTGAGTACAAAAATAAAACTCAAAAATAAATTTTTTTTTCAGAACGAAAAAATAAAACTCAAATATAAGTGTTTTTTGTGAGTAAAAAACTAAAATTCGAAAATAAGTATTATTTTCTGAGTATAAAAATTTTTTTTTTTTTTTTTTTTTTGTAATACATTTATTTGCAATCTATGTATAAAAATAAAACTCGAAAATAAATGATAAAAACGGATTTTTTTATAAAACTCTTAACAGTTACGGTCTCGGCATAAAACCTTTCAAAGAAAGAAATTATCTTTTAATTATTGTAAAAATACATTAAAAATGCAGTATTTAACTAGCAAACTAGTATATATCCTGCATAAAGGATTCACTGCTCATTGTCATAAAGTCATCCTGTCATTAACAATGTACTAAGTATATGTATGTGTCCTTATCGATGTTGTGTAGCTTTAATTTAATTTTGTTAAAGACACAAAATTCTAGGAAAAACCTCAAAGCATGTTTATCCAGCTGTGCTCAAGCTGCTATTTCTTACATAATTAACATAAGCAAAAGAAAAAACAAAACAAACCAAAAAAAAATAAAAACACAAAAATACGTTATGAATGAAACTTTACACATTGCCAGCCACACTAGCTGTTCATGAGTTCAAAACTGGTGCAAAACATTAATATTGACATTAACAGCAAAACGTTGTCTGGCTGTGGGATGACGTCTTGTTTGTTGTTGCTGCTAGCAACATAGATGATTTCTCAAGTTTGTGGTTGTAAATTGGTTTTAAAATAATTCAATAAAAAAGTCATTTAGACGTAACATGCTGTCAGTCAGCCTGTGGCGCATTATCATATACTTGCCAAGACTAAATTAACACCTGAGAGAGTGTGTGTGTGAGTGGGTGTATGAAAATGTGACAATCTGTGTCACCTTACTTTCATTAGCGCTGCGTAGAGGAATTTCCGTGCTTAAGATATAAATTCTTTAGATGAGACTTGATAGCGTTTTTGAACTCGACTCATTTTAGGCTGTAATTAATATATATTAATTAAGTTTTTCATTAATAAAGTTCATTTGCAAAAGCAAGTCAAGAAATCGTAAATAATATAAGTGGTGGGTGTTAAGAAATTCATTAAGAGTGCTCATAAACCACGTACTGGCATGCTCATACTTTCTCATAAAAATCTTATCTAAAATCTAATAATTTAAATGAGTTTCAGATAAATTGTTATTGATTTTTGAGAATAAATAGCATTTGAAAACGATATGTACGAAAAATACAAATAATTCTTTTATCTTCTGTACTTCAATATCGTTATTCTGGTGGTTGAAAATTTATTCGCAAGCGTAAGTAATTGTCGTTCTGAAATAAAAGCTCATTATTCGACAATACTTGTCCACAACAGAAAATGTTTCGATAATAAAAAAATAATGTAGTAAATTATGGACTTTTTAAATCCATACATGAAAAAGCATATACAAGATTACATTGTCAATAAATTTGCAATTCTCAAACACCACAAAAAAAAAAAAAAAAAAACAAATTGGCCATTTCAGCCCTTGAAAAGGACTTTGACCGAGCTTCTTATGAACAATTGTGGTGTGTGTGTTATTAAATGTTTGCACACAATTGACCGAGAACTGGACCTACATGTTTTATGCCGACTCCGAACGGCTAAAGTTCATGTTCTCAAGAAGCTTTACATGGCATTATTTACTTTCTGAGGTTTGCCATTGTCTGCAGAGAGGTGGTGACCGATCAGAAAAATTTTTTTATTGAAAAAAACTTTTCGCCGCGGCTGGGGATCGAACCCGGGCTCCAAGCATGCTAAGCCACACACTTAACCTGCATGCCACGGTCACCACAATAAGACTGTAATACAGGGCCGTAGCCAGGAGTTTTGCTTTTGGGGGTTTTGATAAAAAAACAATTTATAATACCTATACTTTGAAAAAACCTATCTTTCTGCGATTAATAATTTCTCTATTTATGATAATGATAATAATGATTCTTTTCCAAATATCCAAATTTCAAATTTCCATCAATTAGAATAAATTTTCAAAAAAAGTTCAACGAAATATTTCTTCACTTGTGGAAAATGGAAATATTTAAATGTCTTTATTAATTATAAGTATTTTTCTCGCACAAAAAATCTCATGTAAAAATAAAAATTTATTGAAAATGAAGAATTTCTCCTATATTTTGACAAAAATTCACTAAGCGAAACATTTTCTTCAATAAAAACAAATTTTTTCTCAAAAATAAAGAAGTCTTTTTCTCTTAAAACGATATATTTTTATATATTTCTGCTTTTCATGGAAGCTTTTTATCATTTTAAGAGAATTTTTAGGATCACATTTAGAGAAAAACATTTTCTGGAGCAAACTCCATATCATTTTTCTTTAAATATGCTATCTTTTTTATCATATTCCAAGAAACATTTTTCTGAGTGTACTTGAAAACAATTATAAAATAATTTCTGGCTAAAGTTTTTGGGCAACTGTAAAGCAACTTTATGTTTAAAGCAATTTTATTGGTCACTGCTTACAAATCTACACTGAGTTTTAAGAAATGCTAGATGAAGAATCCAATATAATATACTTCGATTCGACAAATTTTAGATACAAAAGAATTATCAAAAAATTTTTGAAGACGTTTTCCCTTAAATAGTTATTGGTTTGGGGAAAAGGTATGCGGCGTTTTCGAGGTTGCTTGATTTCAGCATCGTATTAAAAATTATTCTAAAGCAAAGATGAGTAAAATTTAAGAAAAACAAGTAGAGAAAGCCTAAAGTCAGTCAAGTCCGACTGTGAAATACCCTAAACCTACTTTTTCAAAATACAATAATAGTATTGAAAATAGGCGAGTCCGTTGGCGGATGTAGCCCATATTTTATATACATTACAATTTTGATGAAAAATTTACAAATTTCTCAATTTGTATCAATTAATGCTTTCATAGTGTTATGGGTATTTTAGATTGTGTGGGAGGTGGCCGCATGCGTGGCTGGATTACGCCCAATTTTTGAACACATCTTAGTTCTGATATAAAATACATACATACCAAATTGTATCTCTGTAGGACAAACATAAGCAGTTATTTATGCAGTTTTCAATTTTTGCGTTGCATGGGAGGTAGGCGTGTCTGTGGGCGGATGACGACCACTTTTAAAAAAACATATTTTTTCATTAAAAACATACCAAATATTATCTCTGTAGGACAAACACGAGCTTATTTAATTAGTTTTAAATTTTTGGGTTGTATGGGAGGTGGGCGTGTCCTTGAGCGGATGATACCAATTTGTCGAACACATATTTGTGTTGATATAAAATACATGCGCACCAGATTTTATTATTGTAGGTTAATTATGAGCTCATTTATGCAGTTTTCTATTGAATTTTTCAATTTTTTGTTGTATGAGAGGTAGGCGTGTCTGTGGGCGGATTCGAAAAATATTCAATAGTGCAGATTCTTAGGTCCATGTGATCTTATATAACGAGTTTCATTCAAGTATCTCAACTCCTTCTTCTTATCCTGTGTTTACGGACAACACACAGACGAACAGACGTATCAACTCCCAATCAACTACCAGGAAATGGTTCGCTCTATTTCGTTCTGGAAATTTTTATGTTAAAGATGCTCCTCGCTCTGTCGACGCATCACCAAAAAATTCGATGAAATAATGGATAAGATTCAAGAAAATCAATAGGGAACTGAGGATCGACCATAAAACATTTTTAAATATTTTGAATAAAGTTGGTTCCGATCAAAAGCTTGATGTTGGGTGCCTTACGAACTTAATGCATAAAATAGATAGAATGTTTATGTGATGCACTACTGAAATAAAATGAAATCGAGCGAATTTTTAAACAATTGTTTTATTGCCGTATCTCAATAAGAACCTTTCTTATGTGAAACTTTATAACCAACTAAAAATTTATTCAGTCTTTTTGGAAATAAAAAATTTTCAATTTTCACGATTGGAATATTATGCCATGTTCACACAGGAGTTTAGTTTGCGTTTCCAGTACAAAGTTGCGTTTTGCCCTTAAACTCAATTTAAACGCTGGCGTTTTCAGTACAATTTTGCAGGAGAAAACGCAACTAAACACAACTTGTTTTCTACGTTTATCAAAACTCAATTTGATACATGCCTACAAGTATGCTAGTGTTTTGATAAAAACATTCGTTCAGTTAGATTTTAGCTGTGTTCGATTCGATTGAAGGATAAAAAATGCCAACAACAGCTGATTCTCAATTGTGCATGTTTCTATTTGTATTTTATTATTAACAAAAATTAGCCAAAAAACAAATAAAATAACTTGGGAAAGTTAAGAAGATGAGGGTTTCTGATCAGTCAGTAAGTATGGGCCGAAAAAAGCTGAGTTTTGAGCGAAATTCCAAAAATTGGCGATCATTACAATCCACCGTAAACTTAATTCTGCCGACGCATCTCTGTGTGAACAGCTGCATTTAAACTCAAACGAAACGCAAACTAAACTCTCTGTGTGAACATGGCATTAGATCATTTGGCGACGCGCTAGCGATTCGCCTAAGGGTTCTTTGGAAGATTGATCGCTTTTCGATCGCCGAAGCGATGAATGCGCTATTCTTAAAAAATTTAAAAATCTTCCTCCGCTCATTCCGGCGACCGTTGGAAGATTGCTTTTTAAAAGCTTTCAAAATCTATCATTGTAATATGAAGCATCTGAAAAATAGTTTAAATTAATCAAAAAATTCGACTTTTAAAAAACTTCATGAAACTGGGACAAAACAACATCTGAAGAGCCCGTTAGTTCAAACTTGCAACAACTTGTAACATTCAACAACGATGCTCTGCAACAAACAAAAACCCCTTCTGCCGATTCGTTGGCGAATCTTCCCGGCGAATCGCTTAAGTCTCCTCTCAGCGAATCGTTCGCGACTCTTCCAGGCGAATCGCTTAAGACTCCTCTCGGCGAATCGTGCGCGAATCTTCCAGGGGAATCGCTTAACACTCCTCTCGGCGATTCATCGGCGAATCTTCCAGGCGAATCGCTTAAGACTCCTCTTGGTCAGCTCCTCCTCCTCAGCTGCTTACATTTGGCGATTCCCGGAAGACACTCAGAAGAGCTCGCCGGCGATCGTTTCATCTTCCAAGCTGCCTCAGAAATAATTGTCCTTTTGTTATTTATAAAAAAGTTACATTTTTTAGGTTATTTTTAAAAAAGTGTTACCTCTATAGCAACATATTTGGTACCTAAATAAAGTATAAATATTGCAGATTTAAAAAAAAATACTCATTAGTAAAATAAATAGAGCAACTGAAAAGATGACGTCTTAACAAGAAGAAGAGCGGAAAGCAATTATATGCAAATACCTGGAAAATCCAAACACCACGCACAAAAAGATAGCTAAGGAAGTTGGCGTGAGCGTAAAAACAGTCGGAAGAACCATAAAACGATACAAACAGCTTACCCCTTTATCAAAACCACCAGACTCAGCGAGAAAAAGTGGTCCAGCAAACCAAGAACGTTAAGCGGCTGTTTATTCAGAATCCAGGCACTTCGGTTCGTGATATGGCAGCGAAGACGGGCACATCGAAGTCAAGTGTTCAACGGATTAAAAAATGTTACAACCTAAGGAGCTATAAAGTGCAAAAAGTACTGACCTATCAGAAGAAAAGGACGCCGCAGCCAAGAAGAGGGCTCGAAAACTGTATCGCGATTACTTGTCCAAATTTGATTGCGTTATCATGGACGATGAAACGTACTGCAAAGCGGATTTCAATCAATTACCTGGACACGGATATTATACTGCGCTTAGAAGGAGTGGAGCATCCTCTAAATTACCACCGAAAAACATACCAAATTTCCAAAGAAATATATGGTGTGGCAGGCCATTTGCAAATGTGGCCTTCGAAATAAGGAATTTGTGACAGAACGCACTATCAACACCAAAATTTAGATCAGAGAGTGTCTGGAGCGGCGTTTGCTGCATTTTATACGTCAGCACCAAGGTTCAGTATTATTTTTGCCTGACCTAGCAACATGTCACTACGCCCAGAGAACGATGGATTGGTACCAAGTTAATAATGTCACTGTGGTACCAAGAGAAGCCAATCCTCCAAATTGCACCGAACTTCGTCCCCGTCCCCCCGAAGAAGATCAAACAAACTTCAAAAAACATCGAAATACTTCGACGTAAATGGCGTCGGGCATACATTAAGGTCAACGAAAGGTCGGTAAAAAACCTAATGGAGGACCTTAATCAAAAATGCATAAATTTTTTAAGTGCTTCTTTTTCAGTGTAAATTTAGTTTTCATTTATTTTGTAATGTTCATTTAATAATAAACTGAAAGAATTTTTAAAAAAATATTAGTAGTTGTTTTACAATAAAAAAGAAACAAAAGGACAGTTATTTCTGGGATAGTCTTTACTTTATTTTGTTCTTATCGGCAGCCATGCCGATAGCAGATAATTTCACGAATTTCTATTAGAACCTATGATATAAAAATTATTACATTAGCTACATAATGTCGAACGCACGGTCTTTAAATAATAGACTTAATGCTTTGAATTTAAGCTAAGTAATACGGTCTTTAATATGGTCTACGAATATAAACCAAGCTAGTTACAAGCATACAGTTTGCTTTTGTTAGCGTCAGCAATGTTATCTGCAACAAAGCAGGCCATAACTTAAGGTTCTAAGCGCAACAGTTTGAGCTGCGACCCGTTGGAAATGAAGTCACATGGGAATAAAGGTAGCTTTGAGACTCCACCATAGAAAACGCAATTCACAAGCAACAGCAAGTAAGTTTCCACCTACTTGACCCACCTGCATGACAGGCTATAAATTGTTAACTTAATATTGTCTCTGCGTATGACATGTCGTGCATGTTATCTATGTGGGTGTTTTAGTCATTTTTTTTTTTGGCAAAATATTCTTGTTCTCTTTTGCTTTCTCATTTTTTTTTTTTAGTTTATTAGCCCATAGAGAAGGAAAGGAAGATAAAAAAAAAACATTATTCAATTATTTTAGTTCAAGAAGGTTTCTCATAATTTGTTGTTGTTATAAATATAGCCCACAAACACACAAAGCCCATAAACACATCCACCTCCCATACAACCCATAATAGTGAAAACCCTATTCAAGAATAATATTGAGAAAATTTATAAGTGCCATTGAAACTACTGTGTGTACAAAATATCAACATCACTCACCCATGAACACGTCCTCTTCGTATAATATTATTATATTTTAAGTAGGAGTTGGTGTAGGGGATTTCATAGTGGGGCTAGGCCAACTTAAAACCTTCTGACCTATGAGGTTGCTTGGAATGTCGTTTATCTGAGATCTAGCGTTAACTACTCTAACGATATCACCATTAAGACGAAGGAGTTACTTTGTACGCAGTAAGCAATTGAGAAGCAGAACCCTAGGTGAGCAAAACTCACATTCTTTAAGTCTTTAATCAGTACCTGTATTGATCACACTGACCTAGGAAGGATCAAGTGTTGGATAACCTGACGAAGCTTGGGATTTCCATCAGGCGTGAGCAAACGAACGACAAAATTGGCTGGAGTTAATTCTCAGAAGAGACCGAAAGCTCTCTTCGGTTGTAAGCATCAGTAAGAAATGAAAATTATAACGCCTAGAACTTCCAAGACATACAACTTTTTTTAAATAAAGGGGGTTATTGACCCTCTGTGTGAATATTAGGGGCATTTATGTTCCCAAGTAGAAAAGGACATTACACAGCCATATTTGTTTCGAATTCTTAACAGCAAAGTTTCACTTAATTTAGGATTAAAAATGGTATAAAATATAACCTTGAACAAATCGGTTACACAAGCTTATAAACAAAAAAAAATCTCTATCATTTGAGAATTTGTAATTCTCAAGTTGAGTTTCAGCATTTCTTTACATTTGAGATTAAGCATTTTCTCAAAAGCTATTCTTCAACTTGAACTGGAGTAGAGGAAGATTTGAGTACTTATTTGGAGCTTTGGTACACTCAGGGAAAAACTCGACTGTCCTGGGTTCAACTACCCGCAACGCCAACGAACTATTTTTTTTAAATCAAAAATTATATGTACAATTTTCTTTAAAGATTGTAAAGCAAACTTATTTTGAAGGTTATCTTTGACCAAACAGTTAATGATACAGAATTAGAATTTCAATAATTGAATTAAGATTTTTGATACTTACACAGCCAGGGTTCGAACCCACATCCTTCGCATGACAGTCTAGCAAACTTCCACTGAGGTTTTGGTAACGATAAAATAAATATAGTAAAACACATTTAAATACTATTGCTTAGAGATGACAGACATTTCAACAAAAACACAAAAATATTTCAACAGATGATTTTAACAGCACAAAAATACTTTAACCTTTCAACATAAAACTAACAGAAAACTGTTAACATAAACGCAAATCATTCAACCTAACAGCGCCTTCAAATAACAGCGGCCGACTGTTAATATTATAGTTGAAATTTTTCTCAGTGCATCAACTGGAGATCTACAAATTGTTCATGTTCATAACTAAGAAAATCATTAGGGGTATTCTCGTAGTAAAGCAAAGATGCAAAATTTGTGAAAATGCAACCTTGCAATACTGAAATATGCAACACTGCGAGAGCGCACAAAATCACAAATATTGGGAATATTAAAACAAATGCAGCGAACACGCGAAAACAAAAAATTTAAATACTTTAACGCACACGAACTAAAATGAACAAATTTGTCTCAATCATAGTGCACGGTTGCACGTCCACTCAAAACATGGGTACACAGAGGGAAAAACCTATGGACTCAATACATAAATTTATGTACTCATCGCATAGTTTTCTGCACACAAAAATTTTACATTTTTCATGTATTGAGTATATGTTGAAATCTTTATTGACTACATAATGCTTTCAAGCGGTTATGTAGTCAATAAAGAATTTTATGTACTCAACGCATAAATATGTGTCGTGAATTCATGGATATATGTGGTGAGTACATGCTCACTGTACTCATCGCAAACTGTTACAAATAATTTTATGTAATGAGTAAAGATCTTATGTACGTATTACATAAATTATTGACTCAGTACATACATAATTTACTCATTACATATTTGGAGTACATAATTTTATGCAATGAGTACATACATTATTTACTCATCACATATTTTAAGTGCATAATTTTATGTAATGAGTACATACATAATTTACTCACTACATATTTTTAGTGCATACATTTATATAATGAGTACATACATAATTTACTCATTACATATGCTAAAAACATAATTTTATGCAATGATTACATGCATAATGTATTCATTATACATTTTTTGTTCATAATTTCATGTATTGAATACTTACAAAATGCATGTCTGTGCCTAAATCACCCTTTCAACAAATGCAATAAATAGCTTTAAATAGCTTTGTAAATAGATTTCACAAAATAATTCGCAATTGCTTATAGAAACCAAGCCATTTATTTCTTATCCAATCATCGCTTTTGTTCTAGAGTTCTAGAGTACAGGATAAACTCATTCCCGCTCTGATTTTCTAGAGGCTTTAGAGGTGTTGCTTATTTGAAAATCAAGAAACGAATGACATAAAACAGCAAAATCGTGTGCCGGTGTGCAAGAGATACGTGTACTGAGTCCATATGTTATGTCCATATGAATAAATGTGTAACTTCAATCGTATAAGAGGGACGTGTACTGAGTCTATATTTTATGTATTGAGTAAAGTTTTTGTAAAAAATTACATAACACGTTTATTGAGTACATGTTGCTTGTATCTATTGAAGTCTGCTATGTACTCAACACATAACATGATGTATTGAATACATTTTTTATTAATTTTAAAAAGTGAATAAATTGATATGTAGTCAGTACACGCTCCCTTTACTCAGTAAATACTGCTCTTGTTGCGTTCTCATACAAGTTGCAGTGCATAGATTTTTCATAGCTGTCTCTGTACTGACTACATAACTTTTTCCCTTAGTGTATCACTGTTGCACAGATTGCACGAATTGTAAAACTTTTATCGCTTGTATTTTGTTGTTGTGTCGTTGCACGGGTTGCAAGATTCTGCAACTTTTGCAATTTTACACCTTGCAAGGGTTATGCAAGACAGCGAGAATACCCCTATTATATTAAAAGAAACAGTTTCGATAATATCGTAAATGTAGACGTAGAATTCCGTTAAAGTTGTAACCTCTTCTACTTTGCCTCTTTGGTCCAATTGTTTTGTCCATTTTGCACGTAGTTTTTATTGATCTTCCGAAAATGAGCAAATAAATAAATAACACTCAGTAATGGACTTCTAATGAAGCAAGATAAGATGAGCAAGCAAAAAGAAACAAGCAAAATGTCAAATTTTTTTGATCATTTCGTTAAGTTTGACAGCTTGAGTTCATTGGCTTAGTTGAAAAGAAGGTGAAGCAAATGCACTTTCCTTTGGTGCCACTTTCGTCTCTGCCCGATATATAATTTCTGAGCTACAGTCAGCTTGTGGTAACCGTTGCAGGCAGGTAAAGCGTGTGGCTTAGCATGTTCGGAGCCCGAGTTCGATCCCCAGTCGCGGCAAAAATTTTTTTCTATAAAAAAAATTTCTGAGAGGTTACCACATCTCTGCAGATATAATGCCATGTATAGCTTCTAGAGAACATGAACTTTAGTCGTTTGAAGTCGGCATAAAACATGTAGGTCCAGTTCTCGATTAATTGAGTGCAAACATTTAATAACACACACAACACAATTGATCATAAGCAGCTCGGTCAAAGTCGTTTCAAGGGCTGAAATGGCCAAATTGTTTTTTTTTTTTACAGTCAGTTTAACTCCTAATTTCAAAATAAAATTAAGACCTCGATTTTTAAAAAAAATCGTGTGGTGATTGTATCCTACTATAAGCACATGTCCTTTGCATTAGTGCCACTTTCGTCTCAGTCAGATGTTTAGTTTGCGAGCGGAACTTTCGTCTCTGTACGCTGTATAGTTTGCGATTAACACTCGCTAGTGCTAGTGGGATGTGGGATCCTAATTAATTTACATTAAAAACAAAAATTGAAATTTTACGTCATCTATGGGGTAAAAGCGTAAAACGAAATATGATCCAACTCTTTTTTTTATTAAGAGTTATATCTAACCGGATCACAAACCCATTTCATTAAATTTGACAGTTTGAGTTCATTGACTCATTGTTAGTTGAAAAAAGGTTGTGAATGTAGTACATACAAGGATATTCAGTACACAAACAAGAACACTCAGTTCTAAGTAGTACATACAATAACCCAATGAAGAAGCCTGCGAATCAGTTCGTATAGAACAAAAACAATACAAGCACAAACAACAAAAGAAAAACAAAGAAGGCATCAGGCACAGCATAAGCAGCTGATGATTAATTTTCTTATATAAACACACGAATTATTCTTCTTCATGTGTTGCTTTTTTGTGACTTTAATATAATAGCAACAAAATCCAAAATAAGATATTCATTCAGCGCAGGATATATCTGATATTTTAGTATAAATATTATATTTGAACGATGAGTATTAAAAGCTGTAGGTATACCCTAAAGTATTCGTCAAAAAAGTTTCATGGCTTTGAAAAAACCTATTAAAACGACCCCATACAAACCTACACTGTAAGACATAATTCAACGTCAAAAGGGCCTTTTCAGTTGAAAACATTATAATCCGCATATTGAAATGTTGTTGAGAATTAAAGTCGTAGATTTGAGAACGCCATTTGATATCAAATGTGCCTTAAGTTGATGTCATACAAAAATATTTATTAAGTTTGGACGATATGTTCTATGGTCCAATAGCCATAGAATAAAAAACCAGTGTAGCTTGTGCAGTCATTTTTTTAAGTCACACCGTGTAAAATTACGAAAAATATAAATATCTGCTTTTAAGAGCATCTTACCAGAATCGTGAACTCAATTTTATTTCAAATCCACAGAATGTTCAAAATATTTCTTGATTTTATAGCACATAAATTGTCACCAGATCTTAAGCCTTTTAATTACTGCGTGTGGTTACATCGGCCTTTAGTTACTTTTATTTCATATTCTTTTTTTTTAACCTTCAAGCTAAACTTTTTGTTCAACTTCTTAAAAATAGGTCATACATTGCAACCGACTTCTTAAAATAAACTTGTACAGAGCTTTGTGTAGCAACTGCACTATTATTTATAGCTAAAAGAATAAACCGTATTATACAGTTGTAGTGTACGAACAAATTTCAAAAATAATGCAACAAAAAAATAAATACTGTTCCATGCAACAATGCTGCATAGAAAAGGAATAATAAAAAAAACAGAATGTGTATAATTTTCTTGTATAACTGGCAACACTAGCTTAAAGATGATCAGCACAGACTGCAGCACAGACAGACGAAAAAAAAATAACATAGCGAAAAACATGCAATTGTATTTGTTGATTTTTACAGTATTTTTTTTTTTTTCTTTTTTATTTTCGTTTTGTTGGTTGTCTACCATAAACTGCTTCCTTTCGCACTTTTTCGTGCTGTTTGTGGCGCCCTCTATAAATTATTTTTTGAAATTGAAAATACAATTTTGTGCACGATTCGCAGAGAGCTGCAGGTTATGCGCGTGTTGCTACCTTTTACCTATGGCGTTTATACCACATATATATTTTGTGTATAAAAGTCCAATGTTTTGTTTTTATGTGTTTTTGTCTGATGCAGTTTTGCTCCAGAACTATGATTGTAACAAAGCCTTTACAGAAAAAAGTGGTGGCAGAGTTAATTATTTCAACTTTTTCTTTAGTTTTTTTGCGATTGAAAAAGGTCTCTAAGCCAATTTTGACAGGTAGTATAAATATGTATTAAAATTGAAATAATTTTTTAACATAAAATTTTTAAAAGTTTTAAAGTTTTAATATTCCAATTTTCAAAGCAAAATCTGCATCTGTAACGGGCATTCTTGAAATATTCTGAACACCAAATGTTATTGTTTTGTTTGCCCTCATGCGATACTTTTTGCATTCTCTAGCACATTCCTCGTAATGTGCCAACGTAAAGCTCTGTTTGGCGCTATCTATTTTCCTCGACATTGCATTTATGATGACAGCTTTTCCATACGTTATCCAATTTATTTATGATTTATTTTGCAAAGTTTTTGTGCTTCTCTACTTTGTTTAACGGTATTTTGTTTATTTCATAACCTATGCCCCTCCTCCTAACGCCCATACTGTTAGTTGTTTTCTATTCTAAACTCGGACCAAACTGAAATTTATGCTTAACGCTTTCCGTTTTCAAAGTTTGTTAGTAAATAATGAGCGTTATGCTTTAGTTTTGTATTTGTTGTTGTATATTTGTTCCATTTAACTGTTGGGTGTGTGAGTTGTATATTTGCAGGATTATATATGATATGCTATGGCTTGTGTTTGAATGTGTATTTGTGGTCAAATTTTGGGTCAAATCAACAATGAAAACTTTATAAATTATAACTATATTTTAGCAGAGAATTATGCTTTTGATAAGTAATACTTGAAGTTTATTTTGAAGTACGATTCCTGTTATATGCTTTTATTTAGCTAGAGTTTGTTCTCAGATGGTTCCGTGTGTTTGTGCGAATTTTCACTGCAGCCCAGTTGTTGTAAGCTACCACATCTGTGTCGACAAGGAATAAGAGCTAAACTTATTTTCAAAATTTCAGAAGAGCATTTTTAAGACTAAAACTGCTACTTAATATCGGGGTACCCTGACTTTTGCTGTTTAGATTTGATGGCCTCAAATATTTAATTTTCATGGTACAACCATTAAAATTTGCGCACTTGTGTCTTTCGTTAAGAAAAAACGCTATTAAAGTAATAACCACACTTTGTCCTAACTCGACTTTAGCGGTTATTCATTGTCGACACAGATATATTGGTAAATATTCACCTATAATATTCATGGAATTTGTTTTTCTTGTTTATATTTATGTAGGTCAAATTCTGCTAAAGTGAACTTACTTTCGGCCTAAAGTCATAATTTGAACCAAATGCTTTATTGAAAACCAGTTTGAAGAGTTGCAAACGAAATTTCAGTACCAACATTGAAGTGAAGGCAACATTATAAAGTCTGCAAAATAAAAAACTAATATACGTTTTCGTGAACATGTCTTTTTGGCAAAAAGAAAACATTATACGCAATAAAAGTGATCCATTCTACCTCAGTCGTTTCAATTGGTTTTAAATAAAAAAATTTTAAAAAAACTAATATAAGAGTTTTACAAATTTTGGGGAAATTCTAGTCTGGAAAATTTTCAAGTATAGAAATTTATGTAACTCGAATGGTCTTAAAACCTACCAGAAAAATAACATTATCTCTCAGGAATTTTGAACTGTCGCTCAGTGTATTTGATGTAAGCCTTTTTATCTAGTTTTTGATTTAAAACTTGTTTATGTTAGGCTATCTATTTTGTAATTAGATCTACATGTATGTACTCATGGTTAGTATACTCAGAAAAAAGTTTCCTTAAACTTAGGAAAAATGAACTTGTATCAAGAAAAATTTAACTTGAAATAGCGTCAAGTTAAAATGTCCTTACTATGAAGTATGTATATTTATTTTCCTAATTTTTTGAAGTCAACCGATTTCAATATTCGTCGTGTTCAACAAATTTTAGTTGGATAGAAAGAGTTGGCATTATAATTTACTTTGAATAAGAAAAATGTTTACCATTTTTCAAGGATATCTTATTTTTAGACTAACTTGATATCAAGACACATTTTCTTTTGTTGTAGGACAATTGTTGTAGGAATACGATCTATTTTTTGACGTTTGTTGCATGTTGCAGTCAATGTGTATCGGCTATATATTTCAGAGTGGAACAGAGTACTAGTTTGACGAACATGTTGTAAAATATTCACTCGTATTTCACAGCTATTGTTTTTTGTATGTTGCAGTCAATGTGTATCAGGGGAGGATCCAGAACTTCCATTTGGGGGGGGGGGGGTGCGATCCAAGAAGTGTGACTTTGTGCTAGTTTACAAAAACAAAAACACAAAAAGGGTATTAAGAAGCGGATAAATTTCAGTATTAAAGCAGTCTAATAAGAATTTAGCACTAGTTCTTGAATGATGCTTTTCTATTTCACATTGCATGTCCCACATCTCCAACTCAGTAATCAAATATTTTTCTAAAACCTCAGGAGATTCTTTGAAGAAAATCGAATATCTTTTATAAAGTTTTCTTAAAGGTTTTGTAGATAATGTAATGATTTTCGATGTAACACTATCAGGAAATCAGCATTGTTTTTCCTGTGCTGATTTTACGTCAATTTGTTTTTTCTGAAGGAAATAGCTTAGGGCTTTAGTGTAACTCAACACATCAGAGAGACAAGCAACTGCAACTAAAAAATTCAAATTCACAAAGAACAATTCTTAAAGCGTTTGCTTTTGACGACGTTTTTATCTTGCCACTGAGATATGTAATGAAGGGTTAATATTTTTTTCGGAAGCGCAAAATGAAATTGCAAAACTCCATTATGTCTTTCGACCCATCTTGTTTCACACAAGCTAGATAACTGACTACCCATAATTTTTTTTAACGTATTGGAACGCTTCGCTGAGGTATTGAAGAACGATATCGTCTCTTTCATAGTACCAACAGCATTTCGGATTATTTGAACATCTGAAGATGCAGACAAAGATTTGTTCAAAAAATGATTAAAACAAGGGCAGTCTACTGCATTTATAGCAACTTTAAGCATTTCTTCAACGGCTCCACAAGATTCTGAAACCATCATTAAACAACCATCTGTTGTCACAGCAACTCAATTTTGAAGAACCAAATTCAACGATTCCAAAGCATTCACTAAAGTCTTACCTTATTTAATACCAGTAATTTTTGGTTCTTTTAATTCTCTATCTTTAGTTTCTTTCATAATTTCATAATGAAGTTCGATGAATTGAATTAAATTTCTCTAATAGTGTTATCATATATGTATCTGATGGCTAGAGATAACTGGGATTTGTGAGATATTTCTTAAGTGTCGTCGAATATAATTCCATAATATATTGCTTTTTGAATTCGGGTAATTATATAAAGTTGACAGAATTTCTTGTCCGCAACAAACAATGAGTTCATTTTGTGTTGTTTTACTTATATATGTTGAACGTACGGACGAATCCTCTAAACGATCACGTAATTGAATGTCTCCACTCATTTAAAAATGCTTTTATCCGAATTTATTTTGAAATTAGGTTAGAAGATGTGTTGAAGTAGTAATTTTCATGAACCTTTGGGGGGGGGGGGCGATCGCCCTGATCGCCCCAGCGTGGATCCGCGCCTGATGTGTATCGGCAATCAATTTATTTTTAATTTGATAGACGACAAAAGAGGAGTCAGAAGCAGGCTTCAGAAAATTCACACACCTTCACTCACGATCTTTTTCTTAAAGCACACAACACACAATTTTATTTGCATTTCATTTTTGTGTATAACCGAGTTGGCGTGCTGTCGAAAATTCTTCATGCATTCTTTTGAAACTTGCTTGCGCTTCACGTACACAAAGTAAGATCGATCTCAACGGTTCGATGTGATCCCATCTCAAACATGTGTTGGCTTTAAAATCTTCGTGTTGTTCACCAACATTCGTTGTTGTCATGGTCTTCATGAAGACAAAAATGAATACACATTTTTTAAACACGACTTGTTCGTGTTGGAAAACGCTGGCGGTCGTGAATAGAAAAATTAATAAAATGACGTATGAGTCTCTATGCATTAATCGATCACTTTGTTGTGTTGGGTGGCGACAATTAGTCAAATTTGGCCGAGCAACAGTGTTTATTGTTGGACAACAACCATAAAGACATTATTTATTGTCGCCAAGCAACAAAGTGGTTGATTAATGCATAGAAACTCATTCGGCATTTCATTCATTTTTCTATTCACGACCACCAGCATTTTCCAACACGAAGAAGTCGTGTTTAAAAAATGTGTATTCATTTTTGCCTTCATGAAGACCTGACAATAATGAATGTTGGTGAATGACACGAACATTTTAAATCCAACACATGTTCGAGATGAAATCACATCGAACCACTGAGATCGATCTTAGTTTGTTCATGAATAATTTATGAAGGATGGTCGACAGCACGCTAACTCGGCCACACACAAAAATGAAATGAAAATAAAATTGTGTGTTGTTTGCTTCAAACAGTGTTTATTTTCATTTTCGTTTGAGATTTTTGTTTCATGAGTGACATTTTCTGAACCCTGGTCAGAAGTTTGTTTACGTTTATGTTTTAATTATATTTAAGCTAGCTGTGCGTTTTCCATTGTTTGAGTCTTGTGATTATTGTTTTTTTTAGTGGAGTTTAAAATAAAATTCATCAGAAATACAGAAATACAGATTATTGCTGTTGCATTCATTATAATCAAGTTGTCGAGAACACTGCGACAGTTCTCTCTGACGACCGGTTTTCGTTTTGTCGGTGGACGCATGTTGCAGTCAATGTGTATCGGCTAATACTCGCAACATTTCTCTTGCAACATTTTGTCATCACAATTTAATTGAACTGCAGTACAGTGGTCGGCACATATGAAGCACTTGCTTTGCCAAAACTCTTATGTATTTTCATGCTCTTTCACTCACTCGACAAACAACTATTGGCGTTGCAGCATTGTTTTAAATGATATGAAATTTTTTTGTTTCACTTGATTTTTTTTTAATTAATTTTCAATGATGTTGAACTCAAACCACTTTTTAATTGCTTTAATACCAATTAATGACAAAAACGAACAATTTTTAAAAATTTTATTTTAAGAAACAAGACCGATTCAACTATTTCACTTCGTTTACAATTTGAAAATTTTTGCCTGCTCACGTCATTCTCATAGCTTTGAGATTTTATATGAGTTGTTAACTTCGTTCTGACATTTGCAGCAGTACGCTCTCATCAAGCGAGTTAACCTTTAGTTGTTGTATCATGGAACTGTCTATTTATTTTGATATGAAAAGTGGCAGTTGTAATTTTTTTTTTCTTTTTCTCTTTTTTGAAAAGTAAATCATGCTTTTGCAATTTCTATGCAAAAATATATTTGTCAGAATTTTCACTCCACAACAATTTGAATGTTGCCCGCGAAATTTCATGCGACCTTACAGAGTACTAGGCTTTAGAATAAAAAAAAAACTAAATTGTTTTTTTTTTAAAGTTTTTCATGAAAAAGTGTTCCATTTTTTGTCTCAAACACCATTAATAGTATGCAAACTTAATTTCATCAAGACAAATAAAAGTAAAACTCAATTATCTTTTGAATTTTAATCAAAAGTTGTACAACTTTTGCTAAGAAATTCATTTAAAAACTAATCCTGCATAACTTTGCAAGTTCTGTAACTTTTTAATTCGCTGCAGAGCATCGTCATAATCATAATAATCATATAAATGTCAGCAGATATTAAATATCATAACGGCGCGAAAAAATTTATATATTTTTGCTAGCTATGCGAAAAGGTGACTAGCTGCAGCTTTTTGTTATTTGAACAATGAAACTCTATAAAACTTGACTTGAAGTTTTCTGGCATCACCCACCCCCATCCTTTGGCTTTCTAATCCAGTTGAAATCGAAAAAAGATAAAATAAAATCATTTTTTTTTTTCACTTTTTATTTTTATTTTAATTCCATTAACATTAAAAGTTTTCAATGTTTATTTTTTTAAGGCTATTCTATAAAATTCAACCAGCAGCATCAACAACAGTCCACAAACGTCAACAAAACCAGCATTAGTTAAAATAGGCTCGTTTGGCTGTAGTCATAAAACAGTTACCACCATTGGGATATGGGATTTGGAAGTTGGGAGTTGGGTGTGTTGGTGATTTTCCGCCTTGCTGAACCTTGGCTCGCACAAAGTTGTGGTACTGAATAAAATATTAGCAAACTTTGGATTCAGCGTAAGCATCAGTCAAACTGATGGCTACTTTTACAACATTCTCCACCTTCTGCATCGTCCTAGTACATTTTACACATAAAAATACTTTTTATATTCACTCTTATTGTCAATGTTTAACGACAAGTGAGACTCTGCTCCGAGTTTTATTAGTAGAATTAGACAGCATGCAGCAGTTCTACGAATCTCTTGTTCTAAACATTATTCAGAAATAACCAAAACATTATTGGCAAATTTCGAGCACGGCAGCTACCAGTATTATATGAAAAAAAAAGTTGTCTGTCACAGGCACTCTATCTAAACCACATCCGATGACAACACAGACCGGCTCAAACTAATGGCTGCAGGTGTCAACCATAGTTTATGACCCATTTTCCTTCGTAGTGCCAACTGGGACATATACTTGCCATGTTGCAACCACAAGCACACTTGCAAACACAAATACAAACGCATACAAGCTGAATAGCCTTGTTAAATATTTTATATTGCCAACGTTGTCTGTCCGTTCATCCAATATTGAACATTGATTTTGTTCACAACATTACCTAACATAACAGCATTACATATATTGATATAAATAAATCAACGCTCAGAAGGAGGTCTTTGTTCCTCCACTTATACCTGATAAAGCCAGTAATTTATGAATTGTAGTTATTTTTGAATTTATATCAAAGTTCTCTTAATCAAGTTATTGAGCAGCATTAATTTCATGCCAATTAAAATTCTGTATGAGCAGCTAAGCTCATCCTTTACTGTTTGTTTTTTTTTATTCTTCATTAAATATATGACTTCATTTCTAAATTTTCTACATTTCACTGCTGACATGTTTCCGATTTCATGTTTAATAAGAATTTAAGGCGGTCTTCTCATTCAAAACCCGCTTTTTGGACCCTTTTTAAAAAAATTCTTATTTGAAAACGCAAAGAATAATTGAAAACTTTTTTTATTTATTGTATTACAAAAGTTTCAAAGTAAATAAAAAAATTTGTTTGCCTCGATACGTGGGTTGTTCAAAAAGTAATGAGACTTCAAAGTTGGTGGTGAAAAAAAAAGGTGTCGTCACGGCGGCCATGATTCCGGGTCTCCGGAGCGTCTGAAATGAAAAAAAAACGGGGTTATAATCAGCATAGATGTAATTCTCGGGTGAACCTCAAGCTTAATTTTGTGATTTTTTTTGACAAAATGGCGGCCATTCAAAAAAAACATTCAATTTCGGGCTTTTTTTTTGTAGTTTAGTGTAAAAAAAAAATAGTAAAAAATTTTTTAAAATTATGGTCGAAGTTCACCCAAGAATGGTGACAATTTTGCGTCGATTCCACTTTGTTTCATGAAAATCGGTTCAGTTGAACTGGAGATATCATGGCCGCCAGTTCGAAAAACGTGGTTTCGAGATAAACGCGTTTAAAGTTTGAAGTGAAAAAAAAATAGCTCATTTTGACGAAGACCTTGCTTCACAAAAAAGGCTGTATCTTCTAAAGTATTTCGAATTTCTAAAAATCTTTTTAGGGGATTAAAAAAAAAGTCGAAAAAAAAGTTGCTCAATGAGAAGACCCCCTTAAACAAGTCAAGAAAGTGTTAAGTTGGTCTAGCCCGACTATGAAATACACCACTTTTTCAAAATACACTAGTATTAAAATTGGTCGTGTCCGTGGGCGGATGGAGCCCATATTTTATATACATTTCAATTTTGATTAAAAATTTACACATACCAAGGGGTGGTTAAATTTTAAGGGCCAATGTTAAATGTGACACCTAAACGTCAAGTTTTTTTCTGCATTTCATTTGACATTTCTCAATTTCAGACTAACTCAATTTGAACCATTGTAAGATACACAAACGAGCAACGCATTAAAGTTATTCAGGTTTATTATGAAAATGGCCGTTCAAATCAAAATGCATATCGTGCACTTTTCACCTCATGATGAGACACATTTTCACCTGAGTGGATTCATCAATAAGCAGAATTGCCGCATTTAGGCGAATGATAATCCAAAAGTGATTGTCGAAAAACCAGTGCACCCACAAAGAGTGACTATTTGGTGCAGTTTATCGGCTGGCTGCATCATCGGGCCGTATTTTTTCCAAAATAAGGCCGGTCAGGCAGTTACTGTGAATGGTGTTCGCTATCGTGAGATGATAACGAACTTTGTATGGCCCGAATTGGTAGATATGGATGTGAACGATATGTGGTTTCAACAGGACGGTGCCACTTGCCACACAGCTAACGAAATAATAGCTCTTTTGAGCGACAAATTCAACGCCCGTGTTATCTAAAGTGGTGGCGATGTTAATTGGCCGTCAAGATCATGTGATTTGACACCATTGGACTTCTTTCTTTGGGGTTATTTGAAAGAAAACATGTAGGTCGATAAGCCAGCAACAATTCAAGAGCTAAAGGATGAGATGAAAGGGACATGAACGGCATAGAACCTCAGCGTCATCGAAAATTTGGACCATCGGATGCAGGTGTACCGTCAAGGTCCTGGCGGCTATTTGGTCGATATTTTGTTCCATGCATAATTGAGCTATACCAATATTATCATTATAAAAAGAAATGACCATAATTTATCATATAATTTGTGTTTTATTCAAAATCAACATCGGCCCTTAAAATTTAACCACCCTTTATTTGAAGCTCGTTTGCTCAGACAGTTTTCAGCCAGGCTGTCTGTCTGCCTACCAAAATTGGCAATTGAAAAAAATTAAATTAAGGAACTATATCGAAAAAGAGCCATCAAATCAACAACTAAAATAAAAAAAAAAATTTAAAAGAATGTTATTTTTCACATCTAGTAGCCGAACCGTGTGGTCTCTAGCATTATGCTTTCATACAATTTTGGTCTGTATTGAGTTTTTTACAAGCGCAACACTGGCCAAATGAACATATGAAGTTTTATAAGAATCAGAGAAGCATACAAATTTTAAACTCTAAAACAATTACTCTTTTATCATTCCGAAAACTCTCATTGAACTCTTATTAGAGTTGTATTTCAGACTTAGCCCAGTGTGTCTTTCCAGGAACTACAGCATGTTCATATCGCTGGGGCAAACGCTGGGGGTTTTGAGCGTTAACCCCCCCCCCCCCAAATTAATGAAAATAAAATATATAAGGCAAAACTTTTACAAATAAAAAGATTTGAGTAAAAATACTTAGAGTAAAAAAACTTCTTATGAAAACCAGGGATTGAAAATAACTGTTATTTTATAATTTTCCAATGAAAAAGACACAATGAAAAATTGTCGAAGACATTTTCAAATATACCATTATGATACAAATGGCCTCAGCTTCACGAATATTTAAAGCCTTTGAAATTTTCGACTGATTCTATAAGAGTAAAAAATTAATTGTTATTTTTTGTCTTTTATTTTTTCAGACAAAAATAACGGTTACCTTGGACTTTTATTTTATCGGTCAAAAATAAAAGTTATTTTGTGACTTTTATTTTTCGGTCAAAAATATCAGGCAATCTGTGTTTTTTTAAAGGCCGCTTGTCCGATTAAAAAACTATTGATACCATATGTAAAACGTGATCACCGATGAGACCAAAATAATGGTATCGATAGTTTTTTAGTCAATAAAATGGCCTTTAAAAAAACCCCAAATTGTTTTATATTTTTGACCCAAAAAATAAAAGGCAGAAAATAACTGTTATTTTTGACCGATAAAATAAAAGTCAAAAGTAACTATTATGTTTTCCCGAAAAAATATAAGGCACAAAATAACTTTTATTTTTGTCGGAAAAAATAAAAGTTAAAATATAACAGTTCTTATGTGACTTTTTCGATAAAAACCATAACGGGTACGGTCCCTTATGAAAACTATTAATAAAAATAAAGGGATCTTAAAACAAAGGATTCAATACTTAGAGTATTATACTCTTCATAAAAAATTCCAGTCTAAAATCAAATGAAAGACAAATAAAATTTATAAAGCAAAACGATAAAAATTATGAAGTATTTTATATCAGTTGCATTATTTTAAACTAATTTTTTTGTTGTGTTATATATTGTTTTGATAATTATCGCTAAATATTTGTAGAAAGCACTACTTAGAAAAGTATTGCCACAAAATCAAAAAGCACTAAATCATAAATATTTAACTACCTCGGAAGTCGATTGGAAATTCTGTTTGACCACCATTCCAAGACATGGTCTTACGCAGTAACTTTAATTCTTTCCCATTTCTAATCAACTGAAATTCAAAATTGATCAATATATACGACTTTGAAAGTTGTAATGATGGTAGTGAAGTTTGAGAATGGCATAACTAACGCACCCATATCATTTGTTCACCAAAAACATGACAAATCGACAATATTCTAAGATTTTACAGGTATGTACATTAGGGTGGGCCAATTTGTATGGGTGAAAAGAAACTAAAAAATCGTAGAAGAAGTAACTATTCTACGGAAAGTTTTTGTCCAGGTTTGTTTGAATTTGTGTTTTACTTTAGTATGTCAAAAAATGTATACAAACATCCAAAACACAGGGGTATTAGGGTAAAAATTTTCTGGTTTTCGGTAAAAAGTCTTCACTGAATGTTCTCAATTGAGAAAAATTTTATCTTATTTTCATATTTGATCAAAATTTTACGAGGGTCTTATTATGAATCTAGTGTAAAACCAAAGTCAAATAAAAACAAAAAATTTCTATAATTGAAATTCAAATTAAAAGCGATAAAATACAAAAAATATAAGAAGTGAATTAATTCATCAAGAAAACAAAAAACAATAGTAAACTAAGCAAAACAAAATAAAGTAAAAGTGACAAAAAGTTTTATAAAAAAAAAAAAAAAAAACGAAAATCTCAATATAAAATCGAAAAGATTGTTTAAGGATGTCCTATTTGCTTTCAAATCGTGGAGTTTTTCTTCGACTATCTGCTGTCACAACTATAACTGCCTCAATAACTGTTAATTTTTTTCAACAACTCGTCGAACGCTGACCAAAAGTTGAACATTACTCTCAGTTCCTTGCAAATGGCATGGAATTTGAAGATCAAGTTTACTTATTTTGTTATTTATTTACTAATTTTTCATCAAAATCAAATTTTTGTTTTAACGGGTGGAATTATGCAATAGATTTAACAAAATTCAAAATTAAATAATGAAACTATAAAACAAACAAACTATAAAACAAGCTTTCAAATGCTGTTCTTCTTTTTTAAATAAACTTTCTATATTTTTTTTATGTATTAATGAATTCTGAAAATTTTTTATTTTTTGTCATGTGTCAGATGAAACCAACACGTGAAAATTATAAATAAATTAATATTTAAAATTTTTGTTTGAAACCACTAAAATTTGTACATCAGTACAGTACTTTTTTGGTTCTTTTCTTCAATTTCTTCATATTTTGTAGCAAAACACAAATTCAAACTTTCTTTCGAAAAACCGGAGGCTTGAAATCGATTTCAAGCTTAGTGTTTTTTGGGAAAGTGGTGACCGAAGCATACAGGTAAAGTGTGTGGCTTAGCATGCTCGGAGCCCGGGTTCAATCCCCAGCCGCGGCGAAAAGTTTTTTCCATAAAAAGTTTTTCTGATCGGTGGTGCTCTGCAGACAATGCCAAACCTCAGAGAGTAAATAATGCCATGTAAAGCTTCTTGAGAACATGAACTTTAGCCGTTCGAAGTCGGCATAAAACATGTAGGGCCAGTTCTCGGTTATTTGATCATAAGTAGCTCGGTCAAAGTCCTTTCAAGGGCTGAAATGGCCAATTTGTTTTGTTTGTTTGTTTTTTGGGAAAAGATGGTCAGAATTTTTCGTAGAACATTTTCCGTGCCTAAAATTTTTTTGAAATTTTTTGAAAAGTTTGAAAACAAAAATCCAAAGATATCTATTAACATATTGACCTACCCCCCCCCCCCCCCCAATCTTTTTTCTAGGTGCTCGTCTGTCATATCGTGATCTTATAGTCGTAACTAAACCTAAACTTAAACTTATACAAAAGAGTATTCAAAACGTCATAAAAGACTCGAAACATGTGCTGGGTTGTGACTGAAATCTTTCTGGTGAGAAAATATTCAGTAAAACGCTCAACTCTTTTCATTTTAGAACAGAAACTTATTTTATTTTTTATACTCTATACCTATTATTCAAATATAACTTAGAAACGGCTGAACCTTAGAACTCCTTCGAAACGGCTGAACCAATTTTAATAGAATTTTATTGTATATTTAGTAGATATGAGAATAGGTTGTAAAGTATTTTTAATCTTTCTATCCGATAAGGGCGTGCACAAATTTTCACTTTTAAAAACACAAATTTTCGGTTTTACTTTCGTTTATAAATTGCACATCAATGAAACTTGATACGAACTTTCTATTGAGACGTGTCCTTCGACTGTCAAGTTTGAGCGATCTTTGGAAAAGGGAGGCATGGATCCGCCCATACAAATCAATTTTTTGATATCGAATAGATTTGGAACTAAATGTCGTATAACCATGAAGCTCAGTATTAAATAATTGATTCATCAGTTCTTTCAATTAAAAAACAGAGATGGATATTGGAAAACGGGGGGCGTGGCTCTGCCCATGCAACTCAAAAATTTGATACAGAATATCTATGGATGTAAAGTCTCAGAACATTTTAACTCAGAATGAACTTACTATTCTACTGATGTAGTAGAACACCAAGAAAACTAAAACGGGCAAAGTATTTATATTCTTGATAAGCGTCACCTTGTGAGTTGATTTATAGTTGAGATACAAGCTTGAAACTTGGTACATGTGTTCACATGGACCCAAGGAACTGCACTATTCAATATTTTTGGAATCCGCCCTCGGTTATCTTCCCATACGCCATGCTTATGTCCCATACGAAATAAAATTTTATTATTGTATTAAGCCAGATCGATTTTGTATGGAGAAAAAAAAGTCACCCGGACACAGACTCAAAAGTAAGAAGGGCTCTTAAAAACTATTTCGGCATAATTTTTTTTTTTTTGATCTAAGAATTCCCCATAGAGCGGTTTTGGTTCTTCTGAACCCCTTTTTTTTGGACCAAAAAATCAAGTTTTTTGCATATAACTTTTTTCTTACGAATAGATACATACATACTCAAGATAAACAAAACAGTAAAGATACTGATAGTGCACAAAGATTGGCTTTAAAAAATTTGAAAATTTTTAGTCCTTACAAACTCTTTTGAGACCCCAAAAGTCACTATTTCGTCATTTTTGGAAAGATTTTTTTTTCGAGCATATATTTTGAACAAAAATAAGTATTTATTTCTATTTATTTTAGTATTTGAATATATAATTAACCCTTAAATGCATAGTGTGCCATATATGGCACAACCAAAGAATTTCTTCTCATGTCTCATGTATGAGAGTAAGTTTGAAAAAAAAATAAATTTTTTGAGGCATACTGGCTTGAAGCTGTCGTTTTCTCACAGCTGCAACACATACAGAAATTATCTCATTGAGTTATTTGGCGCAAACGTGAAAAAAATAAAGAAGAAAATCGCTGAGGTCATGCTTTAAAGGGTTAAATATCAACAGAGATTTAGGGTATACCATAGTTGTGCTAGACCGACTTTAGAGATTATTCCTTACTTATTTTATTCTGTATATTTTCAAGTTTCTGATAAATAACACTTATTTTTTTGTTTTATTTGCACACAAGTTATAAAATTTCAAACATGTTTAATCCAGCAGAACTTGCTAAATCATCTTTTATTACACGATAGAAATCTTAATGAGACAAAATTGTTTCCGGTTATCAAATCATTAAAGAACACAAATTGTCTATTGAAGCTTGGAATTTTATATGATACGTTAAAATAAACGAACAAACAAACAAGCATAAAGAAACACACAACAACAACAACATGATAGCCTCAGTTTTCTGTGCTTTTAAAATTTGTCAAAATGAACCCTTTTTCATCAAATATAGATATTGCTTAAGCATATCCATTTAAAAAGCCTATCTCGAGCAACAAGAAAAGACTTCATTAGATGGATTGGAAATAAATATTTCACAGAGAATCGAGTCAACTGGCTATCATCAAAGTGCTGAACATGTTGTTGGTTCGGTATCCTATTTTCCTAGAAATCTGTTCGGGCACTTAACTCTTTGCCAAGAGTTTGCATATTTTATTAGGTATATATATTAAAAATTTATGACCCGCATTGAAACAAGGCTTTTAAATGGCTGACAAAAAGCAATCAGTATCAAAATAAAATTTATCGACTTTCTCTTTCGCCATCCTTTATAATATTTAAGCACGCTGCCTCATTTCCCCCCAGTTGTTTTTTTTTTGCTTATGCTATGTTTTATGAATATTTTTGGGAAATGCAAACAATCGAGATTATTAAGTGCTGAAGTAAGATAAGCAAATTTCAAAATTGCGTGGCAAGCCGAGTCAACAAAAAAAAAAATGAGAAAAAAATATATATTTTTTTTTTGCGTTTTTTTCATGACCATATTTCTGAGCGGAATGAAAAGGTTTTCTTCAGGATGAATGGCATGTAGTGCTTGCCTTATGAATTTCTTCATCTGATTCTGTTGCTTTTGCCTTGCTTTTCTGTTCTTCCGGAATTGGAAAAGTTTTTCATTAACATAAGAAATAAGATAATCGAAAATTGATGGTGACTATCTCGTTACAAACAAAAAAAAACAAAAAAACAAAAAAAAAAACGAAAAAAACACATAAAAATAGGTCGTAAAAAACTTATTCACCAGCATAAATTTTCGATTGTAATCATTGTAATTGGCAGCGACTTATTTGCATGCAAATTAAGCCTGTAACTCGTAAGATATGCAGCAGCTAAGGATGATTTCAATGAGCTCATTGAAGAATAAAATTGGAGATTTTATCTATTTTAGATATTGGCAATTCTGAAGCTAATTCAAAAGATTTTAAATAGATGCAAACTCAATTGTGAACATTTGTAAGCACATATTTTAAAATTTTTCATGTGATATGTGGGTGATGGTGTATTTAATTTTGAGTTTATAAGCTTTGTTCGATTGCAAGGTTTTAAATATTTATTACTTTTTATAAGGTGTTACAGTTGGTGAATTCGTTCGAAAATATTTTACTCACTTATTAAAAATTGTAATCTAAGTGCTGAAGTTGATTAATCCTGCTCTTCATAAAAATCTTCGCTAAACGAATAATGAAACATATAGGTTTTTATTTTTAAAGTTTTTTGTAATAATTATCTAACATTATATTTGACGGTATTAATTCATTTCATTTCTTTTCTAATCAGCAATAAAATAACTAGCAAAGATTTTATTATTTGCTTAAACCGTTTTTTTATAAAGTCGATTTATAAAAAAAAGCAATTACAAATACACGGTGTTTTCGGTTTTTTTGAGGGCATACAATAATCTAAACTAATATTTTCACAATTCTTGTAAATGAACAATTGTTTATTACCACAAATAGAAGAGAAGTTCTAGACCTCACACTTACTACACCCATTCATATTAAAAAAAAATCTGCTTATTATGTGTCAAAACAACCTTCATACTCCGACCACATTGGGTATGAAAAAAAGTCAGCTATTGTACAAAATTTATTTTATTGCAGAATACAAGACACTGACTGGAATTCTTGCAGAGAGCAGCTTTGTCAGGTCATACTCGATAAACTGCCCCCAAAATCGACATCGTATGCAAATTGGAATATTCAGCAGATTTTGGTCAAACCATTCATTACCCAATTTTTGAGGATAATTGTCGTCTTAAACTTAAGAAGTTCAAGAGCAAGCACTATGGTGGAACAACCACCTTAATGTCCTTAAAAATGGATTAAGGCAGATGTTCAATAAAGCTAAACGCAATAATGACTGGCTATCTTACTTCCGATCTCTCACCAACTACAATAAAGAGATCAAAAAGGCTAACAAATACTCATTCAGGAACATCCATGCTCCCATCAAGGATGTGCCAACGAGATGTCGCCTTCAGAAGATCTAAGCAACTGTCAAACAGCATTCCTTGGGTAGTTTAATACATGATAATGTCGACCAGACAAAAATTAAGAAAGATGCCCCCTAGAACCCCGTCTTAACACTCACTTCCCGTTATTCAGAACGACTCCTATTCAAAACACTCTTACCACTACGAACAGTCAAAACTGCCAAGAAGATACGATTGCATATCCATTAAACAAATATATCGCACACTAAATACAAAACAGTCACTACTCAAAAAACATGACTTTTCAGGAAAAGTGAAAAATAAAACTCTTTGGTTGAAACTGCAGAAGAAAAACAATTTTCATTTAACACAAAAACTTCATTCTTCCAGTTAATGAAGAAAATAACGAGAAATATAGTCAGTTATGTGTTTTATAAATTCATTTATAACAAAAATTCGATATAAAAAATTTTGAGTTGTGACTGTTTTGTATTTAGTGTGCGATATAATTTATCAGCAGTCAATTGGGCTAAGAACTCCTTAACTCCTTACTGGTGGAGATAGTATCTTTTCAGCTCTTCTGCAGCAAGGTTCAGAACATCTAACACCACTATTATCAAAACAACAAAGCTGCAGTTTAGCCTATGGCTATATACTTGGAACTTGGAGAAATATCCCATGAAGTTGTTTGAAAATGCTTGGAGATGTGGCCCTGTGCAAGCCACAACATGCCTATAAGACGCGTAAATATACAGAGTCAGCGATTAATGACCTTGTACGACTTACTTACTTACTTAGGTGGCCATGACAACCCGTTGTGGGGTTACGGCCGACTTGATCAGTCTCTGCTTCGCGAGCGCCGTCTCCAATCTCTTTCACCAAGCGCGGTAAGGGCTTCTTCGGCCTAGTCAATCCATCGGAGGCATGGTCTTCCTCTGCGTCGTTGACTCTCTGCTTTCACACTCGGCTTTCACCTCATTTTCGCTGGAGCTTCTTCATCCATACGATAGACATGACCCAGCCAACGTAGTCGCTGAATTGTTATACGCTGGACTAAGTCAATGTCGTGGTAGAGCTCGTACAGTTCGTGGTTCATTCGAATGCGATAGTCGTCACCAACTCGAACAGGACCAAAAATTTTGCGAAGAACTTTCCTCTCGAACACCCCAAGAGCGGCTGCATTTGTTTGCGATACCGCCCATGCCTCAGCGCCATAGAGAAGCACAGCTATGATGAGCGTCTTGTAGAGTGTTAGTTTTGTCGATCGCGAGAGGGCTCTGAAACCTAATTGCTTACTTAGCCTGAAGTAGCATCTTTTAGCAATTGTTATTCTTTGCTTTTGTTATTCTTCCAGGCTGACATTGTTGTTGCTGTTTACGGCGGTGCCAAGGTATGTAAACTCCTTGAGCACGTAAAGCACGCCATGGTACTAAATGGTTTTGAGTATAGCTCTGTGCTACAAGGCAATATTGTTCAGCACTTTTCTTCTATCGAGTGCCTGCTATAGCTTCCTGCGCAGTAGTGGTGACAAGGTTTATGTCATTTGTCATTGAGTGCAGTTTCCGAAACCCAAACTGGCGGTTGTATAGCCCTCCCGCTATTTGGATCGCATCTTCTATTCGGTTGCACAACAGTCGCTCAAAGATTTTCCCTAATGACCAAGCAGACAAATTAGTCTGCAGCTTTAGGGATCTTCCTCGAAGACACTGCCTTTTGGTATGAGCATTAGTCACTGGGGTTTCCACTGAGCTGAAAATATGACCTCCCTTAGGAAGGCGTTCAAGAACTGGACAAATGCTTGAGGTTTCTCTAGGATGGCAAGCTTTAACGCACTGTTAGAAAAACCATCTGGCCCTGGTTCCTTTTCGTTCTTTACGGATTTGGCAATTGTCACCATCTCCTTAGTTATTAGCATTAATATTTGATGGAGGTCTTCGTTGCACTCCATCTTCTGCGTTGATTGAGACCTTTGGGGTGAAATCGCTGTTGTGGCGGGAAGAGAGTCCCAACTACGATACAAAGCAGGTGTGGGCTGTCTGAACCCCTTCAGTTTTTTTTTTTACTAACTTGTAGGCTGTTCTCCATAGACTAACTTCACATAGTTGCAAGAATCACTCATGCTTGCTCTTTTTAATAACTTTCTTCAAAGCTTTTTTGGATACACGGTTGGATTTGGTAGGATTTGCGAAAAAATTATAATTTTTGAATACACAGTAGGATTCGGTAGGATTCGCGAAAAAATTATAATCTGTTGGTACCTCTTGAGAGGTAATATCTTCTTCTAGCTTGAATCCATTCTCTGCGTGCTTCTGCGTTTTCTGGAGACCACCAGTACACTGGACTGCGATGTCGTTTGCTTGGTCTTTTAAGGAGCATGGAAGCGTTGCAAATTCTTCTGACTTGGTCCGTAGCTTGCAGGTTAAGTGTGTGGCTTAGCATGCTCGGAGCCCGGGTTCGATTCCCAGCCGCGGCGAAAAGTTTTTTTCAATAAAAAATTTTTCTGATCGGTCACCACCTCTCTGCAGACAGTGGCAAACCTCAGAGAGTAAATAATGCCATGTAAAGCTTCTTGATAACATGAACTTTAGCCGTTCGGAGTCGGCATAAAACATGTAGGTCCAGTTCTCGGTCAATTGTGTGCAAACATTTAATAACACACACAACCCAATTGATCATACGGAGCTCGGTCAAAGTCCTTTCAAGGGCTGAAATGGCCAATTTGTTTGATTTGTTTTTGGTCCGTAGCTTCATTTGCCATATAGGTTGCTGTGGCGGCGAGATGTGTGTCGGCTATCATTATTCTGAAGATGTCTTTGTCTAGAGTATCTGTTTTATAAGCAGAACTGGTAGAGTTATCCAGTAAGTAGTACAGTTATCCAGACCTGTTTGGATAGTGCTTCCCTCAAAGCAACTAAAAGAAAAGGAGAAGCGCAAGAAGGCGAAGATGTGGCGTAGAGACTCGGGTAGATGTGGTAAGTAATGCCGATGACGTAGCAGTCATCACACGAGGTAACTTCTAAAGTACAGTGTCTGATGTTCTACAAGCAGTATTGAAAGACGTACAGAAATGGTTTTTAAACGAAGAACTCTTTTTAAACCCAAAAAAGACAATTATTATGCCTTTTGCATAACAAGTTAAGCTTAATCTCTTGCCCGGAGCTCTTTGGAGAGAAAGCAGATTCCTACAACTCAGAAAAATATCTTGGAGTGGTCCTGGAAAACAAACTGGAACCTTCACATAGACTGCATTATGAGATCCACAGCCTATTTGTGGATATGTTGAAGAATTTGCGGCAAAAACTGCAGAATAAACCCTAATATGATGTATAATTTCTGCACGTTGATTGTTAGACCCACACTATCATACACATGTCCAGTGTGATGGTCGACAACCGTAGAATGATAAACCATCAAGCTGTTAAAAGGAATGACATTCAGATGGAGACAGCCTGCACTGACTCAGCCTGCACTGATTCTTCTACCTGGATAATATTGTCCCCAACCATCATTCAAAGGGACACCTCTTCTTATACTACGAAGAAGAAGTCAACAGAACAGGTTCGATTTAACTCAGGACGGGACCAATAGTTTTTAAATATGTTTTGCTATATTTATCTTATGGCTATCATTACCTCAGTGGAAGCGCGCTAGACTGCCAAGCGGATTACGCGGGTTCATATCCTGGCTGTGTAAGTATCAAAAGTTTTCATTTAATAATTGAAATTCTAATTCTGTTCGTACTTATGCGTGTACCGTGCTCTATAGACCAGCAGCCGGTTTGGTCCAAAGATATACATATATGAAGTATGGCAAGAACATGTATATTTCAATAGTAATCATTATGTTTCATATGTTGGTGGCAAAATTGGGAGCAGTTACTGTCCTTTGGCAATTTATCACGTGATAGTTTTTAAACCGGCTCTTTTCTCAGTAGGGTTCGCTTAGAAAAGAGAATGACTACTTTTTTCAGTAAAACGCAAGGAATTCAGTTGCGTTTTCATTTCAGCTGAATCGTTTTACGCGTTTTTTCTTGCATCAAAACTTAACATAACAATCTCTCCATTGCTTTTCAATATTATGCTCACATTCACTCACCGACTCTCACAAAGCTTTAAAATAGATTTATTAATTTCATATGTAAATTTATGATATTCACATTCAAATTTTACTCTGCCACTCGCGTATATGGCGGTGGCTCATCTTTATGATCAACTTTTCCATGAAAATGTTCCTTGCAATATTTCACTTCAAACTATTTTGCACAAAATTTGCCTACAGTTTAGTTGTATAGAGTAATAAAACTGTAACATTTGACAATGCAATAAGTGCGCTTTCCATACATTTTGTATGCATTGAACTGTAATATTTGTACTTTTGGAAGCAGCTTGAAACTGTTAAAAAACGAAGAATATAATTTCTAATTTAGTTAATTCGAAATTTTTTTTAACAGTTATGTTGAATAGATTCATTTTATTTGCACCTGCTTATTTTTTTTTTTTTTTTTTTTTTTGTTTTTTTTTTTTTTTGTCTTCAAAAGCAATACACTTTAAAAAAGGACAACAAGGTAAACACGAATGGCCCAATATTAATCCAAAAATAATTAAATTTTGCACAAAACTCGCATTAAGCTTGTTGCAAAATAATAATTACAGTTCTATAAAAAAAACACGCTTAGATTGGATGTTCTTCTGTTTGAAGAAGGATTATTACACTGCCTTCCTGCCGAATATTAATAAGGTTGCTCCACCAGCACCAGTCCGTCAAATCAAAATTTTCAAATTTAATATCATGTTTGAAATATGATGTCCTTTTTATTTGTGCGTTCATATTGCTTAACTACCCCACTTCCGTTTGACGTAAGGCAGCTTTATCAAGATGCGGCAACCCTTAAAGTAGACCGCAAATCTTAATGCTTTACTACAGCAGAAAAGACGCACATCAGTTACCGCCATTCGCTTCCTTTTGTAGCGTTGTTTAATCTGACGGTTTTAAATTTTGCATAAGAGAATGTTGAGTTCTGTTAAGTGGAATGAAAGGTGTTGGTTGGTGCTCGAAATAAATGGGTTGCTGGTTTGAGGTGCTTCAATATTAGTTGACGTGCTGATGTTGCAATACGTATTTCCATTAAAATATTGAGCGAAACTTTTGCTTTATCGACAGCTTTCTGCTGTAGTCTTGACGTAGGAAATTCTTTTAAGGCTTAATTCAAGCTGTTGCCTTGGCAACGCTGACAATGACGACGACGACGACGAAAACGACATCCAACAAAATGGCATTGAAACATTGTTGAGAAAAACATTGAACAGAAATGCTCTTGATTATGAACTATAACCTCTATAACGTAGAGAGGCAAGAGTAGAACAAAGCAGCTTTGGTCGAAGGCATCATCCTACAAGCAAGTTAAGAAGGACTTGATAATCGATATTTTGTTGAAAGCATCCAGTATACGAGCTACATAAAACTTCCGCATCTGACAAATTCCCCGGGTTAAGATATAAGTGGATGGAAGCAGCTGGCTGGTCTCGCCGTTGTTCGAGTTATCGAAACTTTTAGTTATTTATAAATAGACTTTGGAAATGTATTTGCTTGACTTCGTGCTAAATTTCAAAGAAATTCTTTTGACATTGTTTCGTTGTTGTTGTTGATGTTAGTTTTGTTGTCATCGTTTGTTCACAGCCATTCCTGTCCAAAGGATGGACAGAAAGCATACCATTATGTACCATTTAACAGGCTTTTGTTTGACTTTTGATTTTGTGATTGATAAAGGGTATTAGTGCGAAAACGTCAAATGGCTAAGAAAATTTAAGAAGAGTTTTGGGGGAGTATTGAAACTATTTGAGTAGGCAGTTGTTCATTAATTTTCAGTATTTACTTTACAGGCAGCAGCAAAATAACGCTGGGCTAAACAATTTATGTTTGTAAAGCAATATAGTTCGGTATACATATACCAAACTAACATTAGTACTTCTAAGAGGTTCAATTTTTGAGATTCTAAGGCCCAGTTTTACCAACTAAGGTATAAGACAATTACTGTATCTCGACTAATATTGACACTAGGGTACAGATATTTATTACAGCGGTAGGCACAATTACTACAAATTTTTATAAAAAAATGGGCGTTAGTCGATAAGGGGTGTGGTAGTATTAAAAAAATACTGTATCTCGAATACTATTGACACTAGGATACTATAATTTAGTACAGAGGTAAGCACAATTATAACAAATTGCTGCCAAAAATGTGGGCGGTATTCGATAAATGGGTGTGACAATATTATTAAAGCACTATCTCAGTAAATATTGACACAAGGATACTGACATTTACAGCAAAAATACAAGGGTGGGTACAATTATAAAAAAACCGTCGATTAAGTGGGCGTTATTCGACAAAGAGGTGTGGAAATATTATAGAAGCTCTGTGTCTCGGATAGTATTGGCACTAGAGTACTAAAGTTTACTACAGAGGTAGCCACAAGCATACAAAATTTATTTCAATAAAGTGGGCGTTAATTTATAAAGGGTTGTGTTGATATTTTAAACATACTGTATCTCGAATAATTTTGGTACTAGAGCACTGATGCTTAGTACTGAGGTAGGCGTCATTCGACAAAGGGGTATAGCAATATTAGAAAACACTATATCGAATACTATTGACACTAGCGTACTGAAATGAAGTAGAAAGGTAGAAACAGTTATTATAAATAACTATCGAAGAATTGGGCGTAATTCGACTAAGGAGTGTGACAGTGCTTAAAAAAAACTGTATAATATTAAAATTCATTATAAGAATGGGTAGAATTATTGATAACACCATAACAAAGTGGGCGAATTTCGACAAAAAGGCGTGTCACTATTAGAAAAACACTATATCTCAGTCAATATTGGTACAAGGGTACTGAAAACGTTACAAGAGTAGGTAGAATTATAACAAAATACGATCAAGAAAGTAGGCTAGATTCAACAAAGAGGCGTGTCACTATTACAAAAACACTGCAGGGTACTTATATTTGGTAGGTGCGTAGGTGGTGGAATCATTAAAAAAGTGGAAGGTATTATAAATAGGGTGTGGTACATTAACCCTTCTTCCCGCAAGTTAAACGCTTGATTTTTCTATGCAACCACTAGAAATATAGAGCAAAATTATTAAATGTGTGGTTTCACTGCGAAACCACTAAAGATCAAAGGATTAAAGAAACTATTGTATATCGGTTCATACTGTTACTAGGGATGGGAACTGAGATGGGAAATTTGGTACAGGGCTAGGTTAAATTATTATAAAGTATGATGAATAAAGTAAGTGGAATCCCAAAAAGAACGTTGAAAATTAAAAATAATCAGCAAACCAGACATAAATAAAACACAATTTGTAAGAACAAAGCTTCATATTTTAAATTTTCCTCAAGAATAATTTAGCATAAAATGACTTCATGCTAATCTAAAAGAGTACAGAATAAGAAACGACACAAAAGCATTTTATAAATTATGAGCGTAAATAATTGTGTTTTATTAATGTATATACTTTTTTAAAATTTATAATTTTCTCTAAAAAGGAAGACATTAAATCTTTCAAGTTAAGATTACAAATTTATACAGCGTCACCAAAGCAGGATATTCACAAAGAAAAAAGTTTTAAATTGAGTAGGAATGTTAAGAATATCATAATTTCATATTAATGATAAGCGCCGGCAATAAAACTTTTTTTATCATAAAAAATTAATATATATATCATAAAAAATAAAAAAAATAACAAAAATTAATACAAAAACATTTCCAATATAACAATGAAAATAAATTATCAAATTTGAACAAAAAAACCAAGAAATCAATAGAAAAGGTAATTTAAAATTATTTTTTACTTTGTAGTGATTTTGAAGTAGGTTGTTGTTTTTTTGTTCAAAAGTTTTTTTTCAATATCGTATCGAATCAAGTTCAAAATAGTACTAAATTGGAATTGGAAATAGTACTAAAATCGTATCGAAAACTTGTCTTTCGAGCCATTATTTTTAAAACACTTAAAAATATATCTTTTTCACGTAAAAGCACAATCTAATATTCTTTTGTTATCAGTAACATTGAACCATAATTTTTTTTTTAAATTTCTTACACAACTTTATAATCTTCGTTATTGTTATTGTTACAAATCTTTCTTTTTATATGTTTTCAGATAGTTGACAACAACAATTATTATTGAGTTTTATAGTTAAAGGGTTTCCTTTTTTTGAATTCAGCTGAAATAGTTTTTATTTTTAAGTAATTTCTCGAATTTGTTTAAATATGTTTTCTATATAATATGATAATATAATATGTTTATTCAATATGTTCTGTCATAGTTTTTCGGTTCATAGTGCAAAATTCTTTACATGTAAACAAACATGTTATTTCAATACCTATAGCAAATATTCATTAAGTGAGTTGAGAATCATAAGAAATGTATTACACTTCCAGCAAAATCCGTGCAACAACACATTCTCTTTAACTTTATAAAGTTAGCCACAAACAACGCAGATTTCTAAGAATCACACTCCATTTTGTAATACAACAAAATCATCTAAATAACCCATTCTAAGAAGTCACAAACCATTCAATTCGTTTAACCGCAAAAATCAACAGGATTCAATTTTATTTCTTTACATTTCATTTTCCACCAACTCCTACTACGATTCATTCTCCTGTGGTTATGCACATGTATTTATTATTCATTCTGTCAAACCTTGCAGCATTTCTAAAGCAAACATCTAAACAAAGCCTCGCAGACTTTTTCATGTATGCAATCGATTATTTCATGTTTCTTCTAGAGACGACTTAAAAAATAAAATAATAATAAAAAAAACTTTGTTGAATTAATGTTGTTTATCTTTTGTTTTCTCCCCAACTTGTTTGATGTCAATACAGCTGATCCCTGGGTATTAAAATTTTTTTTTTCAAACCCAGTTGAATTGAATTTATTCTTGGTACCTCTCGGCACTGAGCCACAAATAAATCAATAATTTAAATTTTTCCTAAAGGCACAAGTTACACTTGCTTACATAAAAGCTGTCTACCGCCATGCTACAAAAACAAAAAAACAAAATAAGTTGGCAAAAAGCAGTTCTACCTGGAATTGCCGCCTATCAGCGACTTGAGCAGGTGAGAATGTAAACAAACAAGAAACAAGGCAAGAACTTAAGAGCAATTTTTTTCCATTTCTTTAAAAAATATACAGTTTAACAATTTATATATTTAAAATTTTTAAATTTGTAATTTTTATTTAACTACTCTTGAACATGTTTTTTGAACTAAATTGAATTTAAAAACTTAAAAACATTTTAAAGAAATATTATCTCCAAAGAAAATTTTTTATTTAAAATGCAAATTATGGCCTTAGCGTAAAAAGAAACAATTACGGCGAACAAATTTTAATTTGTATTATGAACAAAATAAAGACTGGGTGACTTTTCTAAGCGTTTGGTTTTTGAAAATTAAGAAAAAAAATCAAAAAAAATTGTAATCGTTAATAAAATATTTATGCGCAGCGATATATCAATGTATATCATTTACTTCTTCAAGATTAAGTAGTTCGGGATCAGAGCTGCCAGGTGGCGAGATTTTCCCCGTTTTTCGGGATTTTTCGTTCAAATGGGGATGGCCGGGAAAACATTGATAAAAACGGGGAAAATAAAAATAAAACGTTAAGTACCTTGCTTTGTTTTTTAGAGCTACCTTGTCGAAGCAAAATATGTAATTTCTTGTAGACATTCCTTATTGCCGCTTCCGAAGGAATTTTTAAAAAGTTAGACTTTACGAATGATAGTTTTGAAGCTATTTGATTTAAAAATCATTTTCATCATCGGTCCCATGTCCTCTTATTTTTCACTCGTTTCCATGTTTAAAAAAAAAATTTGTTTCGTTTAGTTTTTGCCTTCACCAAAAAGTTTTTGAAAGGGCTTTTTCGCTGTTAACTCCCAGCAGTTATTTTGGAGACAATTAGAAAAACCAACTAGTGTATTTCTAAAGAAATTGGAGTTAGCTTGGAACTAGTGCAAAAGACGCTCAGCATAGAACAGTTGTCAGCAAGCACTAACTAACAAAATCAAAAACCAAACACGCTCAAAACGTGTTGTGGCCCGTTTTTTTTTATTTATATTCCATACTTCTTTTAACTTTTGCAAACATATTCGATGAAAAAAGTAAAGTGGTAAATGGTAAATATACAGTTAAAACTATACAATAATTAAATTAGTTATACTGTACGAACCCGTGTTCCAAATAAGGCTAATAATAGGGCTTACAAATGACCACTTCTGGACTGTATTAAAACGGACCAGTTTAAAACCATTGACAATGAAACTAGCACAGATATAGGGAAAAAGGAATGTTTATAGGGACAATTGTATTTTCCTATGACATCAACCCATCATCAGTTCGTTCAATGCAAAACGGTATTGTAGTGGGACCAGTACTATCCCTTTTTGGAACTAGTTCCGAACTATTCTAAATCTGGTCCATTTTTCTGCAAGGTTTAAACAAAACAAAAATAGAGAACTCTCCACACTTAATCTTTGATGAAATATCAAAAATGTTTTGAAACAAAAATAGAGAACTCTCCACACTTAATCTTTGATGAAATATCAAAAATGTTTTGAAATTAAAATAGATACTGAATGTTTAAGTCTTCATAATAATAATATATATACATATTTAAAATAAATTTAAACAATTTTTGCAATGATTGTTAGGTTGATCTCAGACCCTTATCCCGAATATCGATAATATATCTCTTATAATTATTGTATGTTTTTATGGATACGTACATATTTGATCTATGTATTTAATTTAGTTATAATGAAATGAAATAATTTAATTTTTATTACATTACAATCATGCTTTTTCTCAATTTAAAAACGGGGGAAAAAACGGGGAAACTCAAAGTAAAAAACGGGGAAAATGTTTTTTGTGTAAGAAAAAATGGGGATTTATTTTTATGGAAAAGTATATATATTCTTGATCAGCATCACCACCTGAGTTGATTTAGCCATGTCCGTCTATCTGTCCGTCTGTCCGTCTGTCTGTCGACACGATTACAGCCGTAATTTTGAAGATATCGTAATGAAATTCGATATTTAAGCTTTTTTTAAAAAAAATAAGGTCAAGTTCGAGAATGGGCTAAATCGGATGAAAACCACGCCTACCTCCCATACAACCCCAAAATTTAAAACTCTGGAAAGAAGCTAATATTAAAGCTACAATACTGAAATTTTGTATATGTATATTCTATGTCAAAACTAAGATGTCATAGAAAAATGGGCGTTATCCACTTACTAACACGCCCACCTCCCATACAACCCCAAAATTGAAATATCTGTAAAGAGGCTAATATTAAAGTTACAAGACGGAAACTCGGTATTTGTGTTTTCAATGTCAAAAATGAGGTGTGTTAGAAAAATGGGCGTCATCCACCCACTAACACGCCCACCTCCCATACAACCCCAAAATTGAACAATCTATAAAGAGGCTAATATTAAAGTTACAAGATGGAAACTCGGTATTTGTGTATTTAATGTCAAAACTGAGGTGTGATAAAAATGGGAGTCATCCACCAATTAACACGCCCACCTCCCATACAACCCCAAAATTGAAAAATCTATAAAACTATAATTCTATGTCGAAACTGAGGTATGCTAGAAAAATGGGCGTCATACACAATCTAACACGCCCACCTCCCATACAACCCCAAAATTTAAAACTTTATAAAAAGTGAAAATTTGTATTTTCACTATGAGTATGGCACAGGGTTTAAATTATTGGTTTGTAGTTTTATTTCAGAATGATAAATTTATTTTAGAAAATTTCTGAAATGAAAAGCTAATATGAATTTTACAAGGTAAAAAGCGTAGGAGTAGAGTAGTTTAGATTACAGTAGATATACATATTTCAACATAAATAACTTTCAAAAGAACAGCGAAAGCAACAAACTGCGGTAGTGCTAAAAAACTAAAACTTCAAATGCATCGCTTTTAATTTCGTGTGCTTTTGTTGCTCGTAACACTTCTCAAAAACTTTCGGTAGCACTACCGAGGACTACTTTAGTGGAACTACGCAATAAGCTCCATTATTTTTGGTTGGCCTACGGAAAAATACAATCAATCAAGTTGCAATCACAAAAAATTGTTGCAATTGAATAGTTTCGTGATCACTTTTACAAAAAAATAAAAATTAAAATGAAACAATAAAACAAAAAAAATTACAAAAAAAGTGCACATTGTTTTACTGCATTGGGTCAAGTTTTTAAGATTTCGCATGAAATTAATTATTTTTGATTCATTTCGGCTTTCCGCTTTCTAAGAAGTAAACTCTTAATTTCATTGCATCATAATAAAGTGTATGAAAATAAAAGAAAACATTTAAATAAAATAATACAAATTTTTTTACCAAATTATATGATCTTTTGGAGCTTTTAAAGTACTGTGGACATGTTCAGATCACATAAGTATGTTCACAAGATTTGTTTAGTTTTTTTTCGGCTATAATTTTGTTGAATATAGTATAGGAAAAATTTGGATTCCCTTCAAGTTATGCAAAAAAAAGCAAAAAAAATCAAATTTTTTTTTTACTTTTTTTAAAAAAGTGTTGAAAAAAATGATTTTATGAGTATGTT
Organism: Tetanocera ferruginea; assembly: GCA_958299015.1. Lineage (NCBI taxonomy): Eukaryota > Metazoa > Arthropoda > Insecta > Diptera > Sciomyzidae > Tetanocera > Tetanocera ferruginea. Next base: position 100,829,696 of record OY282642.1, on the reverse strand, counting down.
TTGTTTTTATATTTTACCATTAGACTATTAGCTACAACATTTCCGAAGACAGTAAACCAATATCTCTAACTATGACGGAGCTGTTGACCATAAAGTGATGATACCTTTTTTGGGCGAAATCACTCAGGAGCACAATATGTTGGGGGCCATAAAAATCAAACGGTCGCCAAACTCGCGAAACCCAGCTAGGGTTATACTCACCTTGAATCATAGTATCGAACCTATACCGCAGAATCTTGTTATTTTGTTGACTGTTGCACAGTGTAATCAGAGTGATAGTTTTCTAGGTAGACCGTTCCTCTTATAGTCAGAGTGATACTCTTCTAGTCAGAACGTTGATCTTATAATCAGAGTGAGGCTCTTTTAGTCAGACCGTTGCTCTTTTAATCAGAGTGATACTCTAGTAGTCAGATCGTTGCTCTTATAATCAGAGTGATACTCTTCTAGTCAGACATCTTAAAATCAGAGTTATACTCTTCTAGTCATACCGTTGTTCTTATACAAAGTCTACATCTTTGACAAATCTCTTTTTAGTATGTGTGTTCAATACTCTTTATTGATACTTACAGAGCCCTTGATTTTACAGTATATCAGATCAGATCAAAACTTTTTCAATATAAGCCTTGGAGATTTCTATAAGACTTAATCTATAAAGCTAAAACTCTTCAGAGTTTGACTCTGATAGCTGAAGTCTTGAAGGAGTCTGTAAGAAATTGATTGTAAGATACAGAGTCTTTGCAGGAATGCTCTTTTAACACAACTCTCTTAAACTGCTATAAGATAATGTGAAATAGAACAGAACACTTATAGACTAAACAGCTAGACAACTTGTTTTGCTGTAAATAATCTGCAAGCGTATTACTCCTGTGGAAGACATATATAAGACCTAATTTAAATATAAAACTTTTCGTCCAGAGTTCTACTCTTAAGAATTGTTGCTTAATTGTGTCGTGGTTGTATCCTGTTAGTTATTGAAATCAAGGTTTGTTGAAGATCATAGCCACGTGTACTTAATGGTGTTTTATTTAGAGGTTAAGAACTTTAAGTTATAGAAACTGTTTTAATTGGCAGTCATTTTATCAGCTGTCAAGTGATTTCTGTTTACTTTGGTTTGGCATTCCAACATAAATAAACTGACGAATTTAAAACGTTTCCAAATTGTGCAAATTTATTTTGAAAATTATGGTTCTGTTCGAAATGTTCATAAGAGAATTTTTTAGCGATGCAGCTCACTTTTGGTTGAATAGCTATGTCAATAAACAAAACTGCCGTATTTGAAGAAAAGATCGTCCTCAACTGTATGTTGAGACACCGCTTCATCGAGAAAAAATTGACTGTTTGGTATGCTTTATGGTCTGGTTTAACCATTGGTCCGTACTTATTTAAAAACGATGCTGGCGAGAACGTTACAGTCAATGGTCACCGCTATAGAACCATGATTACTGACATTTTCGTTCCTCATGTAAAATTGATTTACTGAAGGAAATGTTTGGTAACCGCGAAACATTCCAGACCCGTGAATTGGCCTCCAAGATCGTGCGATTTAACGCCGTTAGATTATTTTCTTTGGGAATATGTGACGTCGGTAGTCAACGCCGATAAGCCCAAAACGATTGACCACTTGCAGAACAACATTCACCGCGTTATTGTCGATATATGGCCACAAATATTGGAAAAAGTGATTGAAAATTGGACTTCCAGATCAGATTACGTACGAGACAGCCGTGGTGATGCCACAAATCATATTTAAATTTTAATGCCAAAAAGATCATCTTTTGAATAAAGTCAATTTCATGTCAATTTTAAAAATTCATCTTTGCCTTATTTATTCCATTTCAAAGTTCTAGACCTTATAAGTGAGCGTGTCACTCCCATGATTTTCCGATTTAATTTTTTTTTTTATTGTTTAATTTCGAGGCTCTTTTTAATAATGTAGATAGAGCCTCGAACCAAGTCATCTACATGCTAACCAATCGTTAAGGTACACGCTTTAAAATCTTGGGACTACAGGGTGACAACTATATATGGTGACATATTAAAAGTGCCCTAATTATTACAAAAATAATGAAGTTTGGAATTGTAATTTTTTAAATACACATGTAAAGGATTACATTTTTTATAACTAAGGAAATTATTCAACTGCGTTGTCTCCTTTTGCTATAACACGCCTTAACCACTTCTCAAAGTTGTTGCATGCGGCACGCACAATTCGGTATTTCGGTATTTCGTTCTAGATTTTCTCAATTACCACTTTGAATTTGTTCAAACAACGGTACTTATAATCCTTAAGCTTCTGCAACATATAACCCCATTACAAAAGTCCAAAGGATTCAGATTCGGTGAGCCAATCTTCTTTAGATATTAAATCTGTTAAATTTTCACTGCATCATTTCTGAACAACCTTAGCAGTATAGGCAGGAGCACCGTCTTGCTGATAACAAAAGTAATCCTCTCCGTGCATCTTCCGAGCATTTGGCAACAAATGGTTTTGCAAAACCTCTTCCAAGTGGTAGTTTGCGTTTATTTTTACACCTTTATCGATAAAAAGTAGCGGCAGGGTGCTCCCCAAACCATAGCTGAAGACAAATTTTAGTATCTTGCAATATGTTTTCTATGTCTTTGGAACGTCCTTGAGTGATAGTGCCCACGTGCGATCATTTTGCACGTTATACGGAGTTGAAGAACAAAACGTTTCTCGTCAGAAAAAATTATGTCGTCACCTGCATGCCAGGATATGATCAGTTTACTTCTGAATAGGCGTTTTTTTTCCGGCATCCGTTTGTCCGTGCATTTTTTTCTTTAAAAAAGTGACATTGCAAGATCAGTTGTAAGAATTTTTCTAATTGTTTCTTGATAAACTTTAAGTTTTTTTGCCATTTTTCGTCCTTTTTCTCACAATTTTTATTAGTGCCTATATCCAACCCAGTCGGCAATAGCAGCACTTCGAAGCGCTACTAGCATGCCTTCATATGGATTTCGAAGTGCTTCCACACTCATATCCAAGTATACTTTCTTTTTTATATGAAATGGGAAAATTTTGCAGGCCTTCCGCTTCGATAGCTCAAAAGAGGCCTGATAGAAGCACTTCTTAAGAATGGCTAAAAGAAGGGGTAAACAAAAAGTATTGAAAAAAACATTTCTTTCTTTTAAACCTTTATCTTTTTTTTATAAATTCTATGATTTTATCTTCTCTCCTCTGTTTTTTTATGTCAGATTAATTTCAATCCATAAACTTTGATACAGCAGTAAGAAGGGCCATTATTATGTCATATTTTTAAACTGATATATATTTTGACTTTAAACGAAAAAGTTGCGCTGAAGTATATGAAAAGTTAGTCTTTCAAGGGAAAACAGTTTGTTGTGCTGCCTTTTGAGCAGAAAAAGCAGTCCTTTAAGAAGGGCTCATAAGAGCAGCGAGGAAAGGATGTGTTTGGTCTTCAAAAGTAGCAGTCAATGCAGGCCTTCGTTTGAAGAGCGCTGGCTTAATTGCCTTTTGGGAAATAGCGTTTGACGGTACGATAAACATATTGTTCGTTTATACCAAGATACTTCAGTTCTTGAAAAATCCTTCTGCATATTAAGACATATTAAATTTTTCTACAATAATAACGCGTAAGTCTGACATGTTTTCTGAAAAGAAACGTTGAAAACAAAGGTGAAAAATGTTATGCAAATTTAATAAACATATATTGAAGTATTTAAAAAAAAAAAACTTCAAGATTGCTAAGCTTTGTTTTCATTTCATGTGAGCTCAAGTAGTTGTAACCATACACAGTTGTCACGCTGTTAATTTAAGCCAATTCTGTATTGTATATATGACGAAATTGTATTAAAATGAAAACCACGTTAAATGCTAAAACTAAGTTTTAGTCTCGCATGGGTGAAAACTTTAAACTTCTATCGGCTTAGTTTTTAAATTTCTTAACATTAAGGCACACAATAAGCATGCGCAAAAAAATTTATTCAGTACCTCAGTTGCTTAAGCGGTTGCGATTTGATTTGATTTGATGAAGCGAGTGATCCTGGTTCGATCCTCAGCCAGACCTTTTTTTTATTTTATTTTTTTTTTTGTTATTTTTATATTATTTGCATCCTATATTATTCATTATTTAATGTAAAAATTGCATTTTGTAACATTTTAACTTTTTGTCACATATTTGGGTCAAAACGCGAACTGCAGACCATTGCATTAGAGTCGCGAGTTGTAACTTTGGGCTAATCTGATGCTTTCTAGAGCATGAACAAACATACAAAGTGCAGCTTTTAGTTATTTTGTATTCAATTTTGAACCTGCACTCAGAAAAAAGTGTCTCGGAATAAGATAAAAAAGGTATCATATTTAGAGAAAAATGGTATAGACTTTGCTCCAGAGAATGCTATTCTCTAACTGCGATACCAAAAATTCTCTAAAAATGATAGAAAGCTTCCATGAATTAGAAAAATAAATCGTTTTTAGAGAAAAATACTTTTTTTTTTGAGAAAATATTTGTTTTTATTGAAAAAAATACTTCTCATACTGAATTTTTTTATCAAAATATAAGAAAAGTTTTTCATTTTCAATAAAATTTCCCTATATATGAGAAATTTTTTGTGCGAGAAAAATACCTATCATTATTAGAAACATTGAAATATTTCCATTTCCTAGAAGTAAAAAAATATTTCTACGAAAATTTGAAAATTTATTCTAATTCAAGAAAATTTTATTTGAAAAAGAGAAAATTGCTATTATCAAAAATAGAGAAATTTTTTACCGGAGCAAGGTATGTGTTTTTTTCTCAGTGTGAGGTTTAAAATTCAAATTTTATTCCCAATTTATAAAATTCAAAAACAGCTTGGACTAACAAAATTTCTGGTATTTTGGAAAGTATCAATTCTAATAAAAAATGATTCAAAAATTCATTAGTCCAAAAAATATTCCAAGATTTTTAATCGTGTTAACATTTGACTGCTTTTTAGGCTTGTCTCCGAAAATACTTTAACAAACTTATCTGGCAAAAAAATATAGAAGGCCATGCAAAAGTTTGCAGTTTTAAAATTTTTAATTTGCTGTGCTTTTCTTTTCTTAGTGATTTAGTCGTGATTCTATTTAAAGCCTTTAACATTGAAATGACGACCAGAGCAGAAAAAATCGTAAAAAACTTATTGCGCAATATTTTGAGAACCCTGTTGCTTCGTCAGCCTCTTTCGCAAAATTAGCTCATGTTTCCTGAGCAACTGCTACACTCAGAAAAACCACAAAACTTTCTCCGATAAAAAATATCTCTTTCGGTAATAATCTTTTTTCGGTAATAGCAATTTTCTCTTTTTCAAATTAAATTTTCTTCATTTAGAATAAATTTGCACACTTTCAAAGGTATATTTCTTCACTTGTGGGAAATGGAAATATTTCAATGTCTCTGATAATGATAAGTATTTTTTTCGCACAAAAAAATTCTCATTTATAGAGAAAAATTTATTGAAAGTGAAAAAATTTTCCTATATTTTGATGAAAAATTCGCTATGAAAAGTATTTTCTTCAATAAAAACAAATATATTCTCAAAAATAAAAAGTATTATTCTTTAATTTTCTAAATGATATATTTTTATGTATTTCTTTTGTTCATAGAAGCTTTTTATAATTTTTAGTGAATTTTTAAGGATCACATGTAGAGAAAGGTATTCTCTGAAGCAAACTCTATGCCATTTTTCTCTAAATATGATGCCTTTTTTATCATATTCCGAGAAAATTTTTTTTAATGTAAAATGTTATACTTAAATTCAAGGAAGAATAGTCAACATCCCGAAAAGGGGTGCTGACCGAACAGGGGTGCTGACCGCAATAAATGGTTCGTGGATAAGAATATAGCAGCTAAGGTTAAGGTTCCTTGATAAAAAATTCTAGCCATTCTCTTAGGGATTTGGCCCAAAAATTCAAAATTTCCAAGTCACTCGTCGCCAAAATAAAATTGCACTGTAACTTTAAGTCATTTGTCATCCAAAAAGTTCAAAATCGTAACACTCAGGTGGAAGAATGTACAAAAACTCCAGTTCGAAAGCTATTGGACAACGATCTTTCCCGTTTGCAAAAATATGAAAAAAATCAAATATGTTGATAAAAAACACAATCCTCCAAATTGTCCCCAACTCCGTCCCAACGAAAGGTTTTTGGGCAATAATAAAAAAGAACCTTCATATGAAAATAATGAAGGAACATTCTTAAGAAACCAAAAAAAGCCAGGAATAGACGTGATTTCCTAAACATTTGGATTGATATGGCCAGGAAAATCGAAAAAACCTGTATGCAAAACTTGATGAGAAGACTAAAGAAAAAAGTAACATCTTTTGTAAGAAATACAATTCAGGACTAATGTTTTTGATCGTTATCTTTATGCGATGCTATGGATATATTCACAAAAATTGTATCAAAATTGTTAATCAAAATTGTATCAAATTGTGTGTTTAATTTAAGAAATATTCGCAAGCTAAAATGTAAAAGATATTTCATGGACAAGCCTATAAGGAAAATAATTTATACGTACTCACCCTATACTCTTAAAATTTCTTTCTCTTTTTTTTGCTACAAAAGTTATTCAGCTTGATTACCATCAAGATAATCATTTTCCATTTCACACACCTAAGCAAGCAAATAAATATTTATTTAGCACACATTGACAGATAAAAACGTAAATCTGCTGTACCTTTTCAATACCAAGCAAAAGTGAAGATAGATAAGTGCTTGGCAAAGGACGCCATATTGGAATTGGAACAAAAACTCACAGCATAAAAGAAAACTTTTTACAAAAATAAATAGAAAAAAAAATAAAATGCTGAATGAAGCATGTGAAAAGATTTGGATTGAAATGTTTGTATGTTGGTGTGGTTTGTAAATAAGATTTGCCCGAGATAACGATAGTACTCAAATAATGTCTGTAGCTGTTTCTATTTTTCACACAACATGCCACGTAATGTGTTTGAGCTAAACTAAAGCAGATCTCATGACTGTGAAATCCTTTAGAAATAAGAAAAACTTTTTGATCTTTCTGTGTATGTGTACAAATAGGATAGATTGTATCTGCTGTATTCATGCAGAGGAATTGCAAATATAGCTTACATGTGACAAGCGGATACCTTCATTTCAATCGCTATCTAGATCAAGAACTTGGTTAATTATGGATTAAGTCACTTCGTAGAATGTTTGTCATGATGAAATGATTTCGTTTTGAAGAGTAGATAAATGCAAATGTAGCATTTATTATTTTTTTTAACTTATAAATAAGAAGAAAAACTTCATTTTTATGGAGATTTTCAACGACATATCCTGAGACGTTATATTTTACTGTTTTCACTTGTAAGCATGATAATCTGTGTTTATTTACAATTTTACTCTGTATATAATAGATCACAATATATTGTTGCATGTTTCATAAAAGAGGTAGAAAAAAATATTTCAACGAAAGAAGCCAGCATCGTCACACCCACTTATATCACAGTTCATTCACAAAAATACGTTCGCATCGAAATCTGCGCCACACTTCCTTCCGCCTTCTTATGACAAACTGAACTGAAAATTCTCACATTTCACAAAAAGAGTTTCACAAATAAATGGAATTTTTTCTTATTTCATTTTTCGTTCAACACGTTAGCCTGTGGCACCGTGTTGTTTATATAAACCACTTTAGCCAAAGTATTCGGATACTGCTTGTATGTATGTATGTACCTGTAGTAAAATTTATTTAATGCTTTATATGCACTATTTTTATTTTACCATCTCACATGCAATGCAAAATATGAAAAAATGCCAAACTAACAGCATAACTAGGAGTGGAGCTGGTAAAAGTCAGAATAAAATTCTTAAAATTTAATGTTATATCGTAATATGCTAAAAATTTGATAAAATTATGCAAACTATGAACAGTGCTTGAGTATATTTTTTTTTTTTATTATTACTTTACTGTGACCAGAAAATTGGCAAAGCAAACCAAAAGCAAAAATGTCTACACATAGATATTTAAAATTACTGTTATGCATTATTTTCAGATAGGAAGCAAGTAATTTTGTCCAAATTTGCATACGAAATAGTCTTTGCTATTTATGTGGGTAGTTAGTCTAGAGAGCATAGATGTTATGTGGTTATGGTATGGTAAAAGGAAGTACATTTACGTAACTAAGGTAAAATGGCATGCACTTATGACATGCGATAGGCAGAAGCAAATTTTTTCATACTTTCTCACATAGAAAAACCACAAAATAAATCTTTAAAGAATCTAATGAGTTCTTCGAACAAAAAAACAATTGGGTCTTTCACCTTTTAAAAGAGCTTTAGCCGAGCTTGTGTTGGTGCGTGTTATTATGTATTTATACACAGTTGATCAAGAACTGGGCGTACATCCCAGTCGGCAATGGCAGCACTTCGAAGCGATACTAGCAGGCCTTCATATGGATTTCGAAATGCTTCCACACTCATATCCAAGTATACTTTCTTTTTTATATGAAATGGGAAAATTTCGCAGGCCTTCCGCCTCGATAGCTCAAAAGTGGCCTGATATAAGCACTTTTTAAGAATGGCTAAAAGAAGGGGTCAACAAAAAGTATTGAAAAAAATGTTTTTTCTTTTAAACCGTTTTCTTTTTTTTTATAAATTCTATTATTTTATCTTCTTTCCTATGTTTTTTATGTCAGATTAATTTCAATTTATAAGCTTTGTTAAAGCAGTAAGAAGGGCCATTATTATGTCATATTTTTAAACTGATATATATTTTGTCTTTAAACGAAAAAGTTGCCCTGAAGTATATGAAAAGTTAGTCTTTGAAGGGAAAAAGTTTGTTGTGCTGCCTTTTGTGCAGAAAAAGAAGCCCTCCAAGAAGGGCTCATAAGAGCAACGAGGAAAGGATGTGTTTGGTCTTCAAAAGTAGCAGTCAATGCAGGCCTCCGTTTGAAGAGCGCTGGCTTAATACCCTATTGGGAAGTTTAATGTCGACTCCACACCGTTAGTGTTCATGTTCTCAAATAGCTAAGAAGCTTTACATGGCATTTTTGACTCTCTGAGCTTTGCCATTGCCTGCAGAGTGGTGACGGCCGATCAGAAAAATGTATTTATGTTGAAAAGACTTTCTGTCAGACTGTACCAATCCAGTGTAAACAGTAAAGATCATATAATACAAAGATACGCCACCGCCATACAACCGAATGGCACAGTAAAAATTTAATGTGGATTTATCATAAATCCACTTTAAAGCTTTGTGAGAGCCAGCGAGCGAACGATGTAAAGCTTTTGAGAATGAGAGACGAGTAAGCAACGATGTGAGCATAATATTGGAGAGCAATAGAGAGCATATGTTAAGTTTTAATGCACGAAACATCTCATAAAACGATTAAGCCACAACGAAAAAGTAGCTGAATTTCCTTGCATTTTAACAAAAAAATGTAGGCATGTTTTGTTCAAATCTACCCTACGCACATTGTAGGCATATGTTTTTCACAATTATATTAACTTTAATTATTATAATATGATCTCTGATTGAAATGTAGTCGCAAATAACGTTGTAAGAGACATTTCTAAAATGGGTTTTTGCGGTACTATTTTATTTGATCTGTTTATATTTTAATTAGTTATTATGTATTTATTGATTATTGCATTTCCACAGAATGGTCTACCGTGACTGAAAATGAAAATGTCAATAAACCAATAATTTTTTGTTTTATTATATAAAAAAATGCTTGAATTTTTAGATGACTTTACAATTTATTTCAGTTGTTATTCTGAGAAAATTAACCTGATAACCAAAAATATGTTTTTCTTACCTATAGCTGCCTTTAAGGGCTTCTTCTTTTTACAATTTTTCGTTTTAATATTAATGTTATGTTTGCACTCTTCTTATAAAATCCTTTTATCAATTACAAATAAATAATAAAAAATTAAAAAGATACCAAATAAAGCTCGATTAATGGTTAATTTTCATATTGCTTTAAGGTACTATTACAGTGTGTAAAAAATTAAAAATATTTTTTTCTTTTTTTTTAGAATCTGGTTTCTTAAGGTCTTAAGAATGCGTATACGAAATTTTAGAAAAAAATATCAAATAAAAAAAAATATATAACATACATTATATTCGTATGAGCGCATTTTTTCATATATTATCGTTCATAGAAGAAAATCTAATCGCGTTTTTCTCGAAACAAGTTTTTTCGAATTGGTTTCTAAGATATCTCGAGTTCTGCTTGATCGAGTTCGATAAATCTTGATTCACTGTGATCTTCATAGACTCTGTTAAGCACTCTACCTATAAAAAACCGATAAACTTTTATATTTTGTTTTTTACGGCTAAGAAATTCTGCCAAATAGAAGGGTTTTTTGTAAATTTGTTTTTCAACGCATGCCATATTATTTGTTTTTCATTTTTTTTTATTTGCGTAGGTAGAGTGCTCAACTACAACCCTTAACTGAAGAAAGCACTTTGATTTTTTACTTTCCGATGCCTTGAAAATGCTGGAGACGAGAAACCAACTTACAACCTTTTTTTAAACACGCCATCTTCAACGTTCTCTAGAAAATAAACAACAAATACAAAAACAAAAAAAAATATTTTTTTTATATCTTCAACTTTAACTGTACATAATGTAAATAAATTTGAATTAAATAATTTAATAATACAATGTAAAAAAATTATTAAAAAAGGTGTTGGTTTTAACAGCTTCACAATAAAATAGTACCTTAATTTTTGTTCGAATTTTTGCGTATTTTTACCGAAATCATCATTTGTTATCAGAACTTCACGATCGTTCTAAGCAAGTGTCTGAAAATTTTAACTCAAATCAAATTTGGTTAAAGTTACTGCATGTAAAAATCACACTAAAACTTTAATTTTGATTTGCAAAGTGCGTCGCGTTCGCACATTAAATTTATTTTAATTTAAGGAGGGACATGACACTCGCCGCAGAAAAAACAGACCTTTTTTAAAAATTCATAACTCAGTCAAAAACACACACTTTTCCAAAATTTTTATTTTTGTAGAGAATTGAACAAGTTACAAGAAAAAAAAAATATATTTCACTCTAACATGGTTTTATAGAGCTCCAAACTGGCGCCAGAGAACAAAACAGGGCCTCGTTTGAACGCTGGGAGTCGCAAAAATTGTCCGATCTGAAAAAAAATTACTTTTTTTATATCTTAGCAAAATTGGTTATCGTATGACAGGAGCTTTTTTAAATTTTTTTTTTCAATTTTTGGTGATGTTCCAAATTTGAAAGTGTTTTTTTGAAAAAAAATTTTGACTTTAAAAATTCATAAAAACTCGAAAAAAAATTTTAAAAAAAGCTCGTGTCATACGAAAGCGAATCAAGTTAAAAAAATACAAAAAAAAAATTCCGTCAAAACTGAACCCGCTAGTGCCGTAACCAGTACGAAAAACATGGTTTCGAGATAAACGCGTTCAAAGTTTGTGAAAAAAGAAAAAAAGGTGAAAGTTAAAAATGCACTCTCACTAATCCGGCTGTAACTTTTGAACACGTAGGAATTTTTCCATGAAATTTTTTTCTTAGAATTTTAAGAATACTTACAATTTTAAAAAACGGCCAATGTCATGTCCACCGTCAACTGAATTTAATCTTAGTTAATTTGATTTAATTCTGTTTTATTCAATTTTATATAAAGTAATGAAATGTATTTATATTTAATTTAATTTAATTTAATTTAATTTAATTTTATTGAATTTAATTTAATTTGATTTAATTTAATTTAATTTAATTTAATTTAGTTTAATTTAATTTAATTTAATTTAATTTAATTTAATTTAATTTAATTTAATTTAATTTAATTTAATTTAATTTAATTTAATTTAATTTAATTTAATTTAATTTAATTTAATTCAATTTAATTTAATTTAATTTAATTTAATTTAATTTAATTTAATTTAATTTAATTCAATTTAATTTAATTTAATTTAATTTAATTTAATTTAATTTAATTTAATTTAATTTAATTTAATTTAATTTAATTTAATTTAATTTAATTTAATTTAATTTAATTTAATTTAATTTAATTTAATTTAATTTAATTTAATTTAATTTAATTTAATTTAATTTAATTTAATTTAATTTAATTTAATTTAATTTAATTTAATTTAATTTAATGTAATTTAATTTAATTTAATTTAATATAATTTAATTTAATATAATTTAATTTTATTTAATTTAGCTTAATTTAATTCAATTTAATTTTATTTTATTTTATTTAATATAATTTTATTTAATTTAATTTAATATAATTTAATTTAATTTAATTTAATTTTATTTTATTTTATTTAATATAATTTTATTTAATTTAATTTAATATAATTTAATTTAATTTAATTTAATTTTATTTTATTTTATTTAATATAATTTTATTTAATTTAATTTAATATAATTTTATTTAATTTAATAAATTTGATTTAATTTAATTTAATTTAATTTAATTCAATTTTATTTAATTTTATTTAATTTTATTTAATTTTATTTAATTTTATTTAATTTTATTTAATTTAATTTAATTTAATTTAATTTAATTTAATTCAATTTAATTGAAATATATTTTTAAAATTAGATTCAAAAAATTCATTATCACAAAAACGAAAAAATGCTGAAATCGCAAAATTCAAAAACTAGCTTCATTCATTATCCATTGATTTTCGTGTAACAACAACAATAACCGGTTTCATGCAACAACTCTACAATAACAAAACATATTGTAGCAATCGCGGAGGTTGCGGGAAGGGAACGGAAGACAGGCAAAACAAATATAAACGATGCTAGCAACAACAATGCGCATGCGTCGTAGCACTGGTAGCCACAACACCACACAAAGTGACGATCATTTGCATACAATTTCGATAGAAACACATTTTTATGCGATTTGAGTCCTCTATCTATTATATGCTTAGTGGAATGCCAAGGGGAGAAGAGTGAAAGAGTATTGCAGAGAGCAAGTTCATTCAAAGGTCGAAAACTTTTCTCTCAAGCAACAATTTAAAGCTTTTTCGTTTGGCACTCACAAAAGCTTACGTTTTGATGTGAAAAATATTTATTACTTTTCAATGTTCTACGTGGCGCATCTTTATATTATATTATCTTTGTAAACAGATAGGATTGTAGGTATATGTATTAAGACATTGGTCTAATTATATATGCCTACGAAAAGTATCAACACTGTCTTGAGCCTTGCTTTGAGTTGCAAAATCATGGGAAAGGGACTCCAAATAGGATAAATGTAACTGTGTACTTTCAAAGACTTTGCTTTTGTCATCCCTGGTTATAGAATTTCGTAGGACCTCTGGTAGACCAGACCTTAGGATCCTTTCTCACAATAGGGCCTCTGGTGCCCTATAATGCAGTCACGTTGATCCTTTGTTAAACGTTTTAACAATTTCTTATATCATTAAATAATTCAATCTTTCTGCCTATGTTGATGATATAAAAATCTATCGGGGCATACTAACCAACGCCGAATCTTCATGAAAATCTTGTTGGCTTTTCCACTTGGTATCAAAAAATTTTCCTGGAAGAAAATCACCAATTTCTTCCCGATAATAGAAATAGTGAAAAAAAAGTAAAGAAAATCTTAACTCGGTCTAGTCCGACTGTGTAATACCCTAAACCTACTTTTCAAACCAAAAAACATATTATTGAAAATGGGCGTGTCCGTGGGTGGATGAAGTCAATATTTTATACTCATTTAAATGTTGATGAAAAATACCAAGTTTTATTCCTGTAGCTCACAGTTAATGCCTTTATTATGCTTTCGCTATGGGAGGTGGCCGTGTTCATGAACGGATTACTCCCAATTTTTAACACACCTTAGTTTTGTTATATAATACATAAATACCAAATTTGATCTCTCTTTGACAAACATAATCTTATTTATTGAGTCTTCAACTTTTTGGGTTGTATGGGAGGTAGGCGTGTCCTAGGGCGGATGACGTTCATGTTTCAAAATGTTTTGTTATAAAAATATACGTGCCAAATTTTATCTCTGTAGGTTAAACAGAGGCTTATTAATTGCGTTTTAAATTTTTTGGTAGTATCGGAGGTGGGCGGCTGATATCCATTTTTTTAAATCATTTGTTTTGTCATAAAACAACATACGTGCCAAATTTTTTTTTTGTACGTTAAATAGAGGCTTTTTTATAGCGTTTTCAATTTTTGGATTGTATGGGAGGTGAGCCTGTCCATGATCGGATGACACCCATTTTCCGAAGACATTTTTGTGTTGATACAAAACATATATACACCAAATTTTATTGTTGTGGCTTAATTCTGAGCTTAATTATGCAGTTTTCAATTTTTTCCGATGTATGGGAGGTAGGCGTATCCGTTGTTGGATGATGTCCATTTTTCAAAAACATCTTTGATTTGTTATAAAAAACATACGTGTCAAATTTTATTTCTGTAGGTTAAACAGAGCATTATTTATTGTGTTTTCAAGTTTTGGGTTGTATGTGAGATGGGCGTGTCCGTGGACGGATGTAACCCATTTTTCGAAAACATCTTTGTATTAATACAAAACTCATACAAACCAAATTTTCTAGTTGTTGGTTAATTATGAGCTTATTTATGCAGTTTTCAATTTTTGCGTTGTATGGGAGGTAGGCGTGTTCTTGGGTGAATTCCAAAAATATTCCTTGGGTTCATGTGATTATGTGCAGCAAGTTTCATCTAATTATCTCAACTCTTTTTTCTTATCCTGTGTTTACGGACAACACACAGACGGACGGACGGACGGATGGACGGATGGACGGACGGACATGAATAGCTCGACTCACAAGATGACGCTGATCAAGAATATATACACTTTTCTATACCATACTCGCTTCTTTCTATGCGTTACAAACGTTTGCACAAAGTTAATATACCCTGACCTTTCAGGTTTAGGGCATAAAAAGTAAAGAAAGCCTGAAGTCGGTCGAGTCCGACTATGTAATACCCTGAACCTACTATTTCAAAATACAATAATAATATTGAGCTTGGGCGTGTCCGTGAAGCGGACGAAGCCCATATTTTATATGCATTTCAATTTTGATGAAAAATTTACACAAATTTATAAAAATTTCAATTTTGATTCCTGTAGCTCACATGTTAATGCCTTATAGTATTTTCATTTTTGTTGGTTTTATAGGAAGTGGGTGTGTTCGTGAACGGAAAAATATTAGGACAAAAATTTCAACAAGGTTTTACAAAGATTTCAAAAAGTGTCACGACAAGGACTTTATCAAGTAATCAAACAAAGTTTTAAAGCATAATTTGAATAGAGCTTGGCACAAGGAAGAAAGGATATAGATGAAGCTAAGGCCAAAGATTTACACAAGCTCTTGATTAAGAACGAGGATAACGAATATAATATGAATTTGAACAAGTATTTGAAAAAAGATTAGACAAAACCTTGAACCAGAATAATAATAAATTTGTCAACACATCTTAATATACGAATTTGAATAACTTTGAAGACAATGTTATGGACAAAAATTTATTCGTTAAAATAAAATAAAGGATACTAAGGTAGGATAGATAGATAGGTAGGGTACTTTCTAGGCAAAAATTATAAATCATATATTAAATATTGATAGAATATTTTATGTTGATATGATATAATATGATATAATATGATAAGATTTAATATGAGATGTTTACATATTTTTATCTTCACAAATGATTTTCGATTAATTTTCATTTTCGAGTCTTAACCCTACTTCCCTGTTTCAAAGAAGCTTCAAGAAGAACCAAAGAAATTTATTAGAATTTATTTAGAAGAACCAAAGAAATTTATATTTCTACTCAAATTGAAAATCTGAATCCATATTATTATTAATCATTTATGCACTCTGAACACAAATTTAACTTTTCGAAATGTTAACCATACCGCATTGAGCTCGTTAATTCGGCTGTGGTTGATCGGTTATGTCGAAACGACGTTTGTGGCTAGTTTCAATATTTTTTTTCAATATATATATACTCTTCAATATATAGACTCTTCTATTCAATATAAACACTCATTGCCAATTGTTCGCCAAATACAACAGATGGCGGGTAGTATCATTTTTGATACTTACTGAGGATTTGAAACTTTTTTTGTTTGGTGAGAGAGAGAGATTTTAAAAAAATATTCAATTTTTTTTCAAGTGTATTTGCCTCGATAGCGAAATTTTATTTTTAAAATTCGTTGATCCGTCCAAAGAAAAAATTGTAAAAAACCAATAAAAAAAAACATATCAAAAAATAATACTATAGGGAAGTAGGGTTAATTTTGTGCGCGAAAGGTTCTTCCTATGTGAAATCCATAAAAAACATGTTGCTTGAACATTTGAAGTTTAAAGTGTCTGTCTTCACTATTAAATCAAAATCAATTGAAAATTCGCAAATTCTGATCTGTAGTTCATGTCGGGAACTTTGCTGTAATCTGTAAAGTTTTTCAAGTAATTCTATTCAACAACGCATTTCATAGCCTCGCAACTCTTAGTTGCCGAAACATGACAATGACATGTTTCCGCTGACATACTATTTTAATCAAACTTAAGGTGAAGAAAGTATTCCTCTCTACATACTCTCTTTTTGTGGTTATAAAAAGTATCACAATAGTTTTGTGTGCCCAAAATTTAACCCTTTGCGATATACCTACGCTGCACCTTACGTGTCTTTACAACACATCATCAAATAAACATTGCTTGATGGTCTGTTGAATGAACATTTTTATGAAATAAGAAACCAAAATGACGTGACACTATCAGCGCCTAAGCAGGAATATAGCAGACAACTGTGACACATAAGAAAAAAATAAAGATTTCTAAATGGCAGAAGGAGTAACAAGATAAGTAAATGACTTTTGACTTGACAATGTTGAACGAAGAACTAGAGTTTGAAATGATTATGCTGGTGTTGGAATATGCCTGATATATCCATCATAAATATGTGTAGGTACAACAGCATCAGTTAAGGCAAACGGCAAGAAAGAGCAACTGTCGGAGCAGGAAGATGAAGTCTTAAATTTCTGAAACTGGCTGGCAACAACAATAAAAATAACTCCTTCTGACGCAGACGGAGCAAAGTATGAACAGCAAGATAAAGTTTGTATGTATTAAGAATGCCATTCTGAAAGTTAACAAATATTTTTTTTCAACTTCAACTCAAACTACTGGAGTTGATGTTGAATAATCTGTTTAACTTATGCAAAAATTTGTTCATCATAGTTCTAGTAAGCTTTGCATTTTTGTTTTTAAATTAATGAAGAAGTTTAAAGTTCAAGTGTGTTTTAAGAAAGTATAAATTGGAGAAAAAAAATAGGAAAGTTTAAGCGAATCTGTTTTCGAAAAAACATATTATTTATTAATATATTGGATAATAATGAGAAAATACTCTTTAGCAAGCCACACAAAACCTCATCGCTAAGTCATGTAATCAACATTATGATGTAACACATTTAACATTTTGCACCCAACTACCTCCTACACATTTCGACTATTAGCAAGAAAAATCATTCATTATTTAAACTTGATGCTTTAATTCCAGCATCGCCAATGACAGCGTCGCATGGACAAAAAACGTATGTTTGAACAAAAAACAAAATAATAAAAAAAAAAATTGAAAAAACACTATCAATCAATTGCAATTCATGTCAAAAACCATACAATTTCATTCAACTCGAAGAGCAGAGTAGTTACAGCAGCATAGCCAGCATAAAGAAAGCTAAAGCGACAAACATTACATACAGCGCGCCTCATTGATATCTTGTGGTATGCCACATCATTAGTTTCTGCCGATCAAATGACATATTCAATTAATTAGGCAAAGTAGCTACTTAGGGTGAGCATCATTGCGCAGCAGGATTATCATGATAATAATTATGTGGTTTTTTATACACGTTGCTATACAAGTTTTACGCAGAGTTATAGTTTACTTTGGAATAGCTTATAAGCAAGTCTTAAGAAAAACCTAAGAAAATTTATTTTTGTTAAAAGAACATTGGGAAAAAGAACAACATCGGTACACTCAAAGAAACCAACTTGTCAAAACTTATGTTGACTCTTCAATGAGAAAAATTGTATCAACTTAGCCTTGGAAATTGTCAATACGAAGAATTTCTTTCATATTGATGAATCCTTGGGTTAAGTTCATATACTTTTTGTCATTTAAGAGTCAACAGAAGCTTTTCATAAGATTTTTTTCTTTGAGTGTAGATAAGAGAGCCAACAAAAGCTTTTGATACAATTTTTTCTTTGAGTGTAGATATATAACTTTAAAAAACAAAAACAATTTGGCCATTTTAGCCCTTGAAAGAACTTTGACCGGGCTTCTTATGATCGATTGTGTTGTGTGTGTTATTAAATGTTTGCACAAAATTGACCGAGAAATGGATCTACATGTTTTATGCCGACTCCAAAATGCTAAAGTTCATGTTCTCAAAAAGCTTTAGATGACATTATTTACTCTCTGAGGTTTGCCATTGTCTGCAGATTGAAAAAATTATTGAACAAACTTTTCGTCGCGACTGGGGATCGAACTCGGGCTTAGGCCACACACTTAACCTGCATGCCACGGTCACCACTATGAAACTTTACTATGATTTTTTTTTAAATAAATACGAGGTGATTTACCCAGTGTTACTGGAAATACTGTATAAATTCTAGAATAAATATAAGCACAAGAATATATACCAAACGTTGATAATGAAGTAGATAAAGATAAAGATACGGATTTGAACAATATGGGAGGAAACAATGGTTTAGACTAGGATAAGATTAAGAGTTGCAACAGAGATAACGGAATATGATTAGGACATGAGTTGAGACAAGGCTTAAAACAAACATTAGAACAAAAATAGCCAAAAAGATTTGGGCAAGGCTAAAGACAAGGATAAAAACCAGGAATGGGCAAATAACTAGGACATAGTTTTGAGCAAGGATTTAAGAAAGACTTAACGCTAAGTATTTAGACAGATATAAGGACAAGAGTTCCAAAAATTGTATTCGAAAAGCATTTGAATAAGGATTAGAATAAAAATTTAGAAAAGTATTTGAACAAAGATAAAGACAAGGATTTAAAAAAGGCTCAGGGGCAAGGAAATACTAGAACAAGATTTTCAAAATAGTTTAAGAGAAGGGTTTGGTTAAATTTTAAGACAAGGACTTAGACAAGTGTCTGAACACCAATAAGGATAAGAAATAGCATATGAATTTGAGCAAAGATAAGGACAAGGATTTGAACAAGGATATGGGCTCTCTTGAGCCGTTTTGATGCCATTTACCTCTGTTCTCTGTGTGCTTGGGAGTGTTATGCGTCTGGAGGCTTGATATATTTATCATTGACATCCACTCTACAACTGAAAGGTCAGGGTATATTAATTTTGTGCAAACGTTTGTAACACATAGAAATAAGCGAGTTCGGTATAGAAAATTATATATATTCTTGATCATCGTCACCTCGTGAGTCAAACCATGTTCGTCCGTCCTTCTGTCCGTTCGTCTGTCCGTCTTTGTGTTGTCTGTAAACACAGGATATGAAGAAGGAGTTGACATTATTGCATCCAACTCGATGCACATGAGCACATGGACCCAAGGATTTTCACTATTGAATATTTTTAGAATACGCCCACGGACTCGCCCACCTCCTATACCACGCAAAACTTGAAAACTGCATAAATGAGCTCATAACTAAACTACAACAACAAAATTTGGTACGCATGTGTTTTATATAAACACAAAGATGTCTGCGAAAAATGGGTGTCATGCGCTAACGCATAACAAAATTGAAAACTCAATAAATAAGCTCATATTTAATATATATCTAAAAAATATGGTATATATGTATTTTATATCAAAATAAAAGATGTCTTTGAAAAAAAGATGTCATTCATCCATGGCTACCCGCACCTCCCAAAAAAAATACAACCCAAAAATTTAAAACTCAATAACTAAGCCTTTGTTAAACCTACGGTACGTTTGTTTTTTAATAACAAAACAAACATGTGTTTTAAAAATGTATATCATCCGCCCACGGACACGCCTATTTCCCATATAACGCAAAACTTAAAAAAAACATAAACAAGCTCATAATTAACTTACAACAATAAAGTTTAGTACATATGTATTTCATATCAAAACAAAGATTTTTCCGAAAAATGGCTGTCACCCGCTCACCTCCAATACAACTAGGGTTGCCAACTCTGAAAAGTTCAAAATCGGGACAGAGCCATCAAAAATGCGGGACTTGGCTGAAAAATGCGGGACAACATTAGAATTCTTTATTTTATTTAATACTTCCTTTTATTCTTTGAGAAATAAAGGGTATCAAGGATGCCTTTACACCATCGCTTGGTTCCTTGATATTGTTTAGATCTCTTTCCAACTCTTGCCCAATTCATGAAAAAACCAAAAAATAAATCCAAATCGTTTTGAAAAATAAAATATATGAAAAATAAATGATATAGCCTGTTTTAAAAGAGAAGAACATTTTCGCGCATGTTTGAGAATAAGATAATAATTTGGAGAGTGTTCTTCATTCTGATTGGTCGACAAAAATAAAATTCAATATCCTCTGAGCAGAAAAATAAATGAAAAAATGAATGTATATTCCTGAATTTTGTTGATCATCGCAACTGCGCTGCGGAAGTACTGAATTTTATTTTTCAAAATCAACCAATCAAAATTAAAAAAAAAATTTGCGTAAAAAAATATTTTGTCGTCCGTAATTTCACTTCACAATTCTTTCTTGGAAAATAATTTATTTTTTATGTAATGTACTTATTTTATTTCTCTTTCAAGATGCAGGTTGCTGCAGGCCGTTGGTGCAACACCGTACTTGTGCGATCATTTGTTCTAAATGTTTGCGCATTTATGTATTAAGAAAAACAGTAAAAAACATTCCAAAACATTATAAAGTTCAGCGAACAGAACAAAAAGAGCAAGAAACTACGCTCTAAAAAATTTTCTAGCTTTAGAAATAATTTCTCCCTGCGCATCGAAAAATGAAACTAAAAAATGTTCTTTTCTTTTGAAACGAGCTATTAATTTATTTTGATAATAAAATTGAACGGTTTATGAAACTGTGTTTCATGTCGAATTGGAAATTCAGATACAAACAATCTTAAGTTCTCAAATGCGGGACAAAAGGTGTCCCGCAAGGGGTCGTCGCGGGACGCTAAAAAATTAGCTGAAATGCGGGACGTCCCGCGAAATCCGGGACAGTTGGGAACCCTAAATACAACCCTTAAATTGAAAACTCAATAAATAAGCTTTTGTTAAACCTACGGAGATAGAATTTGGTACGTATGTTTTTTATAACAATCCGTAGATGTTTTTGATATATGGACGTCATCCACTAACGAACACTCCTACCTCCCATACAACCCAAAAATTGAAACTGCATAAATAAGCTTATGTTTGTCGTACAGAGATTAAATTTGGTACGTTTTTATTTTATAATAAAACGAACATGTTTCAAAAAAATTGACGTCATCCACCCACGGACACGCCTACCTCACATACAACCCTTAAAATTAGCTTATTTTTGTCCTACAGAAATAAAATTTCTTATGTATTTTATATTTGTGTTTTATATATGTTTATGTATATGTATTTAGTATCAGAACTAAGATGTATTCAAAAACTGGGCGTCATCCATCCACAAACACGGCCACCTCCCACACAACCCACAATACCGAAAACACAATAAAAGCATTAAGGGAGTATTCCTGGTTGGAAGGCTGTGTTTGGACCCTTTTTGAAAAACTTCTCATTTAAAAAGCAAAATCATATTAATTTTTTTTTTATTTATTAAAAACATATTAAATTAAATACAAAATTTTTTTCCTCTGTACGAGGGACAACTTATCTGTATCTGGCTTATCTGTAATAAAAAAATAAACGGCATTAGATTAAGTGCAGATGTAATTCTAGTCTCTACTTCAATCATAGTTTTGCGATTATTTTTTACCAATTTTTAAAAAATAGTTTATTTTTTTAGTTTATTTAGTGTAAAAAAATTAGTAAAAAATTTTTTAAAATTGTGATTGAGACTGAGACCAGAATGGTAACAATTCTGCATCGATTGCATTTTATTTCATCAAAATCAGGTTAGAATTACTGCGCAATCTGGGCCGCAAGCTCGAAAAACGTAATTTCGAGACAAACGCGTATAAGTTTGAAGTTATTTTTTTGTATAAAAAACAATTTAAATGAAAAATTTGAGCATGCAGTTTTAGAAACTCGACAATTCTACGTCGATTGCACTTGGTATCATCAAAATCGGTTCAGTAGAACCGGAGAAAAGTAACTTCGAAGTTCAAAAATAAGATTTTGAAAAAACTCAAAGAAAATTTTAGTCAATAAGACATTTTTTTTTTAAATACTTACATATATAAATCTGCAATGCCAGCCTCATAAAGAACTCCTTCCTCTTCTTCAAAAATTGAGGACTCAGCGGCTCTTTGTGCTCTTCGGGCTGTTCTACCTTCTTTTGATGCGGCCAGAGCTCTGGCGTCGGACCTTTTCAAACGTTCTTCGTTCCGAGACTTGGCGAAATCATATGTGCCGTTAATTTTTTAAACTCGATTTTTCCTTCACATTTGGCACATATCAGCAGATTAGCAATCGCCGAGAAAACTCTATAAAACTTAAAAATGCAATTCTCCGTTTTGTTGTCAATGCTTATATCTTCGTTTTCATTATTTTTAAATTTTTTCCCAATGTACTTGTGAATTCGGTGTCCTCATCTCTTTCGTGTTGGATGTTAAATATCATAGCTATAAAAATATGCAAAAAAAAATCGAAAAAAATTATTTCCAACTAGGATTACTCCCTTAACGGGGGACATGACATTGGTCGTTTTTTAAATCGAATTTTTTTATAATTTTGTATTTTCTAAAGATTCTAAGAATCTAAAATATAAATTTCTAATTTTATTGAACAATTTTTATCGGGTTCAAAAGTTAACCGAATTAATGAGAGCGCATTTTAATTTTTCTTGCATTTTTCTTTGTTCACAAACATTGAACGCGTTTATATCGAAACCATGTTTTTCATAGTGGTTGCGGCACTAAAGCGTTCATTTTTTACGATTTTTTTTTTTGTTTTTTGTATTTTTTTAAACTTGATTTGCTATTGTATAACACGAGCTTTTTTTAAATTTTTTTTCGATTTTTTATGAATTTTTAAAGTCGATATTTTTTTCGAAAAAACACACTTTCAAATTTGGAACTTCACCAAAAATTGAAAAAAAATTTAACTTGGCCAGCTCCTCTTTGTATTGCCTGACTAGTTAAGAGTTGGTTTAAAGCGAACCTAGAGCTATGATGGCTGCTAGGCTGTTCGACAAAATGTTTTTTCGACCTATTGTCCGACAGTATTTCTTTGTGCGTCTTACATAGAGAACACAACTTTACAGCACAACTTTTCAAAACAAAATCAAATTACTTGAGAGCCATTCAACTAAAATAACCTACAGTTGGCATTCAGTTTTGAGTACAAAATTTAGCATATCTTAATTGAAAAGTGACAGCAAAAGAATAATCGACAAATACTCATTCAATAAGAAGAATTAACCAAATGTGCTAAGATGTATTAGCAAACTAATGGAACTCCAGTGCACTGCCACATATGCAATATATATAACAAACTCATTTTATAGCACTTTGGTCAGTCAATCTATCTTCTGCTGGTGACACTTGTGCAGACTCAACCAAATGCAATCAGTGAGCTCTGCTCTATTAAGTGATGGAAGGTCTTAACTTTTTTTCGTATTTTCTGTCCTGCTGATTGGAAAAATGCTAAAAATTGCAAAGAAATGGCACACAAACAAGAGAAGCAATGAACAGAGTGTAGCAAAATAGTTTATCAAGCTATTCGTACTATGTAACTAGTTCCTTAGAGACAGAGGCAGAGCAAGTCGAATGCACAACATGGCGATAAACGTTAAATGCTTGAACTTGTCCATCTTCATTAGAATGGACACGCCTTTGCTCACATGCTTCGTTTCCGTTTCCGTTTAAGTTTTCGATTTTGTTTTCGTTTTTGTTAACGTTGCATTTCCCGTTCGTTACGATTCCTCATGTGTGTGTGTGTGTGTGTGTTTGTGTGTCATACCATTGTACGAGTGAGTGGGTATGACAGTCGTTATTGAATAGATTGCAAACGGTTTCTTTTCCCTTTTTGCATTCTATTGAGTAAGATTTTCTCTCTTTTTTTTCTACTGCTCGGTGCTCTATGCTCTGTGCTGCTGAGCTGTGTATCAGTTGCCAGTGTCAAGTCTAGACATTAATATTAGATGAGCTTGTTTGACTTTCGGGTTGTTGGTCTGTGCGACTTTATCCTTCCTTCCTTCCGTGCTTCCTTCCTGCTGCCACCCATCCGGCCAACATGCCTTCAAGTGTCTGACCCAAGGGTATTTGCTGGGTTAGCTGATTATAAAGATGCGAGTGTGTGTTGTCGTCGTTGTCCTTTATCATTGTCCTGCTGCTATTTGTTCTGGCTTATTTTGGGTTCGTTCTCGGTCACTATGACATGAAGGAACTTTAAATGTTAGTGTAGTTATTGTTGTTGTTGTAAAGGTCAACGTTTAAGTATCTCTGTTGTGTCCATTTTTGTTTATTTATTTCTTATTTTGATTCATGTGCTTTGGCCCGAACTCGATCGATAGGACACATCGTTTATCTTTTTCCGGTTATTTGTAGCCGAGTTCCGTATTGCCACCAATCAAGCTCCATGTCTAACAAACGCACACACACGTGAATATTTTCTTGGGCTTCCGCTTTTCGGTACGTTTCTGCTTACTTTAGTTAAGCCCAGCAAGCGAGATTTACTTTGTATAGCTAGCCAACGGCATGATTGTTCTTCGTGTGTTACCCTTGTTTGTTAGCTCCAGGGTACCCACAGGCGGCTTATTTACTTCATTTCATAGCTATTTCAGTTTGGATTTTAGTTGTGTATTTATATTGTCGTTGATTCAAGGACTTAGCATTAGTGTGTGGCACTGTGAACCAATATCCGGATTTAGACACAAGGATGTCGTTATGTGTGTGTGCGACCATGTTAAAGGCAGTGATTTTGAACGAGTAGTTGGCTCATTAGTTGTGGTAATCAATAGAATCAAAATACCAACAAAACTCAGCATAGACCAGGGACAGTCGTTGCTGGCTGCTTCCTACACATTATGTTTAACTTCAAAAAATGTTTTAAGGATACAAAAAAGATAAAGAATTTTTAAAAATTCTTCATTAAAAGCTCGGTCAAAGTCCTTTCAAGGGCTGAAATGGCCAATTTGGTTTTGTTTTGTTTGTTTCAATGTGTGCAGCAATTTTTAGAAATGTAATTTTTCAGGACAGGGTGAAGTAATCCAAAATGATACAAAAACGCTTTCACAAAAACAAGATTGAAACTTTATAAATTTAAACCGAATAGAAACGAAATAGTAGAATCTTCAATCCATTGGAATGTTTAGGGCTTTGGATATGGATATGGATATGGGAATGGATATGGATATGGATATGGATATGGATATGGATATGGATATGGATATGGATATGGATATGGATATGGATATGGATATGGATATGGATATGGATATGGATATGGATATGGATATGGATATGGATATGGATATGGATATGGATATGGATATGGATATGGATATGGATATGGATATGGATATGGATATGGATATGGATATGGATATGGATATGGATATGGATATGGATATGGATATGGATATGGATATGGATATGGATATGGATATGGATATGGATATGGATATGGATATGGATATGGATATGGATATGGATATGGATATGGATATGGATATGGATATGGATATGGATATGGATATGGATATGGATATGGATATGGATATGGATATGGATATGGATATGGATATGGATATGGATATGGATATGGATATGGATATGGATATGGATATGGATATGGATATGGATATGGATATGGATATGGATATGGATATGGATATGGATATGGATATGGATATGGATATGGATATGGATATGGATATGGATATGGATATGGATATGGATATGGATATGGATATGGATATGGATATGGATATGGATATGGATATGGATATGGATATGGATATGGATATGGATATGGATATGGATATGGATATGGATATGGATATGGATATGGATATGGATATGGATATGGATATGGATATGGATATGGATATGGATATGGATATGGATATGGATATGGATATGGATTAAGATATGGATTATGATTTGGATATGGATTATTCAATATGTAAAATACAAGAGTTATAGTTTAATGAGCAAAACAAATGATCTGTTCGACCAAAACATTCGTCGAGTGTAAATTTTATTAAGTTTTTTTATATTCTAGTCTAGAAGCATTCTAGACTTTTACTTCGCAAAGAAATTAATTGTCAAAGATTTTCTTAATAGACTCCCATTAATGAATCCTTTCAATCGTTCATTTAAGAATTTAAGTCATCAAATTCTAGATTATGCCTTACAAGATTATTTCAATAAAGTCATTATAACATCTTAGTAAAGCCAGAAACAGCCCATTCAGGGCTTAATGACCTTCACTGCCAATCAAGCAGCGAAATGTGTTTTTTTTTTTCAAGCTCAATTTTCAAACACATTATAAGAATCTGCATTCTGAACGTGCCAAACTCACCCGCCTGTCCGAAAGTAAATTGGCAATCCAATTATTTTTCTGCTTTGAATCTCCTTTCAATTACAGCCGAGAAATTTTACAATGAGCCGAAAGATTGAAACGGATACTCAGAACAAAGACAACGATGAAAATTAAGCGTAAATGAGAAAAGTCTGTTTATGGCGTCAAATAGGTATGTTATTTAAGAATTAACTCTGTTATTAAGAGTTAATTAATAAAATAATTAATAAGTTTCTTCATTAATAAAATCAGCAACTTATTGGATTTTAGCCAAATAAATCACATTAGTTGCTCTCAATAACGTTCATATGAAGTTGCTACAAATTGCATCTAATAATAATAAAGAAGAAGAAATACTACCAAGAAGCAGAAGAACACAAAGAAGAAAGCAAATACATGCAGCGTATTAAATCCGACTGTGTATTGATTATATATTTTATTTTGTATATTTTTATAATTTCTTTTCTTTTTTTTCCTAAGTTTTCCAGTGAGGATTACAGATGCTTTTTATTTTGGTTATTTTATGTTGAAAACATGTCTGAAAGCAGACATGCTGCTGGTTAAAAAAAAACGTGTCTAGAATTTGTAATGGTTTAGCCCTGATTTAATTGAAATTGGATTGAGATTTAAGGATTTTTCTTTAGATAAAATCATTGCTTATAGTTTTGGTTTCTACTCGAAAAAAGAAGCCTCATTAAACAAAAGTTTTCTGCAATATTCTGGATTTTGCTTGAAATAAATTCGCGAAAGGACGAAAAATACATAAATTCACTACATTTACAACATAATGCTTTTAAGCAGTGGTATAGTTAATAAAGAATTACATGTACTCATCACATAAATATGTGCCGCAGGTATATAAATGCATGTGGTGGTTAAATTCGAGCTGTACTCATCGCATAACTGTTGTAAGGAATTTTGAGTATTGAGTACAGTTCAGTTATCTAAATAAGAAATATGCTTTAGACCAACTATTTGCTTAACAAAATCTGTACATTATAATACTGCAGGATAACAACACACATTGTTCGGAAAAATCTCACTTTTTTACATCTACCTCATTATAACTCCTTCCATCAAAACAAGCATTTTAACTATTCAAAATAAGTTACATTCTTATCAACATTCTTATCAAAAACAGTCAATTGTTTGACGGCACACTGTTGCTTCCAAAATGGTTTTATTTCAAGTTATCACACGCAAGGAAATTTTTCGTTTACCGCAACGGTAAAATTCACCACCTATACTTCGTTTGCAATCCGTATTTACCGCAAACGAATATTCGGTTGTCATCAAATTAAAAATATATCTTACTTGAAACGAAAAAACAACGAACTAAATGAAATTTGATCATTGTAGTGGAAGTTCAAGTTTAGCCGAGTGTGCTAGCGTTCGAGTCTACAACTCGATTGACCTGGCTTCAATACCGACAAGAACAGCAAACATTTTTTTTTTAAATATTTTTTTTTCAAGTAAAACTATTTTGACGGTTATTTTTGATCAAGCAGTTAATGAAACAGAATTAGAATTTCAATAATTAAATTAAAATTTTTGATACTTACACAGCCAGGATTCGAATCCATGCGCCTCAGTCAGTTAGACGGAAAATTTTGTTAACGACATGAAGCTTTAAATATTTAATGAAGGGTCTCCGACACTTTTTAATACCAGATGCACCTTGATTGCAGTTGACGTTTCAATGGCTAGTATAGATAACTTTGTGAAGGCATAGAAAAAAGCGAGTCCGGTATAGAAAAGTATATATATTTTTGATCAAAGTCACCTCGTGAGTCTATATATCCATGTGAGTCCGTCCGCCTGTTCGTCTGTGTGCTGTCCATAAACATAAGATAAAAAGAAGGAGTTGAGATAATTGGATGAAACTGGAATCAAGGATCTGCACAATTTAATATTTTTTGAATCCGCCCACGGACACGCCTACCTCCCATACAAAACAAAAATTTAAAACTGCATAAGTAAGCTCATAAATAAACTACAACAATAAAATATGGTACGTATTTTGGTATGCATTTTCAAT
The DNA here is from genome assembly GCA_958299015.1 of Tetanocera ferruginea. NCBI lineage: Eukaryota > Metazoa > Arthropoda > Insecta > Diptera > Sciomyzidae > Tetanocera > Tetanocera ferruginea. The sequence continues at coordinate 100,801,013 of OY282642.1, read as the reverse complement.
CAAAACAGGGATGTCTTCGAAAATGGGTGTCATCTGTCTATGGACACGCTCACCTCCCAAATTAAAAACTCAATAAATAAGCTTTTGTTGTACCTACAGAGATAAAATTTAGTACGAATGTTTTTTAATAACAAAAAACCGGAGACTTTTTGAAAAATCGATTTCATCCGCCTACGGACACGCCTACCTCCCAAGCAAAAAAAAATTTTAAATTGCATAAATAAGCCTATGTTTGTCTTAAAGAGATAAAATTTGGTACGTATGTATTTTATAACAAAGCAAAGATGTTTTTAAAAATGGTCGTCATCCAATCACGGACACGCCTACATCCGATATAGTCCAAAAAATTTAAAACTCAATAATCTACAGAGATAAAATTTGGTATATATCTTTTTTATACCAAAATTAAGATGTGTTCAAAAATTGGGCATAATCCATTCTCAAACACGCCTAACTCCCATATAACCCACCATATCGAAAATACTATAAAGGCATAAACATGTGAGCTACTGGAATAAAGCTTGGTATGTGTAAATTTTTCATCAAAATTGAAATGCATATAAAATATGGGCTTTATCCGCCCACGGATACGTCCATTTTTAATACTATAATTGCTTTTTGAAAAAGTAGCTTTAGGGTATTTCACAGTCGGGCTAGACTGACATTAGATATTATTTACTTGTTATGCCCCCATGCGTACTGCGTAAGGGGTATATTAATTTTGCCAGGACGTGTGTAACGCCCATGTGTAACGTATAGGAAAGTATATATTCTTGATCAGCATCACCACCTGAGTTGATTAAGCCATGTCCGTCTGTCTGTCAACACGATTACAGCAGTAATTTTTTTTCTAAAAAGCGAAGGTAAAGTTCGAGAACAAGCTAGATTGGATGAAAACCACGCCTACCTCCCATACAACTCAACCCCAATAATGAAAAAGCCATAAAACACGCTCACCTCTCATATAACCCCAAAATTGAAAACTATATTAAAAGGCTTCTGTCGAAGCTAACTACATAAAATTAGGTATTTATTCACTTCATATCAAAACTAAGGCGTGTTAGAAAAATGGGCATCATTCACAAACGAACACGCCCATCTCCCATACAACCCCAAAATTACAAAACAAATAAGCTTCACTTTAAGGACATGACATTGGCCATTTTTTTATAATTTTGTATTTTAGTAAATATTCTTAAAATTCTAAGAAAAAACATTTCATGGAAAAATTCTTACGGGTTCAAAAGTTATAGACGGATTAGTGAGAGCGTATTTTTATTTTTCGCCTTTTTTCCGTTGTTCACAAACTTTGTAAGCATTTATCTCGAAACCATGTTTTTCGTACTGGTTGCTGCACTAGCGGGTTCATTTTTTGACGAAATTTTTTTTTTTTGTACTTTTGTAAGCTGGATTCGCTATCGTATGACACGAGTTTTTTAAATTTTTTTTCGATTTTTTTATGAATTTTTAAAGTCAATATTTTTTTCGAAAAAACACACTTTCAAATTTAGAACATCACGATAAATTGAAAAAAAGCTCCTGTCATACGATAACCAATTTTGTTAAGATTTAAAAGTCATTTTTTTCAAGATCGGACAATTTTTGCGACTCCCAGCGCTGCAACCACGAGGCTCCGTTTTATTCTCTGCCGCCAGTTTGGAGCTCTATAAAACCATGTTGGAGTGAAAAATATATTTTTTTTGAATTTTTTTCTTGTAACTTGTTCAATTCTCTACAATAATAAATTTTGGAAATGATGTTTTTTTTTACTGAGTTATGAATTTTTAATAAAAGTTCTGTTTTCTCTGCCACGAATGTTATGTCCCACCTTAAGCTACAGCCAAAAAATTGGATACGTTTGTTTTTTATATCAAAACTAAATCGTGAAAAAAGTGGGCAATTTAATTATTTAACACTTACGAATTGGCCTTGGGGGTATTTTAACTTCGGCCAAGACGAAGATATAACTTACTAGTTTTCTTATAGATTTGAGATCTTTAAGCACGAAAATCGCAAAAGAAATAAATTTTTAAAAGGTTACGGTTATTTTTAAACAAATTTTCCCAAACAAGTTTGTCTGCAACTCTAATTCACTGTTATTAATTTTTCAATTTTTTTTTACCAGCCCGTATTGAAACCGTCATTGTAGCTACTATACTCACAAGACCACTTAGCTAAGGCTTATTGTCTGCCGCAGTGACTGTTCAAAGTTATTATTTTCTTAGTTTTTCATACTGCATATATTACCACAGCCACTCTTTCACACCAACTTCAGACATCCTTTATGACTGTTGCATTACTTGCCCGGATATACATTCGCACTTTAGCTTCGTGTTAGACACACAACGACAAGGAGTGTTTTGCAGTATAACAAAAGTATGTTTGCTCTTTTGCTCAACATCCTCTTTTTCAACGTTCTCAGTCTGAATGAAGTCTATCGATGAACTTGGCTTTTGCAATATTAATTCATATCTGCTTTTTATAAATGTGCTTTTTTGCTAGCGAATAATGATTTTTTTTCACATTCTATTTTAATATTGTGCCATATATTTTTAATATTTTTCATTTTCTTCCTTCATTTCAGTTGTCATTTCTTTCATTACTCTTTAATTTTGCATCAGTCTTCATTATTTAAAATTTGTCATTGTTATGCAGTGGTTCAGCGCTATATTTAATGGGTATTTTTATGTTTATGTGTGTGTGTGTGTGTGTGTGTGTGTGTGTGTGTGTGTGTGTGTGTGTGTGTGTGTATTTTTTTTAATATTTTGTATTCACTGTAGTTCGTTGAGCTTTTTTCTACCATTACCCTCTACAATCTATTTGCTGCTGTCTAAAAGCTTGTTTTGTATGATTGTTAAAATCTTCAAACCATTCTTCTACATTATAACATGTTATTTTGTGAAAAAGGTTTTCCATATCCTGACATGAACTTCATTTTTCATTCCTCTTTTGCACAGATTTGCTATAACGAGTTTCATTTCATCACCTCTTCTGTCCATCAGCTCTAATGCATCAACACTGCATTTGGTTGAGTTTCATTTTTGACTGATTCGTACGGTTGCTGTACTGCACGGTTTTTTTTGTACCTACTATTTTTCATAAGCCATAAGTAAAAAGAAACGATTTGCTTACTATCAAGTTGTTCATGTTCTTGTTGTTGTTGTTGCTTTTTGTTGTTGGTAGTATGCAGTACTGATGCTCTTTGCTTCCGGCTTAGTTTCCTTTTCAGTTCGTTTCAAATTCTACTTAATAAGTAAATTAGTTTCAATTTTCTTTCACTCCTTTTTTTTGCTTCTTTTTTCTGCCTCTTTTGTAGCTGCATATATTTCACCAAGCTAACTAATATGAGTACTGTTTGTGTGGTTATAGCTATAAAAACAGCATAACAGTATGAAAAACACATTTTTCTCTGCAATTGAATTCATAAACTTTTTATAAAGTGTTTGCTTTTTGCTCTCACTATCCAGTTTTTATGATGTTTTTATGATTTTCATATTTTTTATTTTTTTGTTTTATGCAACTCCTATCTACTGAACGCCAAATTGTTTTCGCTGTGTGCATTTATAATTTTATATGCACTGTAAAATAAATAAAATATAAGCATTACTTTTCACCGTCTCATTTGTTTAAATGAAAGTTAAAGTTCGTGTAACATTAGCTGAAATGTAAAAATTAACACTTTCGTTGTTGTGATCCATTATAGCGGAAGTTTTTGTTCAAATATTCTATAATTTAATAAATAATTTAACACTTGATTGGTGTTAATAACTCTATTACTTGAATGTGTTGAATTTGCAAATTGACTTTGTTTCTTTCAATTTTGGCATCATACTTTTTTAACCAACCTTCAAGCAAATTTTTATAACGTAAATTTCAAAGAAAAAAATTTGTACCTTAGCTTATATGAATGCGTATAATTTTAGATTTAAAATGAATACTCTATGATTTCATCAGTTATATATTGCTTATTAATAACTGTTATGAAATCTATATAATTAATAGGCTAAGTTTTTGGAGTTTACTCCTTTAGAATCGATTTGCATATAAAGAAATTATATTAGGGGGTAAAGTCAAATTTTCAACTATTTTTCGTTACGTTTGAATTTTCAACTATTTTTTGCGTTATGGTTGAATTTTCAACTTTTTTTCGTTACGTTTGAATTTTCAACTATTTTTGCGTTATGCTTGGCCAATCGAATGCAATGGAATTATCAAGGTCACAGGCAGATCATTGGCACTTTAATGGATTCCATGGAGAATTTGGACAAAAGTGGAAGATTCTATGGCCATTCGGATGCAATGGGATTATCAAGGTCATAGGCGGGTCATTAGCACTTTAATGGATTCCATGGATTCCATGGAGGTGACAGGGGAGTCATTGGAACTTTTATTGGTTGAAGCAACATTTGGACCAAAATGGATGATTCTATGGCCAATCGGATGCAATGGGATTATCTGAGGTCATAGGCGGGTCATTGGAACTTTTATGGGTTCCATGGAACATTTGGACCAAAATGGATGATTCTATGGCCAAACGGATGCAATGGGATTATCTGAGGTCATAGGCGGGTCATTGGACTTTTATGGGTTCCATGGAACATTTGGACCAAAATGGATGATTCTATGTCCAATCGGATGCAATGGGATTATGTGAGGTCAAAGGCGGGTCATTGTGTCTTTTGAAGGTTCCAAGGAACATTTGGACCAAAATGGATGATTCTATGGCCAATCGGATGCAATGGGATTATCTGAGGTCATAGGCGGGTCATTGGAACTTTTATGGGTTCCATGGAACATTTGGACCAAAATGGGTGATTCTATGGCCAATCGGATGCAATGGGATTATCTGAGGTCATAGGCGGGTCATTGGAGCTTTTATGGGTTCCATGGAACATTTGGACCAAAATGGATGATTCTATGGCCAAACGGATGCAATGGGATTATCTGAGATCATAGGCGGGTCATTGGAACTTTTATGGGTTCCATGGAACATTTGGACCAAAATGGATGATTCTATGTCCAATCGGATGCAATGGGATTATGTGAGGTCACAGGCGGGTCATTGTGTCTTTTGAAGGTTCCAAGGAACATTTGGACCAAAATGGATGATTCTATGGCCAATCGGATGCAATGGGATTATCTGAGGTCATAGGCGGGTCATTGGAACTTTTAATGGTCCCATGGAACATTTGGACCAAAATGGGTGATTCTATGTCCAATCGGATGCAATGGGATTATCTGAGGTCATAGGCGGGTCATTGGAACTTTTATGGGTTCCATGGAACATTTGGTCCAAAATGGATGATTCTATGGCCAAACGGATGCAATGGGATTATCTGAGATCATAGACGGGTCATTGGAACTTTTATGGGTTCCATGGAACATTTGGACCAAAATGGGTGATTCTATGGCCAATCGGATGCAATGGGATTATCTGAGGTCATAGGCGGGTCATTGGAACTTTTATGGGTTCCATGGAACATTTGGTCCAAAATGGATAATTCTATGGCCAAACGGATGCAATGGGATTATCTGAGATCATAGACGGGTCATTGGAACTTTTATGGGTTCCATGGAACATTTGGACCAAAATGGGTGATTCTATGTCCAATCGGATGCAATGGGATTATGTGAGGTCATAGGCGGGTCATTGTGTCTTTTGTAGGTTCCAAGGAACATTTAGACCAAAATGGATGATTCTATGGCCAATCGGATGCAATGGGATTATCTGAGGTCATAGGCGGGTCTTTTGTAGGTTCCAAGGAACATTTGGACCAAAATGGGTGATTCTATGGCCAATCGGATGCAATGGGATTATCTGAGGTCATAGGCGGGTCATTGGAACTTTTATGGGTTCCATGGAACATTTGGACCAAAATGGGTGATTCTATGTCCAATCGGATGCAATGGGATTATGTGAGGTCATAGGCGGGTCATTGGAACTTTTATGGGTTCCATGGAACATTTGGACCAAAATGGATGATTCTATGGCCAAACGGATGCAATGGGATTATCTGAGGTCATAGGCGGGTCATTGGAACTTTTATGGGTTCCATGGAACATTTGGACCAAAATGGGTGATTCTATGTCCAATCGGATGCAATGGGATTATGTGAGGTCATAGGCGGGTCATTGTGTCTTTTGTAGGTTCCAAGGAACATTTGGACCAAAATGGGTGATTCTATGGCCAATCGGATGCAATGGGATTATCTGAGGTCATAGGCGGGTCATTGGAACTTTTATGGGTTCCATGGAACATTTGGACCAAAATGGATGATTCTATGGCCAAACGGATGCAATGGGATTATCTGAGGTCATAGGCGGGTCATTGGAACTTTTATGGGTTCCATGGAACATTTGGACCAAAATGGGTGATTCTATGGCCAATCGGATGCAATGGGATTATCTGAGGTCATAGGCGGGTCATTGGAACTTTTATGGGTTCCATGGAACATTTGGACCAAAATGGGTGATTCTATGGCCAATCGGATGCAATGGGATTATCTGAGGTCATAGGCGGGTCATTGGAACTTTTATGGGTTCCATGGAACATTTGGACCAAAATGGGTGATTCTATGGCCTATCGGATGCAATGGGATTATCTGAGGTCATAGGCGGGTCATTGGAACTTTTATGGGTTCCATGGAACATTTGGACCAAAATGGGTGATTCTATGGCCAATCGGATGCAATGGGATTATCTGAGGTCATAGGCGGGTCATTGGAACTTTTAATGGTCCCATGGAACATTTGGACCAAAATGGGTGATTCTATGGCCAATCGGATGCAATGGGATTATCTGAGGTCATAGGCGGGTCATTGGAACTTTTATGGGTTCCATGGAACATTTGGTCCAAAATGGATAATTCTATGGCCAATCGGATGCAATGGGATTATCTGAGGTCATAGGCGGGTCATTGGAACTTTTATGGGTTCCATGGAACATTTGGTCCAAAATGGATGATTCTATGGCCAAACGGATGCAATGGGATTATCTGAGATCATAGACGGGTAATTGAACTTTAATGGGTTCCATGGAACATTTGGACCAAAATGGGTGATTCTATGGCCAATCGGATGCAATGGGATTATCTGAGGTCATAGGCGGGTCATTGGAACTTTTATGGGTTCCATGGAACATTTGGACCAAAATGGGTGATTCTATGGCCAATCGGATGCAATGGGATTATCTGAGGTCATAGGCGGGTCATTGGAACTTTTAATGGTCCCATGGAACATTTGGACCAAAATGGGTGATTCTATGGCCAATCGGATGCAATGGGATTATCTGAGGTCATAGGCGGGTCATTGGAACTTTTATGGGTTCCATGGAACATTTGGACCAAAATGGGTGATTCTATGGCCAATCGGATGCAATGGGATTATCTGAGGTCATAGGCGGGTCATTGGAACTTTTAATGGTCCCATGGAACATTTGGACCAAAATGGGTGATTCTATGGCCAATCGGATGCAATGGGATTATCTGAGGTCATAGGCGGGTCATTGGAACTTTTATGGGTTCCATGGAACATTTGGACCAAAATGGGTGATTCTATGGCCAATCGGATGCAATGGGATTATCTGAGGTCATAGGCGGGTCATTGGAACTTTTATGGGTTCCATGGAACATTTGGTCCAAAATGGATGATTCTATGGCCAAACGGATGCAATGGGATTATCTGAGATCATAGACGGGTCATTGGAACTTTTATGGGTTCCATGGAACATTTGGACCAAAATGGGTGATTCTATGGCCAATCGGATGCAATGGGATTATCTGAGGTCATAGGGGGGTCATTGGAACTTTTATGGGTTCCATGGAACATTTGGACCAAAATGGATGATTCTATGGCCAAATGGATGCAATGGGATTATCTGAGATCATAGACGGGTCATTGGAACTTTTATGGGTTCCATGGAACATTTGGACCAAAATGGGTGATTCTATGGCCAATCGGATGCAATGGGATTATCTGAGGTCATAGGCGGGTCATTGGAACTTTTATGGGTTCCATGGAACATTTGGACCAAAATGGGTGATTCTATGCTCAATCGGATGCAATGGGATTATGTGAGGTCACAGGCGGGTCATTGTGTCTTTTGTAGGTTCCATGGAACATTTGGACCAAAATGGATGATTCTATGGCCAATCGGATGCAATGGGATTATCTGAGGTCATAGGCGGGTCATTGGAACTTTTATGGGTTCCATGGAACATTTGGACCAAAATGGGTGATTCTATGGCCAATCGGATGCAATGGGATTATCTGAGGTCATAGGCGGGTCATTGGAACTTTTATGGGTTCCATGGAACATTTGGACCAAAATGGATGATTCTATGGCCAAACGGATGCAATGGGATGATCTGAGGTCATAGGCGGGTCATTGGAACTTTTAATGGTTCCATGGAACATTTGGACCAAAATGGGTGATTCTATGGCCAATCGGATGCAATGGGATTATCTGAGGTCATAGGCGGGTCATTGGAACTTTTATGGGTTCCATGGAACATTTGGACCAAAATGGGTGATTCTATGGCCAATCGGATGCAATGGGATTATCTGAGGTCATAGGCGGGTCATTGGAACTTTTATGGGTTCCATGGAACATTTGGACCAAAATGGGTGATTCTATGGCCAATCGGATGCAATGGGATTATCTGAGGTCATAGGCGGGTCATTGGCACTTTTATGGGTTCCATGGAACATTTGGACAAAAATGGGTGATTCTATGGCCAATCGGATGCAATGGGATTATCTGAGGTCATAGGCGGGTCATTGGAACTTTTATGGGTTCCATGGAACATTTGGACCAAAATGGATGATTCTATGGCCAAACGGATGCAATGGGATTATCTGAGATCATAGGCGGGTCATTGGAACTTTTATGGGTTCCATGGAACATTTGGACCAAAATGGGTGATTCTATGGCCAATCGGATGCAATGGGATTATCTGAGGTCATAGGCGGGTCATTGGAACTTTTATGGGTTCCATGGAACATTTGGACCAAAATGGGTGATTCTATGGCCAATCGGATGCAATGGGATTATCTGAGATCATAGACGGGTCATTGGAACTTTTATGGGTTCCATGGAACATTGCTACCAAAATAGATGATTCTATGCCCAATCGGATGCAATGGGATGATCTGAGGTCACAGGAAGGTCATTGGAACTTTTAATGGTCCCATGGAACATTTGGACCAAAATGGGTGATTCTATGGCCAAACGGATGCAATGGGATTATCTGAGGTCATAGGCGGGTCATTGGAACTTTTAATGGTTCCATGGAACATTTGGACCAAAATGGGTGATTCTATGGCCAATCGGATGCAATGGGATTATCTGAGGTCATAGGCGGGTCATTGGAACTTTTATGGGTTCCATGGAACATTTGGACCAAAATGGGTGATTCTATGGCCAATCGGATGCAATGGGATTATCTGAGATCATAGACGGGTCATTGGAACTTTTATGGGTTCCATGGAACATTGCTACCAAAATAGATGATTCTATGCCCAATCGGATGCAATGGGATTATCTGAGGTCATAGACGGGTCATTGGAACTTTTAATGGTCCCATGGAACATTTGGACCAAAATGGGTGATTCTATGGCCAATCGGATGCAATGGGATTATCTGAGGTCATAGGCGGTTCATTGGAACTTTTAATGGTCCCATAGAACATTTGGACCAAAATGGGTGATTCTATGGCCAATCGGATGCAATGGGATTATCTCAGGTCATAGGCGGTTCATTGGAACTTTTAATGGTCCCATAGAACATTTGGACCAAAATGGGTGATTCTATGGCCAATCGGATGCAATGGGATTATCTGAGTTCATAGATGGGTCATTGGAACTTTTATGGGTTCCATGGAACATTTGGACCAAAATAGGTGATTCTATGGCCAATCGGATGCAATGGGATTATCTGAGTTCATAGACGGGTCATTGGAACTTTTATGGGTTCCATGGAACATTTCTACCAAAATGGATGATTCTATGGCCAATCGGATGCAATGGGATTATCTGAGGTCATAGACGGGTCATTGGAACTTTTAATGGTTCCATGGAACATTTGGACCAAAATGGATGATTCTATGTCCAATCGGATGCAATGGGATTATCTGAGTTCACAAGCGGGACATTGATACTTCTATGGGTTCCATGGATTATTCGGACCAAAATGGATGATTCTATGGCCAATCGGATGCAATGGGATTATCTGAGGTCACAAGCGGGTCATTGGAACTTTTGTGGGTTCCATGGTACATTTGGACCAAAATTGATGATTCTATGGCCAATCGGATGCAATGGGATTATCTGAGGTCACAGGTGGGTCATTGGTACTTTTATGGGTTCCATGAGACGATTCGAACAAACTTTATGATACTATTGCCAATCGGATGCAATGGGATTTTCTGAGGTCATTGTCACTTTTATGAATTCTACAAAGCATTTAGACATATATGAATGATTCTGTGGTCAAGCGGATGTAACTGGACTATCTGAGGTCTAGGCTTTGTCATTGAAACTTTGGGTCATGGATTTCATTTTAAAATAACATTTTTGAAAGAAAACCTTAATTTTTATTTAGTTTTTTGGAAGAACACTGAGGACGTCTAGATTTTGTTCTATCATCACGATTTGTAAAAAATTTTACTTAAACTTTTTACGTTTCGAGTTTTAGTTATTTAAATTTTACTGCCTCAGTTGTTGGTATTGACATTATATTTTGGTAATGAAATTAATAATGTTTATATAATGCATGATGAGTTTATATATTTAACCACTTTGCCTATTGTACATGATTATATAAAATTTCAAGGCAATTAATAAGAAGTAAACTCCAATCGCGCGTCCTAGCTGACACGCACATTTTTTTTTTTTGTGACTTCATCTCCTTCCAGACCAATGAACCGATTTTATCAATTCAGATGTCATTAAATTAGGTTTAGGCTGTAGATATGCAAACCACTTGTAAAAATTGTGAATTCGCTTCAGGGGGTTCCCAACCTTTTAAAATAGAAATAAAATGTTTGTATAAAAATCCGCCATTTAATCGATTTGAAATTTAGTTTGAGAAAAGCTTATAAATTGATCGAATTTTAATTTTTTTCAAAACTAAAAGTTTTTAAGCAAAAATATCTTTTATGCATTCCTCAAATGTCAATTGTTCGATAAATGCAGTTCCAAAATCTAAAATTCCACTTTCCGAGCAAACAAGTCAGTCAAATTTTAACAGTTTTCCGATTTCCGATAATGAATTTTCTTAAAATTGACTTTAGTTGTTTAACGTGTATTTTTATCAAACGCCAAGGCAGAGAAAAAAACTGTCTGAAATTTAAAGTTCTATATTTGGAAGCGAATATCTCTGCCACTTTTTAAAAAATTTTATTTATTTCTTTTTTGTATTTAGTTGCAATTAATTGACTTAACAAAAATTACAAAGTTTTTACCGTTACTTAATTATTTATATTTTAATCATTGCTTTTAAGATAAGTCCAATAAAATGAATGTTTTCTCAAAAAATGTATTAAAAATTGTTTTTGTTGTAAAAATACAAAAATTTAAAATTTGCATTTTTTATTTTCTTTCATCTTATATAGTTTATTTAAGACGAATTTGTTTTTTTTTGACAGAAAAATTAATAAATACTATGTGTCATCGAAAAAACAAGGCTACCCCCTATGGTTTTTTGCACGAAATTTTTATACCCTAAACCTGAAAGGTCAGGGTATATTAACTTTGTGCAAACGTTTGTAACGCATAAAACGAAGCGAGTCCGGTATAGAAAAGAATATATATTCTTGATCAGCGTCACCTCGTGAGTCGAGCTATTCATGTCCGTCCGTCCGTCCGTCTGTCCGTCTGTGTGTTGTCCGTATACACAGGATAAGAAGAAGGAGTAGAGATAATTAGATGAAACTACACATGATCACATGCACCCAAGGATCTGCACTATTGAATATTTTTGGAATCCGCCCACGGACACGCCTACCTCCCATACAACGCAAAAATTTAAAACTGTATAACTCAGCTTATAATTTACCTACAACAATAAAATTTAGTGTTTATGTATTTTATGTCAACACAAAGATGATTTCGAAAAATGGACGTCATCCGCTCACGGCCACGCCCACCTCCCATACAACCCAAAAATTGAAAACGCAATAAATAAACCTGTTTTTAATCTACAAAGCTAAAACTAATCACATATGTTTTTTATAACAAAACCAAGATTTTTTGAAAAATGGACATCATCCGCCCACGGACACGCCTACCTCCCATACAACGCGAAAATTGAAAACTGCATAACTCAGCTCATAGTTAACCTACAACAATTAAATTTGGTATGTATGTGTTTTATATCAACACAAAGATGTTTTCGAAAAATGGACGTCATCCGCTTACGGACACGTCCACCTCCCATACAACCCAAAAATTGAAAACGCAATAAATAGGCCTGTGATTAACCTAAAGAGCTAAAATTTGGCACATATGTTTTTTATGAAAAGACAAAGATGGTTTTGAAAAATGGACGTCATCCGCCTACGGACACGCCTACCACCCATACAACCCAAAACGTTTAAAACTCAATAAATAAGGTTATGTTTGTCATAGAGAAATTAAATTTGGTATGTATGTATTTTATACCAAAACTAAGGTTTGTTCCAAAATTGGGATTAATCCGTCTATAAACTCGCCCACCTCTCATAGCGAAAGCTCAAAAAAGGCATTTACTGTGAGCTACAGGAATAAAACTTGGTAGGTAGGTGTAAATTTTTCATCAACATTTAAATGCATATAAAATATAGGCTTCATGCACCAACGGACACGCCCATTAACAATAAAAATTATTCTGTGTTTGAAAAGTGGGTTTAGGGTATTTCATAGTCGGCCTAGACCGACTTTAGACTTTCTTTACTTGTTTTTTTTTTTAAATGTTGTTCTTATATTTTTAAGTCTTCAACAAGCTTCAAAAACAATATATTTGAAAAAAATTGCATTCTAGCTACAACCAATTAAAAGTTATAGCCACGAATCTGTTTTAATCATCCTGCCTATCTATATTATTAATAGGCTAAGGTTTTTTTTATGCCTTCAACTCCTCCCAGATCAATGGACCGATTTCTGGGAGGAGAGTTTTAAGCTTTAGATTTGCAAACCACTTTTAAAAATTGTGATTACGCTTCAGGGGGTTCCCAACCTTTTAAAACAGAAATAAAATTTTTGTACAAAAATCCGTTATTTTATCGATTTGAAATTTAGTTTGAGAAGAGCTTATGAATGATCGAATTTTAGTTCGAATTTTTTTAAAACTAAAAACTTTTACCCAAAATTATCTTTTATGCATTCCTCAAATGTCAATTGTCCGAAAAATGCAGTTCTAAAATCAAAAATTACACTTTCCGAGCAAATAACACAGTCAAATTTCAACGGTTTTCAAAAAAAAAAATTTTTTGGGTTTTTTGGCGTTTTTTCAAATCGATGTTGTAAGTATTCTGTAAGTAACCTTTTATTAATTTCTGAAATATAGCTTAGTACTATTTCTTAAATCTATTTTTTACTGCGTTTTTTTTTACATTAGTTATGTTTTATAGCTTAAAAAGTTAAGCTTCGATGTTTTCGAAAGTTAAGTAATAATGTTTGTCTCAGTAGTAATATTAGTGTAAGTCCGTCTTCGTATTTTGACAGTTACATTTAAAAATTTAGTGTCAAATCATACGTTTTAAGTCAAAGCATTCAGATAATTATCTTTTATATCATTATTGAGGCAGAATATATCGTTATTGAGGAGAAAAGCTGCTTGAGTAGAATATCATATAAACATCTACACAGTAAAAAGTTTGAGGGTAAATTTGATCTTTTTTATAACATTTCTATAGTATAAACTCGTTTTATTCCAAATTTATTATAAGTTTTATCCCACTCAATATTATAAAACTTGCGTTTCCATTCAAACAGCTATTTTACTTCAAAATAGTATACATTTTATAACATGAATTTATAAAACTTACATATTTATTCCAGTTATACACACGAAAACCTCACGGAGCCACTCGGCTTCTCGTACAAGTCGAGTTTTCGAAGCTACCGAACTTCAGCGATGCTAGCAGGCAATCAGTTTGCGTTTCTTCTTCAGTCAGTAATCATGTTATGCGCAAATAGTTCCGTTGAATATTTTTTTTTTTCACATATATTAAGACAAAAATATTGCGCTTGAATTGGAAGCTCTGCCAACATGATCGAACATGCAAATTTCTGAGTACAATTTTTACTCTATTTTTCCTGTCAATTTGTTTTTGAAAATATAAAAAAAGCAGATATAACATGAAATCTATCAATTGAAATCTAGATATTATTCCTGTTTTATGACTTTCAATGTAACACACATTCAATGTATGTGCCATACACTTTTTATACAACATTGCTATAAAAAAAATTAATGTGGTTTTCAAAGATTTTATACTTTTTCTTATAAAAATGTATACCAACGTGGTGTAAAAACTTTTTATACACTTTTCGGATAAAATCTATCCCAATTTTGTATAAATTGGGTTTATAAGATTTTATGGTATAAATTTTATAACATTTTTGGTATGGATTTATATTTATACCAAATAGGATAAAATTTATCCTCATAATTTTTACTGTGTAATATAATGTTTCTAACAATAAATTTTTATTTTATTTCTCCAATTCGGGCAACAGATTTACTAGTATTGCTTATTATTTCATTTGCTATTTTTGAAATGTATGCATTAATTCAATTATTTTAATGTCTTTTCCTTTTTCTTGAATGTCAACTCATATTATTTACTTTATTTGCAGGCATAAATAACAGTTATGAATAGAAGCTACTATTATCGTCAGAGCTGTAATTGGATGTATTAGCACACACACACACACACAAACACCCAAACTATTGCAACATTTTGGTAAGTTCCGAAAATTATTTATTCATTAACTTTCACTTGCCTTGAGCTTAATTTGGAATTTTAATGCATATTTAATTCAATTAAGTGAATTGTTATAACCTTTCACATATAAACTCAATATTTAAACAATTATAATAATTTAACTTCGCATGATGCCTGAATAAATAAATATTTTAAAATGCTTGAAATATATATTTGTAGCAATAACAATAGTAATTTAACTTACAATTAGTTATTTATAGTTATGGCTAGTTATTTATAGTGAACAAATAAATAATAATTTGGAAAATCAACTGACCGAACTTTGACCGAGCTTCTTATGATCAAATTGTGTTGTGTGTGTAATCAGGGGTGAAACTAGTGGGGGTAAGGGGGGTAAGCTACCCCCTAACTTTTTTAGAGTCGGCCAAATTGTTATTTATCGTAATATCGTCTTAAAAGAGTAAAAAATATGAGTCTTAAAACCTTCATTACTATGAGTCCAAAAAGACTCATAAAACAATCATTTTTATGAATCATATTTTGAGGCCCACAACATACGAAAATGTACTCATAAAAGAGTCTTTTTTGAGCGCATTATGATGGTAAGCCCACATTTATATGAGTCTTGAAAGAGTCTTTTAAGAGTCATAATGTTTGCTGGGATCTATCGAAATTGCTAAAAACCATTATTTTCAAAATGTTCACTTACGTCGTATTCGAAATAAGCCGATATATAATTTTTGAATGCATAGATAAAAAACAACCCAGCAAACATTATGACTCTTAAAAGACTCTTTCAAGAGTCTTTCAAAAGACTCTTTTATGAGTACATTTTCGTATGTTGTGGGCCCCAAAATATGATTAAAAAGAATAATTGTTTTATGAGTCTTTTTGGACTCATAGTAATGACGGTCTTAAGACTCATAATTGATACTCTTTTAAGACTCATATTGCGTTCTCTTTTAAGACTCATAAAGTAATCTTTTAAGACTCATATTTAATACTCCTTTAAAGGAGTAAGAGAAGTCTTTTCTCTTTTCTTTTCAACGAACATTTGTTTCAGTTCAATTTTAATGCATGTTTATCGCCACAAACAAACAATTCTCCGAAAAGCGCCGCCAGTATATGTGCGCATGTGCGCATAACGAACAGTTACAAAGTTTTATACATAAAAAAGTTGTTATATTGAAAAAAGAATATGCTCAATTAAGTTCTTATTTATTTGCCTTATAAATGGTGCTTTTACAAGAATCCTATTCTATTTACTCATGAAACACTCGTATATTAGACTATTTTATGAGTCTTTTTTATGATTACGCATATATCAATCAATATATGATCCTTTTATGAGTCTTTTTTATGAACAATCATATCACCATCATATTTAGGACTCTTTAATGAGTCTCTATTATGAGTAATCAAAAATCAGATACAATAACGACTCTTGTATGAGTCTTATTTTTGAGCAATCATTTAACGATCATATTAAAGACTCTTCCATGAGTCAATTTAATGAGTCATCATAAAACACGCACAAAAGGCAATGTTTTTAGAGTCATTTTTTGGAGAGCCTCATAAAATGTTTGTAGGGGACGATTCCTTCATTGGATATTTGTGAACGAATTCAGACAATTTAAGCAGTTTCTTAGAAGCAATAAAGCCTTTGCATGAACTCTTTAATCCAATTCTATCTTCAACTTAGTTGACCCAAAAATGAATTCTAGAATCAATAAAATGGTTACTAAAAAACAGTTAAGTGGACTCACTTCAATTGAAAGTGGATTTAGAAGTTTTCTATCATATATTCGAAGGCGTAGAATCTCTGACGGGTGAAGCTAATGTTTAAGAAAGCAATAAAAAAATCCCTTAATCCCTCAAAGTAACAGTTGCAGGAAATGAGAAACTTGCATTATTATTAATTTAAATATTTAAGAGAAAAAGAGTTACAGAATTAGTAAAGCTCTTTGTATTTTTTTCCCACATATGTAAAATTAGTGCGATGGCTATTACTATAAATTGATTTGAGATATAAAGTAATTTCCTTCAAATAAATTATTTTAAAATTTTATTAATTTTGACAAAAAAACAAACCATAAAAAAATTATTTCGTCAAAAACATCATGCCTTGATTTTTTAATGGCACGGACAGCTTATTACATTCACCTTAAATGCTCTTTAGACTTTGAAAGAAAATCAAAAATGCAAATATTTTGAGAAAAAATAAATTGTGGTGTCTTTCAAAAAGGTATTATTTAAATATAAGCAAAAAAGGAACGGTAAAACTTTTATACATTTTTTTAAGTTAACTGATCAGCCTTAAATACAAAAAAAATGCATAAATGACATTTATTCAAAGATGGCAGAGATATTTGCTTCCCAATTTAGAACATTCAATTTGAGAGAGTTTTTTATCTTTTGTAGTATTTGTTTAAAATACACTCTAAATAACTTACGACAATATAAAGAAAATTCATTAAAAATAATTTTGATTAGAGCTTCACAGTGATTTTTATCACATTTGAAGGAAAATTAAACAATTTTTTAGAAAGAATTAGAAAGTTGAAAAACCGTTAAAATTCGACCAAGAGTAGACATGAAGAGTAGAATTTTTACAAATTTTTACAATTGTTGAATGCATATAACTAAATTTTTTCAAGAAAATTTATACTTGTGAAAAAAACTTCAATTCAACCAATTTAAAAGCTCTATTCTAACCAAATTGCATTCTGATCAAAGAGTGAGTATTTCTTAAAAAGTTAATTACTCTCTAAGAAGGTTGGGAGAAGGAGGCTGAGTTCTTATTAATACTAAAAAAGTGTACGACAGAGTACAATGTTCACTTATACTACTATACAAAATTTATCTAACGAATGAGTAATTTTGGTGGATTTAACTATGTTGTATTAAAAAAGTCGGGACTTAAGGGTATTCAGTCGGCTAAAATACCATAACAAACTCCCAACCAACATGGTCTCGGTACGCCCCTGTGTGTAATAAAATATTTGTACACAACCCAACCAGCAAAATGAGTAGAAATTTGCGTTTGAGTTCCCTTTAAAGCTGTTTTAAGCGGCAAAATAAGTTCCATGGCACTTCGAAGCTGCTCTATGGTCCGTTGTAGAACTCGAAACACCTAAAGCTGCTTAAAGGTACGTTGTGGAACTTGCCACACCTAAAGCTGCTTTATGGTGTCAATTTCAGGCAATAGATCTTGTAGTTCCAAAAGTTACAAGTTACACTTCTGTGCAGGTTTAAGATAATTAAGTTCGTAAAGAGTTCTGAAGTGCCGCTTGTGCGTCTTCTTTACATTTATTTTGAACTTAAAGCTGCTTAATGGTTCGATTGAACCTAATTTTGCACCTTAACGCTGCTTATGGGTACCTACGATAGAATTAGCTGTATAAATGAAAAATCTTCGTCTCGATATAAAGCTACATGGCAGAATGGCTAAGGCGTCGGACTTCAAATCGGCGAGACACGGGATCGAACCCTGGCAAAGGCAACATTTTAATAAAAAAGTTTTTTCACTGCGAATCAGATGGTACAAGTTGAGAACAAAAGCGGTAATGGTATAAAAAGAAGAAAATAAAAAAATATAAAAAATAAAAAAATTAAAATCAGAAATAAAACAAGGAAAATATTTTTTTTTAAAAAAAGTTTTCGAAGTTCGATTAGAACGCTGCTTAGCAGTCTATGCAACGTTCTTGTTGATACCTCAAAGTACGAAAAATTACTTAAATTTTGGGCTGCTTACACTGCAAAGCAGCTAAGAGAATTCGCTGTATAAGCCAAATTTAGAGCGTTTCTTGCTGGTTGGGAATGAACCGAGAACTAGACCTATATGTTTTATGCCGACTCCGACGACTAAAGTTCATGTTCTCAATAAGCTTTACATGGCATTATTTACTGTCTGAGGTTTGTCATTCTCCCCAGTAGACAATGACATCGCTGCTAGCAGGCCTTCCTATGGATTTTGTAGTACTGCCGCACTCATATACAATTACACTTTCTTTTTTATATGAAGTGGAAAAATTTCGCAGGCCTTCCGCTCCGATAGCTCAAAAGTGGCCTAATAGAAGCACTTCTTTAGAATGGCTAAAAGTAGGTGTAAACAAAAAGTGTTGAAAAAATATTTTTTTCTTTTACACCTTTTTCTATTTATTTATATATTCTATGATTTTATCTTCTCTCCTATGTTTGTTTAAGTTAGATTAATTTCAATCTATAATCTTTGATATAGCATTAAGAAGAGCCATTATTGCGTCTTATTATTAAACTGATATATATTCTAGCTTTTAACGAAAAAGTTGCCCTGAAGTATATGAAAAGTCAGTCTTTGTAGGGAAAACAAATTTGTTGTGCTGCCTTTTGTGCAGAAAAGGAAGGCCTTCAAGAAGTGCTCATAAGAGCAGCGAGGAACGGATGTGTTTAGTCTTCAAAAGTAGCAGTCAATGCAGGCCTTCGTACGAAGAGCGCTGGTTTAATTGCCTATTGGGTCTGCAGAGAGATGGTGACCGATAAGTAAATTTTTTCATTGAAAAAAAAAAGTTTGATGCGAGTGGGATTCGATCAAGGTTTATTGATTAAGTTTTATCAAAAAATTAACAAACGTGTTATTTGGATCATTTATCAAAAAATTATTATGCTCACTTGTGCTTAACTTAAGTAATTTTGGTATTGTTTATCAAAAAGAAAAAAACATGCTTATTTGTGTCCAATGCATGCCAGTTATGAATTGATAGTAAAAATATATTAATATGCCCAATCTTAGGAGTTTTGAAATTGTAAGTCAAAATATGTCAAAGTGTATGAATATCTTAAGATAAATTAAAAACCAATACACAAAAAATATTAAAACGCTGAATTATGCTCTTGTAAATAAGGAACAAAGAAAAAAAAACACAATAATAATGATATTCAAAATAAAAATTATATTTTCATTGTCCAAATTAGATACATTTCATTCAATTCGGACAGAAAAATATAATTTTTTAATTTATTCTCTACACTTTTATACTAACAGGAACAACAACCACTTGAGAATTACATCGTTCGGTTGCTCATATTTTTGATGTGCGTAAACAAATTGACATGTTTATCAAAAAATTTTTAAGCCCAATTTCTGGCATAAACTGCGAACATGAATAGCATGTTTTGAGCTCTATTGAACGCTTTGAGCTTGATTTTAGTCCATTTTTTTCTGCATGTATTTAACCTACAAAAATATATATATATCTATATATTTTACATTAAAACTTAATCATTTTGGAAAAGTAGTCGTTATTCACAAACTAACACGCCCACTAACCATGTTATTTTATTATTTGTACCGTGGGGGTATTTTAGCTTCGTCCCAGCCGAAGTCATTCTTTACATGTTTTAAGCTCTTTTTGAAAGCAGTCAAAAAAATTAACAATAACAAAGTGGTAAAGGTATAAATTTTTATAAACAACTGCACTAACTGTACCGACTTCACACATTACCAATTCATCACACATGCACATAATGCTGGTTCAAAAATAATATTTCCTGAAAAAATTAAACTTAAATAAGCTGTGTACTTTAAGGATTCTTCTATATTCTATTCTGCTCGCATCAGTACTCTGTTCTCTTATTATAATTATTTGTACCATTTTCTTTCAAATAGTACAACATAGCAAAATTCATTTAAGCCATTTTGTTGCTCTGCCACAGTTTCTAAAAACCATGTCATTATTTTTCACTTGTAAGTAATACTCTCAATGGAAAATGGTATAAGCTCTTTAGTCTTATTTGATATATGGTTTGTGTTCCTGGTGGTGACCGTGGCATCAGGTTAATTGTGTGGCTTAGCACGCTCGGAGCCCGAGTTCGATCCCCAGTCGCGGTGAAAAGTTTTTCAATAAAAAAATTTTTCTGATCGGTCACCTCTCTGCAGACAATGGCAAACCTCAGAGAGTAAATAATGCCATGTAAAGCTTCTTGAGAACATGAGCCGTTTGGAGTCGGCATAAAACATGTAGGTCCAGTTTTCTGTTAATTGTGCGCAAACATTTAATAACACATACAACACAATTGATCAAAAGAAGCTCGGTCAAAGTCCTTTCAAGGGCTGAAATGGCCAATTTGTTTTTTTTTTTTGTTTTTGTGTTCTTTATTTCTTTCTTTGTTCCAGTTTTTGTTCTAATTATCCTGTTGCACTTAAATTGCATAAGTTTTGCATTTAACTGTTCTAAAAGCACACTTAATTTATAAATAAGTGACTAACTTTACATAAAGTCTTATATATAGATGTCTTCCTTTATTGTAAAGACAAAAGCAACCCTGAAGAAATTTATTTAAATATTAAAAACAAACTCTAAGCAACTGAAAAAAAACTTTAGTATCGTTAACCTGCGTTTGACATACATAAATTAAGGAAGCAATAAAAGGAAGTTGCCCACAAATATTCACACCCACTTCCACCAGGTATTGAACATTGTTGTGTCACAAGCCATGGTAAAAATAGCAATAGATCAAGCTCAATTGTTTTTTTTTGTGTGTTCTTGTTTGTTTTAATATCAATTTAATTTGATATCCTGTGTCAGAGTTGTCAAGCAACGTTGAACATGGACAGGCATTATTAATGAATGTCAGGCGGAGGCAAAAAAAAAAAAAACCACAAGAAAAAAAACCAAATTTTATGAAAATAACATAAATATTCATTTATTGAATGAAACATAAGCGCCACAATAAAAATAACCACAAAAATCGTTGCTGTAGTCGAAGGATCACAAATACGATTTGACAGCTCGTGCGGATTGGTGGTAAATTTTTTTTTTTTATTTTTTATTTTATAAGCTTTGCAGATAAGCTTTGAGAGCAAAACTTTGCCATAACGTGCACCCAGTCAACAACAAAGTTTTAATTAAACATTTTGTGTGGACATCAATAATTTATGTATAAAATTTTGTTGTGTTTTTTTTTTCATTATTCTTGTTTTTGTTTTTGTAGCAAGGTGTTTGCTTGTTTGATATTTGTGCACACGTGTACTTTTGTGAGTTATGCTACTCATCATAAATACATTATATTTCCGGCTGCTGAAACAGCTGAAAAATAAAATATATAAAGAGTCACGTACATGCTGCAGAGTAAATAATGAAATATTAAAGAAAATAAAAGTTTAGCAACGACACAAATATATCAAGCTAAATCTCGATAAAATTATTTATCGACAGTAATTCGACATCGCAACGATATCATTTGAAGAAATCTCTGTTACTAATATTCACAATTTTATTTTGCTGGATCATTCTCTGAGATAGAATAAAACAAAAACAAGTAAAAAAGGTGTAAAGTCGGTCTAGGCCGACTTTGCACTACCCTTAAACTACTTTTACAATATATTATAATAGCATGAAAGTGGGCGTGTTTACATATAAATTTTAATGTAACATACACTCGTACCAAGTTTTATTCTTGTAAGTCACATATGAACCTCTCTATAGTGTTTTCACTACTGTGGGTTGTTTGTGAGTTAGGAGTGGCCATGGGTGATTGACGCCTAATTTGTTCAAATATCTTAGTGTTAATATAAGATACACACTAGACCGGTTTTAAATTTAGATTCGAAAATAAAAATTTGCAAACAAAACACATGTTTTTTTTGCCAAAAAGGACCTTCAGGAAAATTAAAATTGCTTCGGCGATTTTTCTTCGATTTGAAAAACAAGTATGCAGAAATCATTTTAATGAGCTCCTCTAACTTTTGAGGCCCCGACCGGTTCACATTTTTTTTATTCATACAAGAATGATCCGGCCTAATGCACACATTCAAAATTTTTATCCCTGTTGGTTAAACATAAGCTTATTTATAAAATTTTGGTCTCATTCTCTACAAACCGACTATTGGAGTCTTTGTATAAAGCTTTGTTAAAAGCAAACCATGGTGCATCAAAAATCAAGCGGAGCATTTTCGATTAAAATCTCGGTAGAAATTCTATATTTGACGTACTTGCAATTCCACACAGTTGGATGCCGTATGCCAAAACAGGCTTAAGTACGGTTTCGTATTTCTTTCTACTTCTTTCTACCAAAAACCCAATACATTTTCTTAACTTTAATATCTAAATGTGTGCGTTTGGCTTTAATGTAATTTTTCCAGTTTAGCTTTTTATCAAGATGAAACCCTAGATACTGCACGCAGCTAACCATTGGAATGACATCTGGATTTAAAGTAAATCTTGGACATTTCGGTTTTCTTAGTGCGAAAGTTGTATGCATTGTTGTATTGGCATTAACTCTAAGCCTAAAACTGTATTCCTACTGAACTGAAGCCTAAGAATTTGAAAAAAACTATTTTTGCTGCACAGATCGTTACAATGAATAAGATCGAATACAATAAATAAGAATTTAAAATTAGAAAAAAAAAATCTTTATTTCAGAAAAAAATTGATCATTCAAAGTTAACTTGTATCACTAAAAACTGTAATTTCGTACTGCGTTTAAATTAATGAACGAGTTAATTGTAATATTTTTTTGATATCTGTATAAAACCTTGTTAGCAGGTACCGTTTTTTTAAATATAGTGCACATTTTTGTTTGTTGTTGGTAAGTACACTCAATGAGAATTTATTCCAAGCAGTTTTTGTGTTATTTTGTAACCAATATTGAGAGCAGAGCATTTCTTGTTATTAAAACAAGTGAGGCTAATCAAGTGGAAGGGATTGTATATATGTAAGTATATGTGAAGTAGGACCCCTAACACTCATTACTTATCCAAAAAGTTTAAACAATACGAAAATAAAAAAACTCGCGTGTAGCAACGTACACGTGCCAGAAGTGAAACTCCATAAGTGCATAATAAACGCCGATTCAGACAGACAGGCAGGCTGAAATCTGTGTGAACAAACGAGACACAAATAGCTCTCTATCTCGCTTTTTCACACACTCTGCCTGCCTGCCTGTCTGAATCAGCGTTTACTATGTTTGCGGCCTTTAACAATAAGAAATAAGAGAGACTTTATTCGGTTAAAACTAACAGTTATTTTCTACCGATTATTTTTTCGTTAAAAAATATTAGGTAATTTATATTTTTTCAAAAGTCATTTTACCGACTAAAAAACTTTTGATACCATTATTTTCATAAAATTAAAGTCACAAAATAACTGCTTTTTTTGACCAATAAAATAAAAGTCAAAAGTAACCTTTATTTTTCCTCGAAAAAAATACAAGTCAAAAAATAACAGTTAAATTTTAACTTTTAAGGAATCAGTCTAAAGTTTAAAGCTACTTAATATTATGCCATGTTCACACAGAGAGTTTAGTTTGCGTTTCCAGTACAAAGTTGCGTTTTGTCCTTAAACTCAATTTAAACGCTGGCGTTTTCAGTACAATTTTGCAGGAGAAAACGCAACTAAACACAACTTATTTTCTACGTTTATCAAAACTCAATTTGATACATCCTACAAGTATGCTAGTGTTTTGATAAAAACATTCGTTCAGTTAGATTTTAGCTGTGTTCGATTCGATTGAACGATAAAAAATGCCAACAACAGCTGATTCTCAATTGTGCATGTTTCTATTTGTATTTTATTATTAACAAAAATTAGCCAAAAAACAAATAAAATAACTTGGGAAAGTTTAGAAGATGAGGTTTTCTCATCAGTCAGTCAGCTTGGGCCGAAAAAAGCTGAGTTTTGATCGAAATTCCAAGAATTAGCGATCATTTCAATCCACCGTAAACTCAATTCTGCCGACGCATCTCTGTGTGAACAGCTGCATTTAAACTCAAACGGAAACGCAAACTAAACTCTCTGTGTGAACATGGCATTAGTGAGGTTGAGGACATTTGTAACATATGGTATAATTGAAAAAGTCTTTCAAAAAATGTTTTCATTTGAAAATTGTAAAATAACAGTTATTTTCGGTACTTGTTTTAGTCCCATTGGTGTTTTAGTTGTTTTCGAATGTCTTCTCAACTTTGTCACTTTTTGAATATTAAATTGCATTTGCATAGTATTCGTTGACGAAGCTTCCGAAAGCAGAGGCAAATCTTGTTGATAATTGTGTTTTGCTTCCTGATCATAATAGTTGCTATGTTAAGTGAGGGCCTCGTAAAGCAACGAACGTCGATTGTTGAGTGTATCAACATGGTTGGCTATAAAATTTTGTTGCGATGATGGCTGAATTCCAAAATATATTTTTACAAAGCATCAGTGTGTTTTTCTGGGGATTAGTTCTTTGCAGATTCACCAAAATACACTGATGCTTAGTAAAAATGCATTTTGGAAATCTGCCCATGTTGCAATCACTTAACCTTCATCATTAGTTACAGACCCAGCTGCGGCTTCATTCTTGACAGCTCTCATTCGCTGTTTATATTCATGAGCGCGTTCTGCTCCTGTTTTAGCTATTTTTCTTAGCTTTGAGACGTTTTTTGGCATGGCAAAAAATATAAACACTATTTTATATTGAATAATAATATTATATTGAATTAACTGTTTTGCATGTTGTCAATCATCTGTCAAATTTTTGATAACAACCAACGAACCAAATTAAGCTTTAAGATCATTATGCAGCGAACAGACACTACATTCTTTTCCGCTAAATGTATCTCTATGCCTAAATATTTTCGTTTGAAGCTTAAAGAAATACATTTTCCGTGCATACTTTTAGGATGAAAATTAATGTTACGAACCAAAAAACGTTCAATATAAATTAAATTTTCCACCACCAGAGACTACTGATGAGTCGGAGTAGCGTCCGACGAAACCATGGTATAGTCTGCTCGGTTGTTCTGCTAAGAATTTTGTTGTTGTAGCAAAACCTGTTACTTCATGAATTATTTGGCATTAAAAGCTCAAAATATAATTCTTAAAAAATATGTTTTTTAAGAATTATAAACTTAAATTAAATTTTCTTGCCTGTTTATCATGTGCCTATGTGACGTAATTGTAGAGCTTCTGACATCTGAGCAAGGATCAACATGGATGGTCCGGGTTCAATTCTTGCTAGCGGCTTTAATTTTTTGAAAATATTTATATGAATTGAAAATGTTAGCCAAGCATCACGAATAAGAGACCTTGAAATTTCACTCGCCGCCAAAGAAGTTTCACTTCAAAAACTTTAAGATGACGAGAAATATACACAAACAGTATCGCGGGGTAAAAAAAACACCCCAGACGCACTTCTAATGTTTACTGCTTGAGCTACTACGTGGTAAGGATGCCGCGAGCATGCTCCCTCTGCTCTTATATGTTGATATAGAATTATGGTTACGGTCCCGGGTCGTAAACGTAAGACGTTTGTGTCTGGCGCGAGGTTTAAACCAGTGTGAGGTGTTTTTTCACACCCCCGATTCAGTTCTACGGTTAATTTTCCATATTAGCCAGTTTTCCAGCCGAGTTAGGTGTTGCTGCACTGCATGATTTATTGATATCGGTAGGTTAACCGTATTGATGTACCAAAACTTTGAGATGTGTTTCAGTTTTACCTTCTATACAGGTCGCAGAACACCACTGCTTTATGCATGTAATTAAAATACAAACGTGCGTTCACACTAGAGATGGGCCCGTGTCACGAATTTTGACGTGACACGACGCATCACCTCGTTATCATGAGCGAACCAATAAAAGAATCACGAAAAATTCGTGATCGTGAGTGATTAAATTTTTCTCGTGCGTGACTTAAATTTATTCGTTTCACAACTTGTGTACCAAAATTTTTCGTAATGATGTTTTCTTACGCTTTTGCTACCAATTGCATACAAAATGCAACACTGGCCACTTCTAAAGAAGCGACAACAACTAACTTCGCTCTCTTTACTTTTTTCGCGAAACGTCAGCGACAACTTTTAAGCAACTTTTGTAATTTTAAATACAAATAATAAGATGAGTAATTATATAAATTTTCTTTTGATAATGCTGTATCTACTTCTCTATTGCTTCAGCTCCTTCCTGTATTCTGGTTTTACCAGAGGTTTTACTCTGAATACTCTTAATACACTTTTAAGAAAAACTTATGTGTATTCTTCTTCCTATAAAACGTATTCGTGAGAACTCTTGAGCATAATATGACATCGTGATCGTGCGTGATCGTGATCAAAAAACGTATTTTTAAGCATGAGAGTGCGTGGTGAGAAGATACACATCGTGATCGTGATCCAAAGAATTATTTTTGATCGTGTGCGTGCGTGATTGTGAGTAAAAATCACTCACGCGCCCATCTTTAGTTCATAGTGAACGCCGATTCAGACAGGCAGGCTGAAATGTGTGTGAGCAAGCAAGACAAATAGCTATTTGTACCTCATTTGTTCGCATTGTTTGCCTGCCTGCCTGTCTGAATCGACGTTGAATATGCACGCGGCCTTAGGCGAGAAAGGCCTCATATTCTGTCAGTATCAGCACAAGAGTACAAAGTTAGTTTCTACTCTTGGTAGTTCAAATAGATCCACGAAAGAAGTGGGCCTGACAGATTAGTTAGGAGCTACACTTGTGAGTGAAACAAAAAGAGAAGGAGATTATCCTTGAATGTATGATTTTATTGAATGTGGCTCAACTTAAGCGCCCTGTACAAATTTTTAATTGAGTTTGTTTATCAACATTTTTTTTAAAAATTTTTCAAACTTATGTTTTTTAGTATTTAATATTTTAAAATCAAATAAAAGAAAGTCTCTCATATTGTTATACCTAAAATAGCACCTTCAAGAGTTTTCATGGAATATGATTTTTTGCATATTTATAGTTTAAATGATAAAAGATATGTGTTATTATGTTATTACCAACACCTTCAGAAAATGTTTTTAGCACTGTGTAACTACTTATTTATTTATCTGTGAAAATAAACGAATTTTAAATCATGAAATTTTAATACATAAAACATTATTCATACGTTTGTAAATTAATTATATTTATTATGTCAACTTGCTAAAGTAAATTTATAAAACATATCTGAGTTGCAGCCTGTAGCTGTTGTTCGCATACTACATGGACATTGCCACATGTAAATATTTTCTTATTGCATACATTGTTATTATTCTTTTTGCAGCTGTTTGCAGCATGAAGCCATTTATTTTAAATATATGCATATAATATTAATTAATGTTTTTTTTTAATATAAATATTTTATTGCCTTTTCCGGTTACTTCAGGAATTGTTTTCATTAAAATATTTATATAACTTCAATTTTTAAGCATTTATGTATCTTTAAAATGTGTTTTTTTTTCACTCAACAAAAGAATCGTTAAAATATAAATTAAAATGAGGCAAAAAATAAAAGAAAATTATATCGAATAATTAAACTAAGAAAATGTTCGAAGATTGGTTAAAAATGTGATTTCCAATATTTATGGAGAAATATCAAGGCAGATTTTTAATACAAAAAAAAAATTAACAAATAGTTCAAATGAAAGGTACAGATTCCAGTTCAAAATCGATGAAAAAATTTAGAAATTTTTAAAATAGTATCACCATTTTGGGTTAAAGCATAATTTCATCAAAAATCTGTTGTCCTATTCGGATTAAACAGACGATTTTGCATGAAAATATGTTATAATCAAAAAATTTGGTATCAACATCCAATTAATGCGTCGACAAAACCACATTATTGCGCGGCGCTAATCCGCTTTAAGAAATTTCGTAAGTTTCATTCGTCCTACGTGGTTAGAGTTAAAATTTTTACCTGACAAAAAAAAAATTCTTAACATGCTATCATAGAACTGTTAGATATCTTAAAAATATTTCAAATAATTTAAGAATAAAAAAAACTTATTTTTATTTTAACAACAGCTTAATGATTGCACACTTTCATCTGTTTTCATATCAATTTTAAACTACAAAAATAATGAGTTTAAACCATATTTATGATATCATAAAAATTGCCAGCCAACAAACTAGCTACAAAACTTGTCTCAATAAAGTCCGTTTTAATAAACTTGATATGTTGTTCCACGTGACCGTAAAATTAAACAGCACAAAAAATGTTGCTTGCTAGTTATTCAGGCACACGTAGTTACAAGGATTTATTGCATGTTTGATATTTGATATTTTTATTTAATAACATACATGCCAAAGTGTCAAAGTGCTTAACACACATTTTTTTCATCACTGACCGTAACAACTCAGATAATGAGCCACAGTATAATTTTTTCTTTTGGTCTTTGTCGAAGTTGAAATGTAATACTTTAAGCTAATAACACCTTTCCAAGATTTTATTTCTTTCAATAATGCATAAACTAATTTGATGTTGCTAACGAAACTTCCTTAAGTGGGGACATCAAATTGGCATTGGCCAATGTTCTTTATAATTTTGTATTTAATGCTACGTCTACACAGAGAGTTAAGTTTGAGTTACCAGTACAAAGCTGAGTTTTCCCATTTAACGAGAAATAAACTCTTGCGTTACCAGTACAAAAATGTACGATTTAACTCAACTTAACTCATTATATATTCTGAGTTTTTATGACTCAATGTAAAAAGTGCCTAAAAGTACACTACAAAATAATATAAATGTTTATATTCAGTGGTATTTTTCATGAAAGAAACTTTTTTTTACAAGAACTGTCAAAATAGAACAGCTGATTCGTTAATTATACAATTTATTTTTTTAACTACATGTTATTTTCTTTAAAAAATGGGTAAAAGAACTTCGAAAAGGATTTGGGCAATAGTGGGGAAAGTAGTTTTCATCCAAATATGGGCAGAGCTTTCGCATAGCAAGAAAAAAACGCGTGTGTACGCAGAGACACCAGCAGCATTGTCGGCAAATTTAACTCAATTCTGCTACGGTATCTCTGTGTGAACAACTTCGGTTAAATGTTAGTTAAAATTAACTTAACTCTCTGTGTAGACATAGCATTAGTAAATATTCTTAAGATTCTCAAAAAAAAATTCATGGAAAAAATCCTACGGGTTAAAAAGTTACATCCGGATTAGTGAGAGCGTATTTTTATATTTCTTTGCATTTTTCTTTGTTCACAAACTTTGAACGCGTTTATCTCGAAACCATGTTTTCGTACTGGTTGCGGCACTAGCGAGTTCATTTTTTGACGAAATTTTTTTTTTATTATTTTTTAAATTTGATTCGCTATCGTATGATACGAGCTTTTTTTAAATCTTAATTCTTTTTTTATGAATTTTTAAAGTCAATATTTTTTTTCGAAAAAACACACTTTCAAATTTGGAACATCACCAAAAATTAAAAAAAAATGTAAATGTAAAGTTTCTGTCATACGATAACCAATTTTGTTCAGATTAAAAAAAGTAATTTTTTTCGAGATCGGACAATTTTTGTGACTCCCAGCGTTGCAACCACGAGGATCTGTTTTTTTCTCTGCCGCTAGTTTGGAGCTCTTTAAAACCGTGTTGGAGTGAAAAATATATTTATTTGAATTTTTTGTTTTTTGAAATTTGTTCAATTCTCTACAATAATAAAAAATTGCATTGCACAAATTTTGGAAAAATGTTTGTTTTGAGTTAAGAATTTTTAAAAAAAGGGCTGTTTTCTTTGCCGCGAATGTTTTGTCCCACCATAATATAAAATAAATTTGAAAAAATTCTTATTTTAACAATTTATTATTGTAATTTTTCAAAAACAACTTTTGTACAAGTCATCAAAAAATAAAAAAAAAGTTGTAATTTTTTTTTATGCACATATTAATATGTGGCAAGGATTTGGAATATTGAAAATTTTTAGAAGCTGATATTTAAGCTACATGTATAAAATACAAAATAATTCACAATTTTATCAACACTAAGATATGGTAACCGTGGCTTAGCACGCTCGGAGCCCGAGTTCGATCCCCAGCCGCGGCGAAAAGTTTTTTTCAATAAAAAAATTTTGCAGACAATAGCAAACCTCAGAGAGAAAATAATGCCATGTAAAGCTTCTTGAGAACATGAACTTTAGCCGTTCGGAGTCGGCATAAAACATGTAGGTCCAGTTCTCGGTTAATTGTGTGCAAACATTTAAAAACACACACAACACAATTGATCATAAGAAGCTCGGTCAAAGTCCTTTCAAACAGGGACCGAAAATAACTGTTATTTTACAATTTTCAAATGAAAAAGACATAATGAAAAAATTGTCGAAGGTTTTTTTCAAACAAACCATTATAATAAAAATAGCCTCAGCTTCGCGGATATTAAGTGCCTTTTAAATTTTCGACTGATTCAATAAAAGTTAAAATTAAACTGTTATTTTTTGCCTTTTATTTTTTCCGGCAAAAATAACGGTTACTTTTGACTTTTATTTAATCGGTCAAAAATAACAGTTATTTTGTGACTTTTATTTGTTCAGTCAAAAATATCAGGCAATTTGTGTTTTTTTAAAGACCGCTTGACCGATTAAAAAATTATTGATACCCTGTGTAAAATGTGCGCACCAACGAGACGAAAATAATGATATCAGTAGTGTTTATGTCGGTAAAACGGCCTTTGAAAAAATACAAATTGCCTGATTTTTTTTGACCAAAAAAATAAAAGGCAAAAACTAACTGTTATTTTTGACCGATAATATAAAAGTCAAAAGTAACTGTTATATTTGCCCGAAAAAATATAAGTCACAAAATAACTTTTATTTTTGTCGGAAAAAATGGAAGTTAAAAGATAACAGTTAATATGTGACTTTTTCGATAAAAACCATAACCGGTACGGCCGGCCCCTGCTTTCAAAGGGCTGAGATGGTCCATTTGTTTTTTTTAAGATGTGTGTACCAAATGGATATTATCCGCCCACAAACACGCCCACCTTCCACCCACAGTATTGAGGACGCCCTAGAAACGTTTATATTTGTCCTACAGAAATATAACTTAAGATGGGAGAATGTTATATCAAAGCTAATGTCTGCGAAATGGCATACGAACACGTTCAACGATCAAACAACCCACCATACTAAAAACTAGAGTTTTAACGAATAGTGATTTGGGCGTATAACGTATATCCGGTGAGTTGCTAGGCCGGTTGACCAAATATCCGCCACCCGGATAGTGGGTCCATTTGCTCGTCGTTAACAAACTAAATATATTTCTTGTTCAACACTGATACAGTGAGAAAAAAGACATACTTTAACATTAAACAAACAATTTTTAAATAGAGAAAACAAACGTGTTCAAATTTCAATTTTAAACTCCTTCCTATTTTCTACATTTTTCTCTTATGTCTTTGAAATAACAAAAAAAAAAAAATAACTATCTAAAAAAAATGACAATTTTTGGTTTTTTTGAATTGGTACAAAATCGAACATGGCATAAAATAATCGCAAATTAATTTATTATTTCAGTATTTGAAATTAAAATTTCATCAATTGTAGTTAAAAGTTGATATTCGGAAAGTCTCAGGGAGCGTTGATTACGAATCTTATGTCGAAAACTAAGAAAAACTGAAAAATGGCATAGAAAAAATTATACTTTAAAGCATTTGTTTTAAATTTTAAAATTTTTGTGTTAAATTTGTTTTTATATTTAAAACATTGTTTTAAAAACAAAAAAAAATTTTCAAAACCAAATGTAGTGGATATTTCCACAACGCAACACTGTTTTGATCCAGTGATTTGGTATCGACAGCCAAATCATTTGGTGACCACGGTGGTCAAAATTTATTCCCTCGCTCACTCTCTCAAATTTCCCTTTTACATTGAAACAACAACAATTCGTGTCCATGACGAGCCCATGACCGCCAGCATAACATATCCCATTAGCATGAATTAAAATACGTGAATTCTTAAATAATTAAAGAAAAAGTTTTGTAAAAAACGTAGTACCCTATTTTAATGTCACTTATAATAGCAATTGAATAGTGAAAAAATTATAAAAATTATTTCAGCGGTTATTAAGAACACTCCTGACAAAATACGCCGTGAGTCTCCTTTTCTATAATAGTAGTATAGATAGATGAAACGGTATTCGTTTTGCTTTAAACCGTTGCTAAAAAAAAGTGGCCAAATTAAGCAAATCGCATTTTGGCGAAAACATTGCTGGACAAAAAAGGCAATATCTCCGAAAATATTTCGAATTTCAGATAACTCTGTTAGGACAATATTCTCATATATACAAGCTATAATATAAATATGCAAAAAAAAAATCGGACTAGACCGACTTCACAGTTTCCTTACTTGTTTTTATAAATCAACGTTTTATTGATGGCAAATACATACGTCAACAGCATTCAGTAATTAAAGTTTATTGTTTTTTTAAAAAGAAAATAAAACGGTTTCAAAAGGAAATGGTTGGTATGGTATGGTATGGTACGTTAATGTATGGTATGGTATGGTATGGTATGGTATGGTATGGTATGGTATGGTATGGTATGGTATGGTATGGTATGGTATGGTATGGTATGGTATGGTATGGTATGGTATGGTATGGTATGGTATGGTATGGTATGGTATGGTATGGTATGGTATGGTATGGTATGGTATGGTATGGTATGGTATGGTATGGTATGGTATGGTTTGGTATGGTATGGTATGGTATGGTATGGTATGGTATGGTATGGTATGGTATGGTATGATATGGTATGGTATGGTATGATATGGTATGGTATGGTATGGTATGGTGGTATGGTATGGTATGGTATGGTATGGTATGGTATGGTATGGTATGGTATGGTATGGTATGGTATGGTACGGTATGGTATGGTATGGTATGGTATGGTATGGTATGGTATGGTATGGTATGGTATGGTATAGTATGGTATGGTATGGTATGGTATGGTATGGTATGGTATGGTATGGTATGGTATGGTATGGTATGGTATGGTATGGTATGGTATGGTATGGTATGGTTTGGTATGGTATGGTATGGTATGGTATGGTATGGTATGGTATAGTATGATATGGTATGGTATGGTATGGTATACATTTCTATGTTTTTTTTGCGCAAAACTCTCACTTTTCGCAGAATCTTCACTTGTGGTTTAGTGAATTATTATAGCAGTGTATTTTGTTTTTTTCAATTTTTCATTATACTCTCTTAAATGACATTTTTCAAGTACTGAAATTAACAACTTGACCATAAAGCACTCAATTATTCGCATCCTTGATATGCATCAATGGCTTAATTTTGTCCCTTGAGTCGTTGCTATACAAGCTGTATGTCCCGAGCGTAAAATTATCAACATAAAAAGCACTTTATTCCACTCTTTGCCAGTTTATTCATAGCATAAAATACTTCAAACTGCTATAAATCGCCATTTTAAATTGTATGTGTGTATTTGGTGTAAGTTGCAGCTTATATGTGGGAATAATATATTTTTTTTTTTTTTTTTTATATCTGTTGGTCATGATGAATTTATTATTTTACTTCCTGCCAATACAAAATACTTAATTTTGCACAACTTGCCGCACGTCAACCTTTAAAACTATCGTTCTGGTTACGCTCTGTCAGCTTCCGCATCGACAGCTTTATACGAACTTCATGTCAATACACGGATTCCTGATTGCATGATATATTTATGCTGTGGTAATTAATTCATGTTGGTCACTACTGAGCAACTGACGGAAGCAACATGTAATAAAAAATTTAATGTCACACGCTTAATTTATAAAAGTTTCTTTTTTATTTAAACGTTGAAATTATGTTAAAAAAAATATATTGCGGTACACAAAATAAACGCTTTATAAATGTTGCTTTACACGAAAGGAAATATTGTAGAAAATTTTGACTGGATTTTAGAAGATTTTGTTTGGAATATTAATTTTGATATCGCAGAAAATAATGGTTTCATTTGAGGCAGTTTTATATTATTATAATAAATCAAATTTTATATATTGCGCTATTTTGGGTTAATTTTATTGTACACAGTATAGGTAGTATAAATTATTCCATTATATTAGATATTATACTTACTATTACTCACTACCTATAAGAAGAAGGAGTGAATGAAGAAGTCTTTTAAAAAAAAATATATGTATCATTTACTTCAAGACTAGCTAAACTTGAGAAAAACGATTTGGCAGAAAACGCGTTCAAGTTTTTAAAGGATAGAAAAGAGAAAAGAAATATACTTCTCACGCGGAGAGTATACAAGATAACATTTTCAAATTTTTACACAAAACGAGTATCAAGCATTTTTATTAACAAATTTTTATGTCCAAAAGATCTCTTTACAAAATTTTTGATTTATAAGTAATAATATCGCACACTAAATACAAAACAGTCACAACTCAAAAAACATGACTACCCTTAAAATGGCAAAAGGGGAATAATCCAAGTATGAAGCATAATATAACGAATAATTCTGCATCATTGACTCAAAAATCAGTGTTTTTTGCACTACCGATAGTCTTGAAGTAAATGAGTGATATGTATCGAGTTTCCAAACAATAGCAGTCACAATACTCTAAAAGCAAAACAAGTAAAGAAAGTCTAAAGTCGGTATAGGCCGACTATGAAATACCCTAAACCTTCATTTCAAAAACAAAAAAAAAATGTATTTTAAATGGGCGTGTCCGTTGGCGGATGAACCCTATATTTTATATGCATTTAAATGTTGATGGAAAATTTACACATACCAAGTTTTGTTCCTGTAGCTCACAGTTAATGCCTTTATTGAGCTTTCGCAATGGCAGCTGGGCGTGTTCGTGGACGCATTACTCCAAAGTTTTGAACACACCTTAGTTTTGGTATTAAATACATACATACCAAATTTAATTTCTCTATGACAAACATAACCTTATTTATTGAGTTTTAAACTTTTTGGGTTGTATGGGAGGTAGGCGTGTCCGTAGGCGGATGACGTCAATTTTTCAAAACCATTTTTGTCTTGTCATAAAAAACATACGTGTCAAATTTTAGCTCTCTCGGTTAAACAGAGGCTTATTTTTGCGTTTTCAATTTTTGGGTTGTATGGGAGGTGGGCGTGTCCGTGAGCGGATGACGTCCATTTTTCGAAGACATCTTTGTATTAATATAAAACACATACATATCAAATTTTATTGTTGTAGGCTAATTATGACCTGAGTTATGCAGTTTTCAATTTTCGCGTTGTATGGGAGGTAGGCGTGTCCGTGGGCGGATTACGTCGATTTTTCAAAAACATCTTTGTTGTGTTAAAAAAACATATGTGTCAAATTTAAGCTCTTTATGTTAAACACAGGCTTATTTATATCGTTTTCAATTTTTGGGTTCTATGGGAGGTGGCCGTGTCCGTAAGCGGATGACGTATATTTTTTTAAAACATCTCTGTGTTGATATAAAACACTCCAAATTTTATTATTGTAGGCTTATTATGAGCTGAGTTATGCAGTTTTAAATTTTTGCGTTGTATGGGAGGTAGGCGTGTCCGTGGGCGGATTCCAAAAATATAAAAGTGTAGATCCTTGGGAACATGTGACCATGTGTACCAAGTTTCATCATCTTATCTCTACTCCTTCTTCTTATCCTGTGTTTACGGACAACACACAGACGGACGGACGGACATGAATAGCTCGACTCACGAGGTGACGCTGATCAAGAATATATATACTTTTCTATACCGGACTCGCTTCGTTCTATGCGTTACAAACGTTTGCAAAAAGTTAATATACCCTCACCTTTCAGGTTTAGGGTATAACAATAACAACGTCCGTCCCAATTAAAGTGGTAAAATTTGCATATCAAATAATCATAGAGCAAAGATATTCAGGCCGCAAAGTCGAAAAATGTGTTCATTAAAAATGCATAAAAAACAAAAACTTCACAAACAACAAACTGATTCCTATCGATGCTTACTTGGTTCAAGTTTATATGTGTACCTGTATAAGAAATTTCACAAGAGTCCTTAAATGTGATTGTGTTTGTTCAACGTTCTACTGACTTCTACTGGAATAATGCATTCTAATCGTTTTTTAATTGCTTATGTCGGCATACCTACGCTGCACTAGTTAAGCGTGACACACAGGGTAAATATCAATAGACAGTGCTTATACAATAGTCGATCTTTTAGAGTTGCCAACGTGCTTTTTTATTGTGAATTGAAACTACTGTTTGCTTGAACTAGAATGAATTTCAAAAACAAATGTTTTTCAAAAAAGTAAGCATGTAAAAATTTGATATGACTTTCATAATGATTTCCCACAGCTCCCTCGATTCGAAAATTTGTTAAAAATTTTCACCACTCGGTCTTTCAGGGAGTCCCCTTTCTGATAAAAAACACCATAACAAGTGCTAGAAATTGATATCTGAAATTGAATTTTACTTTACATCGATCCAAATTGTTTTGAATAGAACAAACTAACTGAACAAAATTATTTTTTTTGGTTTGTAGTATTTGTTGGGTCAAAATAAGAAAATAACTTTGTATTGTAGACCAGGTCGCAAATGACCCGCAAATGACCCGCAAAGAAAATTACGCCATATATTTTTAGTTTTTACGAAAACATTCGTAAAAACAAAAATATTAGTGCATAAACTTGAAAAATGTTAGCCAAACATGACGAATTCACTTCTTAATTTTATCACCTTAAAAAAACAAAAAAGTTGTGAATTTACGCACTTTGATATCTTTCGATTCTAAAATTAAAGACATTTTTGTCAAGGTGAGGTTTGTCATAACTGGTTCGTTCGAAAGAAAACGAAATTTCCACAAGGATGATGTACCTCAAATTTAATTTCGCGTTGAGGGTAAATCTTTCAAATTTAAGAAAAAAAGAGATACATTTTTTTTAATACTAAAGTCAGGAAAACCTTGTCAAACCGGGACCATTATATTCATATTACAGTCAAGTATTCTTTTATATTTGAATTTTCCTGACTCCGACAACGTGACTTTTGATGTCAAAAGCTTCCCGAAAACAACACAAAATGAGTTAGCAAAATATGTTTGCCTACCATAACACGATACAAGTGATTGAAATTTACTTGAGTTTTTCACTTCGAAGTTCTACTGATTCAACTGCGAAAACTCAGAAAACACTACCATTGTGCAGTGAGTTTCCATTCATTATTTATATTCTCAAGCCTTAAAACTGATCATCAACGTTTACATGAAACTTTCATTGTTCACTAGTACAACAAATAAGGTAGCTGCAGGGCTGAGAGCCGAAAATTAAAACTATCAAGAAATTCTGAAGGAGAAATTCTGAGAGAGAGACGATTGATAGCCCTGCAGCTACCTTGTTTATTGTACTATGATTGTTCGTTCCTTTCTTCTACATTCTTTATTTTTGTTTTCTCTTCCTACGCTCATGTGAGAGCCAGGGATGCCAACTGGTGGGGAATTCCCTGACTTGCAGGGAATTTCAGGTTGATCGTGGAATAAAAACTAAATTGTGAAAGAAAAGTGGGCGACATCCACCTACGAACACACCCACCTCCCATATAACCCATAATATTGAAAACTCTATAAATAGCCTAATTGTTAAGCTTCAGACCTGAAATTGGGTATTTGTTTATATTATATCAAAATTGCGGTTTGCTAGAAAAATTGACATCAAAATTTGATGTCAATGATTGACATAAAAAGGCATATAAATGAATTATTTAATTTTTTTTTTTTGAGAATTTTATGAAAAATCTGGGAATTTTGACAACTTCTGCGGGGAAAACCTAAAAATGAGTTGGCAACCCTGGTGAGAGCATAAACAAACTCATAGGCAGTATTGCCAGAAGAGAAATTTTCCCACGTTTTACGGGAAGGAATTTTCGACCTAAAAACGGCAAAAACGGCAAAAACATTTTTAAAAAAATGCATTCCAACCTACAGATAGTCAACTAAGTATTTTATTTATTTTCTTTCATATGTTCAAATATTTATATATATTTTAATTTTAATAAGGCCCGTAAACTGATCTCCGGCAGGTTACTTAAACTCTGTTTAAAAATTTAAACTGAGAATATAAACATAAAATAATGCAAATTGTCAGTTTCATTGGAATATTTTTTTTTCAAAACTGAAAACATGTTTTTTTTGTTTATTGTATTGAATTTTTTGAAGTAAGATTTTTTATCAGGCATGCACGTTAACGTTAATTTTAACGGTAACCGAAATATTTTTTTTGTTTCGTTGAAACGAAATAAAAAAATAACGTTAATTCAAAAAACGAAAAATAAATGTAGTCAATTTTTGAAATTTTGCAACTAGCAAAAGAGTAGAAAAACACTACTTGACAAGTGAAAAGCTTTTTGGGTAATTCCGTTTTGGTTTTACTGCAGTTAAGCTTATTAACTTATCAAAGTTAGTGGACTGCATAAACCACAGAGACTACTGATGAGTCGGAGTAGCGTCCGACGAAACCATGGTCTAGTCTGCTCGGTTTGTTCTGCAAAGAACATTGTTGTTGTAGCAACCTGTTTGGCTTCAATAAATTATTTGGCATCAAGCTCTAAAAATAATTCTTAAAAAATATGTTTTTTAAGAATTATAAAACTAATATAAACAATTAAAATGCCACAATTTTTTAAGTCATGTAAACTGGTGCGAGCATAACCTACGAAAACATGATGACTAATTATGTGCTTGCGCATATAATAAACATCTGCTTTCAAAAAACCTTTTTCACGCCTTCTTTGGTTAAATACCAACAAAATGTTGGAACCTAGATGGACACGTGATAAAGAAGTAAACAAAAAGCGCAACAACAAAATCTTTGCAGAATAAATGTAGTCAATTTTTGAAATTTTGCAACTAGCAAAAGAGTAGAAAAACACTACTTGACAAGTGAAAAGCTTTTTGGGTAATTCCGTTTTGGTTTTACTGCGGTTAAGCTTATTAACTTATCAAAGTTAGTGGACTGCATAAACCACAGAGACTACTGATGAGTCGGAGTAGCGTCCGACGAAACCATGGTCTAGTCTGCTCGGTTTGTTCTGCAAAGAACATTGTTGTTGTAGCGACCTGTTTGGCTTCAATAAATTATTTGGCATCAACCTCTAAAAATAATTCTTAAAAAATATGTTTTTTAAGAATTATAAAACTAATATAAACAATTAAAATGCCACAATTTTTTAAGTCACGAAAAATATTTATTTCGTTTCGGAGAAAACGATATAAAATTTTTTCTTTTTTTTCCCAATCAACCGTTGAAAATAACGTTAATTTCAACAAAAAAATTTCGTTTTTTTTATATCAAAAGAAATTTTTTTTAGCATAGGGGAAAATTATAGAAAATATTTCGTTTTTCAACGAAACGAAATTTGCTTTGATAAATTTTTAACGTTATTTAAAAAACGAAATAATTTTGATAATTTATTTTTCGGTTTCAACGAAACGAAAAAATTTTGTTGATTTCGTTGAGCATGTCTGTTTTTTATACATAAATATTTGCAGTGTTCTCAGAGAATTTTTAACAAAATCCAATTTTAAATTTTTTAAGATAGAAATTTCACTTGAATTTAATCTCAAACGTTAGCTTAAATGTAATTTTTTTTTGTACTTTGATTTATTTTTTATGGAAGATAATAAAATATGGAAGATGACAAGTAAAATAGAATTTTTATGAGTCCGCATATATATAAACCATATTGATATGATTGATAAAACAAAATTGAATAGGTTTAGAAATCGACAAGAAATATTTTCAGGTGCACTCAAGTAATTCTGCAATATATGAGAAAGTTTTCTTTACAAAAAATAAATTATTGAATTATTGAAGCTGACCTTGAGACAATTCCAAAAAAAAAAAAAAAATTGTTTTCGACAGGAAAAAATTATCAAAAAGGTAATTTTTGCATAACTTGAATTTAATGTCCGATTTAAGTAAATAGTATAATTAAAAGAGGCTTGATATATTCAATTTTCCTCTTAAAGTGTTTGGACTTCCGAAGAAGTGAAGAAATTTTTAAAAAGTATTTTTTTATAGGCACATAATTTTCTAAGATCAGACATAAAATGCATAGGTTAAGAAAAAATACCATTTTGGATGTTTTATTTGGATTAAAATTTTATTTTTTGTTTTTGATCCTATCTCGAGGTTCTTCTGAGATAGGGGGTGCACTTTTCAATAATTTATTTTTTGTATGGAAACCGACTCAATCTATTCTACATATAACTTAATTTAGTGCAACTGAAAATATTCCTTATATTTTATATGTCCTGCGTTTTCACGTGTTATTCACGTATATTCACGTATCAAACGTGAATGATATCTACTGTAATCTGGCCACACTCACACATCATGACATAACACAGTCTACAAAGCCTAACGGAACAACTCAGGTTCTAGAAAAGATACCAGAGAATATGCCTATCTAGAACTTCTCTGCCAATCAAAGAAGTTCCCCATCTAGAAATATTATTCTTCACCACTTTTTCAAACTGCACTTCTCGATCTTTGAACAATCAAAGAAAGTAGCTTCAAATATCGTTCCAGCAAAACCCGGCGCACGTTGCTACGCCTTAGACAAACACATAAACTTCATCTGAAAAAAAAAATCTGGCAGCACTGCTCAAGAGACCAAACTGAGAGCAACTCCCCACATAACATGGCAGCCATGCTGTGTTGAAATTACTCTTACAGCAAGAGCTTAAGCATTGGATTTTTGCTATTTGTTAGATTAAAATACATGAATTTTTAAATGTAAAGAAAAAGTAGGTAAAAACGTAGTACCCTATAGTAATTTCGCTTATATTATAAAAATCGTTTCATCGGTTATTGAGAACACTCGTCACCAAATACGCCGTGAGTCTCTTTTTATATAAAAGCATAGATAGATATAGATATAGATGTATGGGTCTTCCTTTTGCAAAACCAACATGTGCTTCCAAACTGCTTTCTTACACTCTTATACATGCTTAAAAAAATCCAGGCTGATTTCCCTTGAGCTCTTATTAAAATCAGTAAACTTATTTTTCTTGATAAATAAAAAACATATTAAAAACAAAATACTTCCCAGCAGTATTGCCATGCAATGTTGCCACATTTGCACTGGCTTATCCAACAGTGCAGTCAGTATGTGTGTTAGTGTGTGTGTGCTTCATGGCCAAACAACGATTGCAATCAGCTCGTAGCATGCTTTTTGCACATTTTGTTGCTTTAGGGGGCATCCCGTGTGTATAAGTGTTAGTATTGTTAGGTTCCCTGCAAGCACCATGATGCCACATAGAAATATTCAAACGTTAGTGCTTGTGTGTGTGTGTTTATATGTGCTTCTGTATTCATTTATGTGCGTCTATTTCGCATATTTCACAAAATAACCGCAGAACCGATACAATCGGCGCACCAAGTTTATAAATGAGACCGGCACGCATGCATTTAGCACACACTCTCATGCAGCTACATATATAGACGGATAGAACAATAAAAGCACACATTTACACAGGAGAGTCGTGTCCTTTTTACTGCATTATTATCGCTCATCGTTTGCTGTTGGTCGTTGATTGAGAAATTAGTGGAAACTCTATTGAAAATTCACTATGAAAGTAGCTTGAAATGCTGAGTTCATTTTTTTTTTCTGTATGTGTCAGTATTAATCTGTGTGTGAGTTTGTGTGTTCATGTGTGCGTCTGCTCTAGACTGTTTCATCCTCTTGTTGTAGCCTTAGTCGTTATTATTAACTGTCTGGAGCAGTAAACAGTCATTTATATGGCATTTGTTAGCGCAATAAGCGTTGCACAGGGCGTACGAATAATGCTTGTGCCGATAGCAATCCGAACTATGATGTATGTATCTGAAGAACAGCATATGCAACACTGAATAGACAAGAATTTTGAGTAGAAGCGGAGTAATTTCTTTATGGTTTATTGCGTGCTTTAAGCATTTTTTGTATATTTGGAAAAATCAATCTTAAAATTTTTATACACAGAGAAAAATAATGGCACATAGAATCTATAAGATTTCTCCTTAAAACGTATTTAACACAAGGGGCATGAAAGACAAAAGAGGAGAGGTATTTTTTAAGAAGAAATTTTTTTGTTTTCCAACAAAAATCTTAAAATTATTTTATAAGATATCTTCTTAATTTCTTTTAAAATCCATATTTTCAAAACTTTTCAACAACAAGGGGTCTGAAAGGCGAAAACGGAGAGGTATTTTTTAAGAAGAAATCTTATTGTTTTTCAGCAAAAATCTTCTTATTTCATTTAATAAAGTATCTTCTTAATAACTTCTAAGGTCCAAAAATTTTAAGACTTTTTTTTCTTCTAGTCTTGAGTAAATCCCAGACAACGGCAACACTTCGTGTAACGTTTATTCGTTATTTCTTATTTATTTATTCCATATTGATAGAAAACTTTGTTGCTTCATGAGATTCCATCTGAAAAAAATCAAGAAGAAAAGCCAGTAGCTGTATAAGATTTCTTCTTAAACAAAATCCAAAAGAAAACCTAGAAGCTGCATGAAATTTCTTCTTAAACAAAATTAAGAAGTAAACTTAGAAGTTTAATAATTCATTAAAAAAAAAAAAAATCATTGGAAAAAATAAAAATAAATAAAAAATAAATAAATAAATAAAAACAATAATATGAACATGAAACTTTTTAATATAAAGCAACAAGTTTTATTATGTTTTTTGTGGAAGTAATCAGAAGAAGAAATCTCATACAGCAACTTGGTTTTCTTCGTGATTTTTTTTTTAAAAGAATTTTGTACGATTTAAATGGTTCTACTAAAAACAAGTAAAGAAAGTCTAAAGTTGGTCTAGCCTGACTATGTAATACCTTGAACCTACTTTTTCAAAATACAATAATATCATTGAAAATGGCCGTGTCCGTATCAATTCTGATAATTTTTTTTTCAAATACCAAGATATAGTGTTTTCGCTTTTGTGGGTTACATGGGATATAGTAGTGTTCGTGGACAGATTGCGCCCGATTTTTTAACATATCGTAGTTTTGGTATAAAATATTTATATACCAACTTTTATCTCTGTACGTTAAATATAAGTTTATTTATGAAGTTTTAAATTTTATGGGTTTTACTGGTGGTAGGCGTGGATGACGCCCATTTTTCAAAAACATCTCCGTTCTTTTTTATAAAATT
This sequence comes from Tetanocera ferruginea, assembly GCA_958299015.1. Classification (NCBI taxonomy): domain Eukaryota; kingdom Metazoa; phylum Arthropoda; class Insecta; order Diptera; family Sciomyzidae; genus Tetanocera; species Tetanocera ferruginea. Next base: position 100,757,239 of record OY282642.1, on the reverse strand, counting down.
CATACATACCGAATTTATCTCTGTAAGACAAACATGAGCTTATTTATTGAGTTTTAAATTTTTGCATTGCATTGGAGGTGTTCGTGGGCGGATGACACACATTTCTCAAAAACATCTTTGGTTTGCTTAAAAAAAAAAAGAACCAAATTTTATCTCTCTGGGTTAAACATAAGCTTATTTATTGAGTTTGAAATTTTTGGGTTATATGGGAGGTGGACGTGTTCGTGGACGGTTGACATCGGTTTTCGAAAACATCTTTGGTTTGATATAAAAAACATGCATACCAAAATGTATTTCTATAGAAATTTTTAAATTTTTGCGTTGTATGGGAGGTGGGCGTGTCCGTGGGCGGATGATAACCATTTCTCAAAAGCATCTTCGGTTTATAATAAAAAACATGCGAACCAAATTGTATCTTTCTAGGTTAAACATAAGCTTATTTATTGAGTTTTCAATTTTGTATTGTATGGGAGGTGGGCGTGTCCGTACGTGGATTCGTTTCCCAAAGTTAATTTACCCTGACCTTTTAGGTTTAGGGTATACAAATGTATATCGACATTATTCAAGGCTACATCTCATGCGAGTCCAAATGACGAATATAATTTTTTGTCCAGTAGCTATTGATTGACTTCGAGAGAAGGGAGAGCAGAATTACTTTTACCCGTTCAGCTCCTATAGAAGATAATATACAAGTTAATTTAGGTCAGTGGTCGGCATAATTAAACATGAGACTGCAAGTGAAAGTGAGACTAAAAATTGCATATTATTCAAAACAATGTTGCTTCGCCAATATTTGTTTGTCGAGTGAGTGAAAGAGCATGAAAATACGTGAGAGTTTAGGCAAAGTATGTGCTTCATGCATGCCGACCACTGATTTAGGTTAACTTGGATAGAAGCGAAAGCATAACTACTTCCCATTTTATTTCCTTACTAGCGGATGTTACCCGGTGTTACTCGGGAATGTGCCTCGATCACAGAAAAAAAAACGATTTTTAAAACTGCTCTCATTTTAAAATTTTTTAAATTATCAATTTAATGCTTGAAATTTTTATAAATTATCGTTTTTGCGGTTGTGCACCTCCCTCCGTCGAAAGCGTTAAGTCAAATTTCGGTATAAATGTCGGATATGACTACAAAAAAAAGTACGTTTTCCACGTCCCGATCCGACGTCTGGTTTGTGAGGAAAATTGTCACCCAGTTTGAAAAATTCGAAAAAAATGCGGTTAAAGAATTTTAAACAATCCTTCGATATGGTTCGATTTCTTCGGGATCGGTTCGAGTTTTGGCTTGTTTTTGTTCAACTTGTTTTGGACCAACTGTTCGGTGGATTTTTTTCATCTGTATATAGCTTCTGCTCGTATTCGTTAAACTTCGTTTTTTTTGTCGTAAGTCTTTGGTCTTTGGTTCTTGACTTCGTTTGCCTTCGGCTCATTCCTAGATTTTTTTCGAAAGAACTTTTTAAATCAAAGCATCTATTTCAGTAACAGATACAAATGCTTACCAAGTTTTATTGAAATCGATTCATCCGTTTTGACTTGAATCAGCCAGTCATAGTTGATTGCATAAATCACCCACTTACGTAAGTTTTCCGAAATTTAAATAGTCTCAATTCTGTAACAGGATCAGATTATTTCACATACAAAATTTTAGCAAAATCGGCCAAGTCGCTTAGGAGTTATTGAATCTTACAAATTAAAGCGCCCTCTTGCAGAAGTCTTTGGAATTTTTTACAGTCTATGTTTTATCTTGGTTGCAGTTGAACCTTTATACAAAATTTTATTGAAATCGGTACAGCGCAGAACTATTTCCGTTGCACTGAATTTTCAGTTGGATGAAAAGTTGTCATAGTTTGACTTCGATAGAAGCAAAAGTAGAAGTTATTTTTTCTATACACATCGCAAAAAATAGTACTGACTAGAATCGAAATCTGACTAGAATCGAATTAACTTGCAGATTATAAAAAATTATTCCAGAACTAATTCCGAAGCGATTATATTTTCTGCTGGGTATATTTATGATTTTATTTTTGCTTTTTCGAATAAACTTCATCGTTCACTATGCATGAAAATAAATTAAGACATTAAGAATGGTAAAATGGCATGTTTATCTTGTTGCTATTGTAATTTTTTTATAAAGTCCATTTTTCGAACATAAGCTTAATGGACGGAGGGCGCGCTTTGAATGCTTTCGCTTCAAGAAGCAAACGTTGAGCTTTTATTTTTAATTTGAACAGCGATAAAGTTGTCAATGATATCAAACATGCGAGGCCGCCTTTAACGAAGCCAACAACCACACAACGATACACACCTATGTTGGCATAAGCACACAGACACTCAGCAAGCACGCACACACATACGCCAATACTAACATATATTATAAATATGTAGAGTTGAGTTGCAGTTTGGCGGATATTTTAACGATAAATCGTTATTTTCTGCACAGACTGCGATTTTTCACGTGACTTCAAATCCTTTTCTGCACTCACATACTCACAAAACCATTAGCAGACATACATCAAAGTGCAGCTGCAGCTAGCTTCTAGCTGGTAGAATAGCTTAAAGCTAGCCCAACCTAAGCCTCAAGTTTTGCATAAATTCCAAAGAAAATCTTATTAATATGGGCCAACAGCAGAAAAAAGCAAACGGCGGATATGCGCTCTCTAGCGTGTGTGAGCATTTGCAGTGTGTTGATCTTTAACTGCAACCAACACAAACAGACGTACCCATACACACACGAAAATCGCGCACATGTCGACGCTCGCGATTCGTTTTTTAAATTCTGGGGAAATTGTAATTGATGACTAATGCAGTGTTTCGCAGCCATCCATCAAATCGTCGGTTTTGCTTCAGGTCTTGGCAGCCGTAAAAGTTAATGCATTTCAATGTGATTATTTGTAGTTGTTGCTGTTACTGTTTTGTTGCTATTTTACACACCTCGCTTTCATGTGCTTTAAAATTTCTACTTTACACCTGCAATTAAGGGTCGTTTACATTTATAATGGGCTGCAGCGTGATTTATACCTTGGTTTTAACTGTATTCATACAGTCTAATAAGCACAAACACACTCCTATACATACACACATCCACATTATTATGAGTTCCATTGATTGAAACATTAGCGACACGTGAATCGGGTTTCAAATTTTAATGCATACTTTATATAAGATTTCTTTTTTTTCTAAGTGTATAATTTATAGAGTTCGCTTTAATTAACTTTACATTTTGTGAAAAGCAAATTGAAGTTTAAATCCATAATAAAGGTTACAACATATACACATCTTAATAAATAAAAGACAAAGGTCGCACTCCGTGCCCTTAATAGCTCAAACTGTTCATAATTGTCATTTCTATGAATTTTAAAACCTGTTCAGTAGGCCAGATCATTCTTGTATGGATGCAAAAAATGTCAAGCGGTCGGAGTCTTAAAAGTTAGAAAAACTCATTAAAATGATTTCTGCATACTTTTTTTACATACATTTTTTATTAGATTAACTTGGAATTGTTATTGTTGAAAAGGTATTATGTTCAAAGCTATGAGATATAAAAAATAAAATGTATCCAAAACTGGACGATAAAGCAGTGAACAAATGAAATTAATTGTTTGTATGAATAAGAAATGTACCATTTTATCAGATTTCTAAAGTCAATTTCTCACATGCTATCAGTTTTCGCTCACAGCTTTGATGAAAGCGATACACAGAAAGAAAGAAGAACTTAATACCTTTCCAACAATAACAATTCCATGTAAATCTATTTAAAAATGTTCTTTTACAGCGGTTTTAAAAAAATAGGTTTTTGAAAAAAGGAAAAAAAATCCATTTTTGGTGGTCAATTAGAGATATAATGAAACATTATTTTTAAAATTTAAAAATTTTATTTTTTATGTCAAAAAATTGGTATAAGTAAGAAATTTAATATTTTAGCAGATATGGGTATGCGTTCTAAAATAAAAAGTTACAAGCAAAAAACATGCTTTTTTTTACCAAAAAGGACCTTCAGGAAAATCAAAATTGCTTCGGCTGTTTTTCTCCGATTTGAAAAAAAAGTATGCAGAAATCATTTTAATGAGTTCTTCTAACTTTTGAGACCCCGACCGGTTGACATTTTTTTTATCCATATAAGAATGTTCCGGCATATTGTTCAGCATGAATCAGAACCAGTTTCGCTCGTACTGTTCGTAATTATCTATTGCTAAGCCATTGAGCAACCAGAGTTTGCTCAAAAATTATGCATTGGAAATCTTAGTAGATGTAGACTAGCGTCATTTTTCTCAACTACTGTACATGATTGTCATGACACTGCTTCTTAAGCCCTATCCAACAACCGAACCAGAACCTGTTCAGCCTAAAAAATATATAACTTAAACAGCAAACTGTATACAAAAATAGTCATCCTAAAAGTATGCACACAATATTTATTTGATATTTATCATTAACGACAAATTGATGATAATTACAATGTAACAACATTTGAGGTGAATATTATCATATCGTCTACTACTTAAATACTTTGTAAGCGACCCGTCATAGGACGGGCTTTGGTACTAGAAGTCCATAAAGTCTGCGTTCAAAAACAAACAAAAACAAATTGGCCATTTCATCCCTTGAAAGGACTATGACCGAGCCTCTTATGATCAATTGTGTTGTGTGTGTGTTCTTAAATATTTGCACACGATTGACCGAGAACTGGACCTACATGTTTAATGCCGACTCCAAACGGCTAAAGTTCATGTTAGCAAAAAGCTTTACATGGCATTATTTACTCTCAGATGTATGCCATTGTCTGCAGAGAGGTGGTGACCGATCAGAAAAATTTTTATGGAAAAACTTTTCGCCGCAACTGAGGATCGAACTTGGGATGCTAAGATACACACTTAACCTGCATGCCACGGTCACCACTTGTTGGTGATGTTTTAAGGTTTGTTTATTTAAACAAGTAAAGTAACTCTAAAGTTGGTGTAGCCCTACTATGGAATACCCTAAGCCTCCTATCATATTAATCAGGGACCGTAATAATTATGAGCAATATCGAAAAAATTAAGAAATAATGATTATTTTATGATTTTTATTTTTTTGCTCAAATATAAAAATCGTTTTCTGATTTTTATTTTTTAAATCAAAAATAATAATTATTTTTAAGTTTTATTTTTATACTCAAGTATAAAAATCATTTTTGATTTTTATTTGTTTTACTCAAACAAAAAAATCAATTTTGATTTTTATTTTTGTTACTCAAACAAAAAAATCATTTTCGATTTTTATTTTTTTACTCAAACAAAAAAATCATTTTTGATTTTTATTTTTTTTACTCAAACAAAAAAATCATTTTTGATTTTTATTTTTTTTACTCAAACAAAGAAATAATTTTTGATTTTTATTTTTTTTCCTCAAACAAAAAAATCATTTTTAATTTTTATTTTTGTACTCAAACAAAAAAAATCATGTTTAATTTTTATTTTTGAGACAAAAAATAAAAATCGAAAAATGATTTGTATGGTTTTTTTTTTATTTTTTTTTTTTTTTTTGTCAAAAATAGAAAGAATTTTTTTGATTTTTATTATTTCGCTAAATAATTAAAATTATTTTTTCGTTTTTATTTTTTTGTTCAGACATTTAAATCGCTTAAGGATTTTTGTTATTTTGCTCCTTAATTAAAAATCGATTTAAGAGCTTTCTTCTTGTAAGACATTCTTAATAGTTATGTTTTTTATCGCTTCAAAATTTGAAAAGAAACAAGATGATATTAAATTTGATATTAATTTTATTGAGAATTTTTAAACTGACAGGCATTCATTTTTAAGAACAAAATTTTGTCCAAATTTTGAAACAACAAATTCTGTTCACACTAAATATCGAAATAGCGAAGCTTTCAATATCTACATCATCAAGGCCAGCTTGCCAGCATTGGAAAAGGAATTGTCCGTGCGCGGATAAGCCCATATTTTGTATAGATTTAAATTTTTATGAAAAATTTACACATGCCCAAGTTTTATTCCTTTAAAATAATCAGTTTAAATTTTGAGCTAAAAACTAAAAATCAATAAATAATTTTTTTTTTGAACAAAATAAATAAAAATCAAAAATAACAAATTAAATAAAAATCAAAAATAATTTTTTTTTGAACAAAATAAATAAAAATCAAAAATAATTTTTATTTTTGAACAAATTAAATAAAAATCAAAAATAATTTTTATTTCTGAGCAAAATAAATAAAAATTAAAAATAATTTTTATTTCTGAGCAAAATAAATAAAAATCAAAAATAATTTTTATTTCTGAGCAAAAAACAATTTAATTCAAAAATAATTTTTATATCTGAGCAAAAAAAATAAAATTCAAAAATAATTTTTATTTCTGAGCAAAATAAATAAAAATCAAAAATAATTTTTATTTCTGAGCAAACAAAATAAAAATCAAAAATAATTTTTATTCCTGAGCAAAAAAATAAAAATCATTTTATAATAATCATTATTTATTCTAAGAGTCAACACAAATTCCAGCATTTCGGTATACTCAAAAGTTTTTTCCGGCGCTTGGAACATACTGATTTTTTTCATTAAAATTTGAAAAATAATCATTATTTTCGGTCCCTGATATTAATCCTTTTGAGTTCTTAAATAATCTTTTGTAATTATTTTAAAGCTTGTGAGTACACGATATTTATAGACTTTCCATTGAGTGTCAAAACATATCAATTATTTTAACTTCCAACGCGTGAGCAGCCGACATATAATTGCCCATGAGCGAAAAAGTTTTCTGTCAAGTCAAGTCCTGCAACTTTTAGTCTTTGGCCTTGGGATTTGTTTTTAGACATAGTGAAACTGAGACGGATTGGAAATGGCAGCTTCTTTAACTGAAATGGCATGTCTGTTGGTATATTCTTCTTTGACGCACCCTGTTAAAATAGTAGCCTCAGTAACATTTGGCAATAATTTCTTAACCGAGAGCCTGGTCCCATTGCCAATTGTGTTCAATATAAATTTCTCAATATCATTATAAGTAATCCAGCTTTTAGGCTGCGGCTATGAGGTGGTACTCCTGGTGGATGTAATTAATTTAAAACTCGAGAGGGTAGTGTACAGAGTCGTTTTGATCAGGAACTGTATCTACCGATTTATATGTGCGAATATCTCCCTGCAGCTGCTGTAAAAGTTGGAAGTTGATTGCATTGACCGCGGTGTTTTTCGGAGCCAAAATTGCTCGTGAATAGAGAGCTACGCTCATTTTAATATTATTTGCTGATAGTCAGCATTAACGATATTTTTGGACAGTCAGCATACGAATAAAATTATAAAATTTTAGTCCAATACAACCAAAACCATCTGAGAAAAATATCATTTTTCTTCTTTTGTTGTAAAGTTTCCGAGAGTAAACATACAAGCTTAATTACAAATTTTAGTCAAATACGACTGAAACCGTTTGAAATATAGCATTTTGATTTGTGATTTGTGGGCGGTAAAAGGGAATGTGGTAATCCACTTTTCGTACAGTTGCCGACAGTCAGCATACAAACTAAACTACCAAATTCTTGTCTAATACGGCCAAAACCTTCTTAAATATAACATTTTTATTGATTTGTGGACGTTAAAAAAGGGGTGTGGCAATCCAGTTTTCGTACAGTTGCCGATAGTTAATATACAAACTTAACTTCCAAATTCTAGTCCAATACGGCCAAAATCGTCTGAAATAAAGCATTTTTCATGATTTGTGGGCGGTAAAAGGGGGCGTGAAAAAATTAATATAGCCTATGTTCAGCGCAGTGATTTAAGAAATCGTTTGATACTGGATTTAAAAAAATCCGTCTAGTAGTTTAGGAGTCTATTTGGAACATACATACAAACAAACAAAAATATTATATAGATACTTAAACATATATAAATAACTTCCTATTTTTTCAAATTTCATGTGTTCCTTTACAGTTTTTAACAATTTTTACTAATGTGGGGCGTGGCGCCCATTTTTTTTTGCGCACCTTAGTTTTGATATAAAATCCTCTCATACAAAGTTTTCTCCCTGTAAGTTATATATAAACCTTTTAATGGTATTTACAATAATTTGAGTTGTATGGGAGGTGGGTTTGTTTGTGTGCGGATCACGCCCATTTTTTGTAAATGTCTTAGATTTTATACAAAATGCAAACATATTCAATTTCATTTCTGTAGCTTTAAAAAAACCCTTCATACATTGATTTCAATTTTTTGGTTGTATGGGAGGTAGACGTGTCCATGGGCGAATTCCAAAAATATTAGATTCCAATAGTGTAGACCATTGGGTCTGCATATCCTTGGATCTATGTCAACATGTGTACCAAGTTTCATGCAAATATCTCAACTCCTTCTTCCTATCCAGTGGTAACGGACAACGCACAGACGGACGGAAGAACAGACGGATATGGATAAATCGACTCATGAGACTCATGTGACTCTGATCAAGAATATGTATACTTTTCTATACCGGACTCGCTTATTTCTAGGTGTTACAAACGTTTGCACAAAGTTAATATAGCCTGACCTGTCAGGTTTAGGGTAAAAAAAAAAATCAGTAGCTCGTTTCTGCAACTTTTGCGAAAAAAAGGTCACTATTCTGACGTCACACTCACCTTTCCTGACTTCACATTTTGTTTTAAAATACTCACTTTTGCGAAAGTTAGTGTTTCTGCATTAATAAGTGAGGAATTATTGTTCTGTGATGATAAAGATACACAAGCGATAGGCAATGTATAAAATTTAAACAATTGACAGAATGTTGTGTGTGAAATTTGAAGTGATTTCTTTAATAAAAACAAACAATTAAAACAAACAATTTTTCATGTTGTAACACTTAGTGATGTTGATCTTTATAAAACAAACCCTATACGTGCTTTGAGATCCGAGTATTCACGTGAATAGTATTCACGTACTTTAAGCAGAGCCGAACTTTTAATAGTTTTTTTTTTAGTTTCTGAGAACAAGATGGGCAAAAATAAATAAAATAAATAAAAAAAAAACAGAAAAAGCGGAATATCTCGAAAACGGAGCGAGATAGGCCTAAAATAACCACATTTTACGACTTTTAAAGGGGGATAACATTATCGAGACGCGTTGATAGAGGGGTCGCACTATATCAAAATATTGCACCAAAAATATTGAAAAAAAAATTTTTTTTAAAACGGGACAGGCCAAAAAGAACCACTTTTCAAAAAACTGTGAAAAGTTCGACTCATGCCTAAAGTACGTGAATACTATTCACGTGAATACTAATACTACAAGTAAAGTAAAGCTTATATGAGAGCGTATAATTTATTAAGCTCTTAAGAAAGCAAATTGTGTCTTAAAAATTTCTTTGTAAGAGTTCTTAATAATAACATTTGTTCAGTCGTTTTTTTTACGAGAAAACACAATGTAATAATTTGAGTAATTTTTGTTAAGTTTTCGCTAATGAAAAAGTCAAATTTTATTCAAAGTATATTTCATATTTTCGCAAATACGCTGAAAATTTGCAATTTACTGTTCATTGTCTTCGTTGTCGTCATTGTCAGGCAAATGTCCGGCTTAGTTCTGTTCCTCTTCCAACTGTGTTTCTTTAATGGCCAACGCTTACAAATAATATTAAAAGCATAACTTTTTCGCGTTTCCACTCAGTTGTCATGAAATATTCTATTACAAATTTTTAACGATGTTAGCTGACAATGAAAACGACTCGCTGCTGCTGCTACTGCTGCCAGTCTTGTGGACTAGCTTGTGGCACGTTCATTATGAGAAACTGTCAGCAAATTACTTACAAGATGACAGCTGCTAAGTATCATGACAAAGAAGCAAATGACAAGTAAGGAGAGTCGGAACAAAGATGTTGTTTATAACGTAAGACTGCTAAAAATTAATGTAGAATTGTAGCAAATGATGAGATTGAATGTGATGATGATGATGATGATGATGTTGATGTTGGCATTATTTATTAACGCAGACGCATGCTGATGACATTTGAAGCCAATAAATTCAAACCAACACGGTTATTATTTTACTTTAGTTTATTTACTTGCACACATATCTTTTATATGGTTTGAAATATTTTAAATAAGCTCAAAATTTAATCAACCACCACTTCAACTACTTTTTTATTGAATTTTTTTTTATGTTACGAAAATATTTATGTTAACAAAGCCTAAAACTATTTCATTTTTATAACAAGTTCTTGAATTCTTCATCTTCTTCATCTCTATGCTCTGTTATTTTGTGACCGACAAAATATTTTTGAACTTTATTAAATTGCTACCGGAAGTGCCAATCTTGGCCTCACATGTAGATTTTTTTCATAAAACTATGTAATATTCTTCATTCCTTTATGTTGCCTCTGCTTGCAAAGAAAATAAAAAACAGCATTTTTATATTTTAACACATGGCGTGCTGGATTTGCTTACACAGAAGTATAGCGTCGAAGGCAAGCAAGGATCTAGCAGATTGTTTGCAAGTGTGTGTTGACATGTAAAGGCAGGCATAGGCATGAATAATAACTTTGCAACTTTTCATAGCAAAAATTATTTTTGACGTTTTTTTTTTCTTGGTGTTGTTATTGTTGCACTAGTGAAGAACTGGTTTTTTTGTTTGGAATATAAGAAGAAAAAATTTCCGTTTAGTATTTTCCCAGCAAGAAAACACGCAAAATGTAAATTCCTTCAGTTCTATTATGTGCTGCTATTTCAAAACAAGTTGCTACAAATTACTACTAAAGACAAAAAATTTCATAAATTTCCCTAAGGGGTGCTTTAACTAAATTTACTGTACATTCTTATATTGAGCGTGCATGTGTTTCTTTTCTATACTCGTAGATGTGTGTGTTTGTCTGCTAGTGTGTAATAATCTGCTTCAAAGAAAGCAGGAGAGGAGTAGAGGGACAACTAGTCGCAAAAAACTAGGCATGCAAATTTGGCAGAATGTAAGGCAAAATGACGGAGATAACAGCTACAATAAAGAAACATTTTACGTGTTCTCAACTCTAATGAAGTATGATTTATTTTGAATACACACACACATGTTCGCATACTTACAAAGCCTTTAGAGAATTTTACAGTACCGTGTGAAATATGTGAATCAAAGAATTACAATGGGTCCAGGTAAGGACTCATTCAAGGTTGTTGGAATAGGCAATACAAATATAGTTTTTAATCCCTACATCCTTAAAGTCAAGGTATATTGACTTCGTGCAAACGTTTGTAACACCAAGTATATAAAGGGTGTTTTTTAGAGATATAGAACTGTAAGCTAGCAACACCGTTTTAACTGACGGCCATTTTGTCAGCTTTCAAGTGATTGTCAGCTGTCAAGTGATTTGTGTTTAATTTGGTTTGACATTTCCACATAAATAGACTACCGCCTGAACAACGCTTTCGAATTGTGCAAATTTATTTTGAAAATAATTGTTCTGTTTGAAATTTTCATAAGAGAATTTTGTTTAGCGATGAAGCTCACTTTTGATTGAATGACTACGTCAATGAACAAAACTGCCGTATTTCGAGTGAAGATAATCCTGAAATGTATGTTGAGACATCGTAACATCCAGAACATCTGACTGTTTGGTGTGATTTATGGTCTGGTGAAATCATTGATCCGTACTTGGTGACCGCATAGACCCATGATTACTGACTTTTTCGTTCCTCAATTGAACAACCAAGATGTACAGGAACTGTGGTTACAACAAAACGGCTCAATATGTCACATAGCTCGTGCCAGAATTGATTTACTGAAGATAATGTTTGATAATTGCATAATTTCACGTTCCGGTCTCGTAAATTGGCCTCCAAGATCGTGCGATTTAACACCGCTAGACTATTTTCTTTGGGAATATGAGAAGTCGCTAGTCAACGTCGATAAACCTTCTAAACGATTAACCACAACATTGTAGGACAACATATGCCGCATTATTGCCGATGTACAGCTGCGATTATCTAAGTCAAGATATTCGAATCGAAAATGCTGTTGTCGTCTGAAAGTGAAAGAATTGACATGAGCGTGTAGCAGAATCCAACCAACTCATTTTGGTTTTCCCCGCAATAGCTTTCAAAAACCCGAAAAATACTTAAAAAAAAGTACACTCAGAAAAATATCAACTGTTATATTAACAGTTGGCCACTGTTATTTCAAAACACTATTTGATTGAATGATTTGCGTTTAAGTAAACAATTTTCTTTGTTGAATGAACGTTTCATAGTATTTTTGTGCTGTTAAAATCATCTGTTGAAATATTTTTGTGCTTATGTTGAATTGTCAATTTTTTCTAAGGTATAGTTTTTAAATGTGTTTTAATACATTTATAATATCGTTGGCAATAGCTCAGTGGATGTGCACTAGACTGTCATGCGGGGGACGTGAGTTCGAACCCTAGCTGTGTAAGTATAAAAAATTGTAATTTAATAATTGAAATAATAATAATTCTGTTTCATTAATAGTTTGGTCAAAAATAACCTTCAAAATAAGTTGCTTACAATCTTGCAAAAGAAAAGAAGCAAATTTCATTTTTTATTTAAAAAAAAATATTTTAAATAAAAAAAAAAATGTTGTTGGCCTTGCCGGAATTGAACCGTGGACACTCGAGTACTAGACGCACACGTTAGCACACTCGGCCATACATGAATTTTCAAAACAGTGATAAAATTTCAATAAATAAGTTTTTATACGGGTTTCGCGTCCTATAGACCAACAGTCAACCGACTGTTGATTTGAAAGTTTAATTTGTTGGATGGTATTTAACAGTGAAATCTGATATTTCAACCCATGATTTGTTTGATAAAACAGCATTTTTTCCCTGAGTGTACGTTAACCTTATATTAGTTTACGCAAAGGCTTTGATAGTTTAGTGCCCGCTAAGTTCTTGGTTAAACCAACAAAGAATGGGTTGATATAAAAGATTTTACAAATGAAACTTTCCAATCAGTTTTGTGAAAAATGTCAATTGTCTGACTTTTAAGCTTAATGTTTGATCTTATCTTATGTTTGAATTCTTGTTGTTCAATTTGTAACAAATCAACTAAAATCAACTAAAATCAAATCAAATCAATGATGCTGCCCTTTACTGCATGGTACGCAGCAAGCAACAGAAAATGGTTTGGTTACATTTCCGACCTATTTCTGAGTGTTCTATTTATTCAAATCTGAAAATTATAACAAACCAGATAAACTTAATGAGTATATTTAACTAAATTTGAGCTTTGGCCGTTTTTATTGGCCGTAAATAAATAATTCATTAAAAAGCCGAAAAAGCAACATACTTAATGAGTATATTTATGTCGATATACCGCGTTGCTGCCGCTGAAAAAGTATTTTGACGTAGAATTACATCTTACAGTGAGGTTTGTATGGGGTACAAACAAACAGATTTTAACAGATTTTTTCAAGGTCATGAAACTTTTTTGGCGAATACTTTAGAGTAATCCTACAGCCCTTAATACTCATCGTTCAAAAATAATATATACACTTAAATATCAGATATATCCTGCGCTAAATGAATATCTAACTTTGGATTTTGTTACTTTTATATTAAAGTCACAAAATAGTAAGATATAAGAAGAAAAATGCATGTGTTTATATAACAAAATCAATGATCAGCTGCTTATGATGTGCCTGCTGCTTTCTTTGTTTTTGTTTCGTTGTTTTTGCTTGTATTGTTTTTGTTTTATACGAACTGATTTGCAAGCTTCTTGTTTGTGTTCTTGAATGAACTACTTCTTAATTGGGTTCTTGTATGTACTACTTAGAAATGAGTTGCTCTAATTTAACACGAGATGTCATTCACAACCTCTTTTCAACTCAGTCAATGAACTTAAACTTTCAAACTTAACGAAATAGGTCTGTGAACCGGTTAGATTTAACTCTTATGAAAAAACGAATTGGATCATACTTTGTTTTATGCTTTTACCCAATAGATGGCGTAAAATTTTAATTTTTGTTTTTAATAAAAATTAATTTCGATTCCACATGCCCCTAGCACAAGAGAGTGTAGCTCGCAAACAACACATCGGACAGAGACGAAAGTAGTACTAATGCAAAGGACATATGATCAGAGCGAGATATATTTATTCACAATACAATTCGGGATTTTAATATTATTTTGAAATTAGTAGTTAAACTGACTGTAGCTCGCAAACTAAATATCGGGCAGAGACGACTTATGTGGTTTTGATTGAAAACTTACTGTGAACATGTCTTCTTTTGATTGAAAAAGAGATTTTTTAATGGATTTTTCTGTAGGATTTTTATCATTTTTATCAAAGAGGATTTTATGGATCGATGTATTGTTGCATTAGCTTTACAATGGCATTTCTAATTAACATTTTTTTTCCTGTGACTTATCTGGATTTGAATGTAAACTCCTCAAATATATTCATCGAAATTTAATGATATAAAGGAGAAATATATCTAATATTCATAAATTATACATTCAAAATTTGTTTCAGACCATTAGGTTGAACCACCACCAGTTTGCCAATAGAAGGCCAAAATAACTTTACTCTGAATTTCAAAATTCTGTGACCATTATTTACAAAGCTATTCATTATAAAAATTTATATTTTATGGGCGGAGCTACACTCATTCTTCAATACCAGTTCTAGTTTTCGAATATTTCCCAGTAGTACGATAACGTGCTTGAATACCAACCCAGAGGGTTCCGGGCTTGAATCCTGGTCTAGTCATGGTCTTATTATTTTACCTTTCTTTAATTCTTTCCTCATTTCTAATCAACTGAAATTAAAAATTCATCATTATATACGGTCTTGGAAGTTGTAGTTGATGGTAGAGATGTTCACTTGAATCACTTGCCTCAGATTCAAATTCGCATGTTGATATAGCGCTCCGCCACACATACAACATTCTACACTTGTTTCTTTTGATTTCACTTTCTCTCCTTCTTATCTATCTACCCATTACCGAACCAAGGCAAACTTGACTGAATAGGTTTGACCCTTGGCTTAAAGCTAAAATAAAAAAAAAATAAAAAAAAATCTATTCGATATCAAAAAATTGAATTGCATGGGCGGTGCCATGCCCCCCCTTTACAAAGATCGCTTAAAATTTCCAGCCGAAGAGTACGACTCAATAGTAAGTTCGTGGATGGTTTGTGACTCATAGGTCGAAAGTCGATTCGTAAGTAATTAAGGTCGATTCGCAGGTGTTTTAAAACTTTAGTTTTAATATAAAATATAAATACAAATACTGAATTCCAGTTTTTTAGCATAAATATTAGACTTTTTAAAGTTTTCACTATAGTGGGTTCTATGCGAAGTGGGTGTGTCCGTAGTCAGATGACTCCCACTTGTTATCCACGATTTAGTTTTGATAAAAAATACAAACGTATCAAATTTTTCATCTGTAGCTTAAAGAGCAGCCTTTTTATAGACTTTTAAATTTTGGGGTTGTATAGGAGGTGTGAGTATTCGTGGGTAGATGACGCCCATTTTTCTTACACGTCTTATTTTTGATATAAAATGAATTACTAACTTATTTAATTTTTCAGCTTCGATAGAAGCCTCTTTATATAGATTTCAATTTTGGGGTTGTATGGGAGGTGGGCATGTTCTTTGGTGGATATCGGCCATTTTTCTAACAAGCCTTAGTTTTAATATAAAATTACTAAATGTCTAATTTTGCTTTTGTAGCTTTGATAGAAGCCTATTTATATAGTTTTCAATTTTGGGTTTGTATGGGAGGTGGGCGAGTTAGTAGGTGAACTACGCCCATTTTTCTTACACATCTCAGTTTTGACATAGAATATACAAATACCGAATTTCAGTATTGTAAAAAGCTTATATATGAAGTTTCATTACGATAGCTTTAAAATTACGGCCGTAATCGTGTAAACAGACAGAAGGACAGACAGACATGGCTTAATCAACTCAGGTGGTGATGCTTATCAAGAATATATATACTTCTCTATACCTACTACGCTTCCTTATGGGCGTTACACACGTCGTAATAAAATTAATATACCCCTTATGCAGTACGCGTGGGGTATAAAAATTTCATTAAAAGGAAAAAACTTAAAGTAGGTTCCGCTATTTTGGAGGAGTTCAAACATTAGCGCCGTGACACGAGATTTTTATATATTAGAATATGAAGAGGCATCTGACGTTTTTCATTTATACAGCATTTTTGTTAGACTAATACTTTATTTTATACTTTTACATACAGAAATTTTTTAAACTACTTTAATTTATTCTAACTTTTATCATTCGATGGAGTATCAAAGCAATAAATGAGATTTTCTTTTGAATATGAAAAAAATGTGCTGGATTGGAAAATATTTTCTATGAAACTTTTATTTCTTAGACCTTTTGTATTGTGTCAAACCTTAAATTCAAAGTGAGTGCAAATTTAACCCAAGCTAAGAGAAGCCTAACGCCAACAACAGAATTCGGTCAGCCACCCTTTAGTAATTCATGACAAAGGAATATGAAAGTCATTTGCACGCTGAAGCCTTTCAACGTTATGCTTGAGTTCAGCTTGAAATGTGTTTTTTGCCTGCTTTAGAGAGCAAGTGTGTGTATAAATCGGACTAGGATGTACTAGGCGGAAGACCTTTTCTTCGTTATTTACATTTACATGTGGCATAAATGTGCAATTTACATATGTATGTGTGTGGAAATACAAGAGTAACATAAAGAAATCTTTTAGAAAACTGTAGTTAAACCTTAAGTGTGAGATTTAAAAAAAGGTCAAAAGAAGGTTTTAATTAGAATATAAAACTTCAATAATGGAGGTAGGTAATGGTTGGTTAGCAAAGTGAATTCGGAAAAATATACACAATAAATTCTTATTTAAATGAAAAGGTTTTTCTCAAATTCTTGGTTTTTTTTAAATAAAGTGTGCATATTGTTTGCTTTTTTTAAATTTTTATTGGGTTTTAAAAAATACAACTAACAAAAATAAAACATATTCTTGTCACACCAAGGACACTTTCTTGAAATTGTTTTTCCGTTCAAAATACAAATAATTAAGAAAATTTTACCTTGTAAATAATTAACCGCAAAATGTAGCTGATATGAAAATAAAACACAGCACCAATAACTCTGACAAAATTCAAAGTCTTCTCTTTACTTAACGTAGCCAACCCAAATACATATTCAAATAAATTAGCAACAAAAGAAAAATACAAAACAACAAAGCGTTACAAGCCATGGAATACATAACAAAGCAATTATGTAAACGAAAGACAAAGTAGCAAATAATGGTGCATAAATAAAAAATTAAGTAAGCACCAGGCGAGTTCATGTGGGACCCAAGTCATTTATATGGCGGCAACCTCTTGAAAAAAAAGAGTAGGATACTCTATTGCTGAAGTAACAGAAGAGATAAAATGAAAACATGCGCAAAAAAATGTGCCCACATTCGCCGTGCTACTAGCGCAAATTCTAGATGAGCGTACTATTGTATATTTTATGCTACTGCATAAATTATGAATGCATAAAAAAGTACCACAGCAAGAAGTGGCTCCAGCGAATTAGGATTAAAGGGTTACAATGACTAGGCGAACGTGCCTTGGCAGTAGAAATTTAAGGAGAAATAACTCAAAGAACAGAAAAAATGCATTGTTTTGAATTTGAAAAATTTGTTTCAGTTGTTACAGAGTATGAGTCAAAAATGACTTTAAAGTTTATACTTATATAAAATGAAGCATTAAATACTAGTTACCAAAAATATGTTCAAATTGGCCAGTTCAGACCTTGAAATGACTTTGACCGAGCTTCTTATGATCAATTGTGTTGTGTGTGTTGTTAAATTTTTGACCAAGAACTAGACCTGCATATATTATGCCGACTCCGTACGGCTTAAATTCATGTTCTTAAGAAGCTTTACATGACATTTTTTACTCTCTAAGGTTTGCCATTGTCTGCAGAGAGGTGGTGACCGATCAGAACAATTTTTTTTATTGAAAAACCTTTCGCCATGTTAACATGTCTACCAAATTTCAAGCAATTATGACAATACACAGACGGACGGACGGTCAGGGCTTAATTGGCTCACGAGCTAACACTGATAAAAACTAGTCAAGTATATCTTCGACTTGGCCAATACATAGTGGTACAAAATCTTAAATTGTAGCTTTTTTAGTATGAGATTTCAAAAAATGTTACTATTTTGATGACATCTAAAATACATTCATATCAATATGTTTTCCTGCAAAGTAAAGACAATCCCATTTAGAAAGTTTCAACTAGAGGTTGTATTAGCAGGAGGTGGGCGTGTTCTTGAGTGGTTGATGCCAATTTTTCTAACACGCCTCAGTTCTGATATAATTTACACATATATCCAATTTCAGGTATATAGCTTAAATATTAGTCTATTATAGAGTTTTCACTGTTATGTGTTGTATGGGAAGTAGATGTGTTCGTAGGCGGCTGACGCCCACTTTTCTTCCACAATTTAGTTTTAATATAAAATACAAACGTGTCAAATTTGTTTACTCTAGCTTAAAGAGAAGACTTTTTATAGAGTTTTAAATTTTGGGATTGTATGGGAGGTGGTCGCGTACGTAGGTGGATGACGCCCATTTTTTTATCGCGTCTTAGTTTTTATAAAAATTGAATAAATATCTAATTTTACTTATGTAACTTCGACACAAGCCTCAATACATAGTTTTCAATTTTTGAGTTGTATGAGAGGTGGGCGTGTTCGTAGATGGATGACGCCCATTTTTCTATCGTGTTTTTACTTTTTTATAAATTGAATAAATATATAATTTTGCTCTTATAGCTTTGACAGAAGCTCTCTATTTATATAGCTTTTAATATTAGGCTTGTATCGGAAGTGGGCGTGTTCGTGGGTGAATGACGACAATTTTTCTATCATGTCTTACCTTTTTTATAAAATGAATAAATAACTAATTTTACTCTGATAGCTTTGACAGAAGCCTATTTATATAGTTTTTAATATTGGGTTGTATGGGAGGTATGGGGCCCCTGTATGGGGCGTGTTCGTAGGTGGATGACGGCTATTTTTCTATGGTGTCTTGATTTTATTATATAATGCATAAATATTTTATTTTGCTCGTATAGCTTTGACAGAAGCCTATTTATATAGCTTTTAATATAGGGTTTTTATCGAAAGTGGGCGTGTTCTTGGGTGGATGGCGCCCATTTTTCTATGGTGTCTTAATTTTATTATATAATGCATAAATATCTAATTTTGCTCTTATAGCTTTGACAGAAGCCTACTTATATAGCTTTTAATATAAGGTTTGTATCGGAAGTGGGCGTATTCGTGGGTGGATGACGCCCATTTTTCTATGGTGTCTTAATTTGATTATATAATGCATAAATATCTAATTTAGCTCTTATAGCTTTGGCAGATGCCTATTTATATAGTTTTTAATATTGGGTTGTATGGGAGGTGGGCTTGTTAGTAAGTGGATGACTCCCATTTTTCGAACACCATATAGATTACACAAGTACCGAATTTAAGTTATGTATCTTAAATATTTGCTTCTCTATGGAGTTTTCATTATTGGGGTTGTATGGGAGATAGGCGTGGTTTTCATACGATTAAGCAAATTCCCGAATTTGATCTTCGATTTTTAGAAAAAAGCTTAAATATCGAATATCAGCACGACAGCTTCAAAATCACGGCCGTAATCGAGTCCACAGACAGACGGACAGACAGACGGACATAGCTAAATCAACTCAGGTGGTCATACTGATCAAGAATATATATACTTTTCTATGCCTAGCACGCCTCCTTATGGGCGTTACACACGTCATGACAAAATTAATATGCCCCTTACAGAGTACGCGTGGGTGTATAAAAAGCCTACACTGAGAAACAAACACATACCTTGCTCCGGTAAAAAATTTCTCTATTTTTGATAATAGCAATTTTCTCTTTTTCAAATAAAATTTTCTTCAATTAGAATAAATTTTCACATTTTCGATGAAATAGTTCTTTACTTCTAGGAAATGGAAATATTTCAATATCTCTAATAATGATAAGTATTTTTCTCGCACAAAAAATTTCTCATTTATAGAGAAATTTTATTGAAAATGAAAAACTTTTCTTATATTTTGATGAAAAATTCACTATGAAAAGTATTTTCTTCAATAAAAACAAATATTTTCTCAAAAAAAAAGTATTTTTCTCTAAAAACGATATATTTTTATTTCATGGAAACTTTTTATCATTTTTAGAGAATTTTTAGTATTGCAATTAGAGAATAGCATTCTCTGGAGCAAAGTCTATACCATTTTTCTCTAAATATGATGCCTTTTTTATCATATTCCGAGACACTTTTTTCTGAGTGTATCTTTACCTATTTTTTTAAGTTTTTTGTAGAAAAAATATCCAGAGTGATGGATTTCAGATACTTGTCTAATTTAATTTAAACACCTGTTTTGATAAAACTTTTCAAAAACAAAAACAGATACTTGTCTAATTTAATTTAAACACCTGTTTTGATAAAACTTTTCAAAAACAGTTTAAAATGTATGGACAATTTTTTTAATATGGATAATGATAAATGTCAACACTTACTTTTTTCAAAAAAATCAAACCTTGTAATATATATTATTTTTTTTTTTTTAATTTTATAAAACGTTTTGCTACAATTTCGTTTACATTTTTGACGCCTCTAAAGAATGCACGAAACTGATCACTTGTTGATAATAAAACAATAAAAAATATACATTAGCTGGTTGAGCATAAAATATATAACAGGATAAAATTGAAATCAGTCAATTTAATGCATAGGCGAGTAAGCAACAGACTTTACAAATCGATGTACAGTATAGTGTACAGCACTCGCCAAAGGATTAAAGTTGAAAGTATGTTTGTTTAACTGTTCACAATCATAAAAATCTTGAGGTTGAAATTTTAGACTCAGGAAAAAAACTTGATATGTCCGTAAAAATACGTATCATCCTCCCACAAATACGCCCACCTTCCATATAACCTACAGTAGTTAAACATTTTTAATTCTAAAAAGAAATGCATGGCTTTTGAACAAAACTAAGAACTTATTTCTAATTGTTGTACTATTTCAATATAAACTTTAATATCATAGGTGGTTTAGGGTATTCCAGAGTAAGGCTAGACCGATTTTAGAGGCCTCTTTTTTTTAATGCAATTACAGTTTTTTAACGAACGAATTTTTGACTATATATCGTATTCCGAATTTGTTAATTAACAGGAGGAACATAACATTCGCGGCAGAGAAAACAGAACTTATTTTAAAAATTCATAACTCAGTCAAAAACAAACATTTTTCCAAATTTTTTTATTATTGTAGAGAATTGAACAAGTTACAAGAAAAAAATTCAAAAAAAAAATATATTTTTCACTCCACATGGTTTTATAGAGCTCCAAACTGGCGGCAGAGAAAAAAACGGAGCCTCGTGGTTGCAGCGCTGGGAGTCGCAAAAATTGTCTGATCTTGAAAAAAATGACTTTTAAATCTTAACAAAATTGGTTATTGTATGACAGGAGCTTTTTTTTCAATTTTTGGTGATGTTCTAAGTGTGTTTTATAGAAAAAAATATTGACTTTAAAAATTCATAAAAAAATCGAAAAAAATTTAAAAAAATCGTGTCATAAGATAGCGAATTAAGTTTAAAAAAAATACAAAAATAAAAAAAAATTGTCAAAAAATGAACCAGCTTGTGCCGCAACCAGTACGAAAAACATGGTTTCGAGATAAACGCGTTCAAAGTTTGTGAACAAAGAAAAATGCAAAGAAAAATAAAAATGCTAACTAATCCGCCTGTAACTATGTAACTTTTTTCCATGAAATTATCATATCTTAAGAATATTTACAAAAATAAAAAATTATAAAAAGTCAGAAAAAAAGCCGTTAAGAAATAAAAATTTAAGGCCGAGTTTCAATTTTTGGGATAAAAGAGCGGATGTATTTGAAGGACTGTATTTCTGTTGTTGTATTAAGTATCAAAATAATGTTATTTTTATATTTTGAAGTAACTCTTTAGTTAATTTTTTTTTTTTAATTTTTTTGTTTGTTTTTGCATCAATAGTTATGGTTACACAGCGCGTAAAAGTTGAGGTCGCGTAAGTGAGGTGTCTTGCGGCTTACACGATATCTCCTGCACAGGTAGCCTGAAACAAAAAAAAACCAAAAAAGTAGAACAGTAGAACCTTTGCGTGCAGCAACAAAAAGTTTAAATTTAATAAAAATTAAAAAAAGCCACATAACTTTTTGAAAAACTCAAGTTTTCGTGCATGAAATTGGACTGAATGGAAAAAAAATGTGTTCTATTTGAATTTCTTTTTTTTTTTGTTGGTAAACATACTGCGTGTTTAATTATTAAAAAAAAAATAAAACACGTTTTGAGTTCATCGGACAAATACGTTTTGAATTAGAGTGCAAGATGTTTCAAAAAATGTCCTTTCGAGGAAAACCCGTTCCCATTCACCTGGGTCACCGAGTCTTAGGCCCGTTAACTGATCTCCGAAGCTTAAATTTCTAAATCTCAGATTTTGTAAACAGAGTTCAAATTTTAAACTCAGTTAAAATTATTTTCGTAACTTATTTAATTTTTATCGGCAGTTTTCTTAAACTCTGTTTAAAAATTTAAACTGAGATTAAAAAACATATTTGAGCTGCACTGTAGTAAAAATTCTACAACTTTAACGTAGAACATCAAAATATTTCAAAAATTTTTGATAAAATAATGCAAATTGTCAGTTTCATCGGAATATTTTGTTTTCAAAACTTAAAATATGTTTTTTTTTTGTTTATTGTTTTGAATTTTTTGAAGTATGATGTTTTTATTTTTTGTTTATTATTGAGAATATTTCAAATGTTCTCAGAGAATTTTTGACAAAATTTAAATTTTTTAAACCTAGAATTTCTGTGTTTAAATGTAAACTTGCCTTACCAAGTTAAACTTAGATTTTTTGAGATGAGGTATCGGCGTTAAAATTTAAACTGAGGTTAAGGCAATTTAAACTTTGTTTAAGCTAACCTGTGTTTAAAATTGAGATCTGTTAACGGGCCTTAAACGGCTTTTTACACATTTTTATGATATTTTCCAAAAAAATTATATAAGAAAAATATCAAAAATCATTAAAAAAAATTGCAACTGGGCTAAAATATAAAAATTGTAACGCTTTAATAGAGGTATTTTCTTTTAAGTGTAGTTACTGAGGTCTTAAAATAACATAATTGCCACTGAACACTGAATTGTTAAAATACATGTATACAATATTTCTGTTGAGTTTGTATTTTGTTTTATTTATTGTTTTTTTTTTATTTTTGTGTGCTCATTGGTCTTGTTTTTGCTGTTGAAACCTCTATTCTGTCATACTTTGAGGGCAAAATTGTCGACGCCTTTTCATTTTTTACGCAAAACAGCGAAAAAAAACCCTGAAAAAAGGAGAGAGAAAACAAATTTTTTCTACTTGATTTCCAGAGATTTCTCCCCTTGTAAAACACATTTATAGTTACAAAACCAACAACTACTACATTGGTAAGGTTGCCACATTTTGCTTGGACATTAGTGTGGAAAGTGATGTTAAATATTCAGTTTACACTGTGGTACGGAGGGTGCGTTTTTGTTTTTTTTTTTGTTTTTTTTTCATATTTTTCGTTTTGAGTGATACAATTCGAGTAGCACAACGTCAGAGCGATGCTGCAAAAATTAAAACTTAAATTTAATATTTCATGAGCAGATTTTTAAGTTAAATAGTTCAAGCTAATTTTGAAGAAGGAGTTTTGTGCAATCATTAGGCATTGAGTTTGTTGAATTTTCAGAGAATTAAATTAAAACTAGTTAACCTGTTGCCCGAATTCGAGGAATTCACTAAAAATTAAATGTTAGCAACATTATAGACGTTTAATTTATGATATTCTATTCAAGCAGCTTTTCTCCACAATAACGATATATTAAGTCTCAATAATGATATAAAAGATCATCATCTGAATGCTTAGAACTTATGATCTGACACTAAAATTTTAAATGAAACTATCAAAATACGAAGACTTAATACTTACACTAATATAACTACCGAGATAAATATTTTTACTATTCAGCAACATCGCTGTGTAACTTTTCAAGGTATAAAACATAACTAATTTAAATAAAAACTAATTATAAAATAGATTTTAGAAAAAAAAATAAAACAAAAATATAATTAAAAAATTAATAAAAAATACTTACAGAACACCTACAACATAAATTTATAACATATCCCGATGAAAAAACGCCACAAAACTCAAAAAAAAATTTTTTTAGGGGGTAAAAACCATAGAGGGTAGCCTTGTTTTTTCGATGACACATAGTATTTATTAATTTTTTTGTCAAACAAAAACAAATTCGTCTTAAATAAACAACATATAATGAAAAAATATCAAAAATGAAAATTTTTCATTTTTTTTATTTTTACAACAAAAACAATTTTTAGTCCATTTTTGAGGACTAAACATTATTGGACTCTTTTTAAAAAAAAAAAAAAAAAAAAAAAAATTGGCCATTTCAGCCCTTGAAAAGACTTTGACCGAGCTTCTCATGATCAATTGTGTTGTGTGTGTTATTAAATGTTTGCACACAATTGACCGAGAACTGGACCTACATGTTTTATGCCGACTCCGAACGGCTAAAGTTCATGTTCTCAAGAAGTTTTACATGGCATTATTTACCCTCTGAGGTTTGCCATTGTCTGCAGAGAGGTGGTGACCGATCAGAAAAATTTGTTATTGAAAAAAACTTTTTCGCCGCGGCTTTAAATCGAACCCGGGCTCCGAGCATGCTAAGCCACACACTTAACCTGCATGCCACGGTCACCACAATTTTTAATTTAACAATTTTTAATTTAGTCTTACTAAAAAAAGTCTCATTTCATTTTAAAAGAGCGAAAGTGCTGATCTTCAATTTCATGCTTCATCGAAGAAAGCAAATAGTAGGGATAAAACTTCTCGTTAGACTTTGAACGCTTTTGCTTCTATGCTTGGTTCAAACGGCTCAATTGAGTTCGGTAGAGTTGCCCTGTAATAGTTGCAGCTAGTTGTAGCAGCCTATAGAACACCACGGCCCCACCAAATTGACTAGTGCCTTAGTGTAATGACCCGCCTGTGACCTCAGATAATCCCATTATATCCGATTGGCCATAGAGTCATCCATATTTGTCCAAATGCTCTATTTAATCCATAAAAATACAAATGACCCGTCTGTGACCTCTGTGAATCCTATAGCATCCAATTGGCCATAGATTCAGCCATTTATGTCCAAATAATTCATGGAATCCATGACATTGCCAACGACGCGTCTGTGACCTCAGATAATCTTATTGCATCCGATTGACCATTGAATTATACAGGTTGAAAGTTCCAGCGTAACGTGTCACGGTTGCAAATTGAAGCATAACGTATCTTGTTGAAAATTCCACCTTCAAAAAGTACGGTCTAAGACTTTGTTGATTAATTCGTCTGTTAGTTTGGACTCAAACCATTATTTGATAATTTTTTCCTTCAAATTTATAGGGTGTTTCGAGCACTTAATTTCAATCAAATTCGCCGCAGTTTCATTCGTTTCATCGGTTTTACTTCCCGCTTTGTTCGTTATATACGCGGCCTAAGAAGTTTCACTTCAAAAAATGTTTTTTGTAAAAATTGTGTAGCCCAAGACAATTTTTTGCGTATGTTTTTGAATATTGTCGTGCAGGTTTGGTAAGTTCTGGCGGCTTGTGGTCTAAAAACAGTGAAAAAGTCAACAGTGAAACAGACAAAAGATGAAATTTTTTAGAATTTTGAACTTAAGGTGCTCAAGACCAATTTTTGTTTTGCTTGGGGTATGTTTACAAAAGATAAGGCTTGAGATATTCTGAACTAATTTTCCAAAAAATTTTTTTTCAATAAAGCCAACCATATACACATTTCATAGAGGTTTTAAGCTGAAAAATCTTTATATAAATTTTTATAAGGAACATTCCACGCTAATCGTTATCAAGACAAAAATCTTATTTTTTAAGGCATTGCATTAAGCTTTATTATTTCTGTCAAAGATTTAGTTCTTTTAATAGTTGATGAACAACTGATAAAAAATTAAGACAGTTAATATTTTTATGATTTTCCTAACAATGAAACATCTTTGATTTTTGTGATTTACACCAAATAATTAATGAAGTAACAGGTTCTTAAAACAATAAGATTGTTTATAAAAACAGAAACCACCAGACTAGGCAGTTATTTCGTTGATCACTACACCATCAGAAGTCTTATGAAACCTTCTTTTTTGTTACTGGAAAATAAAAAATTCAAAAAATTTCCTAGGCTTCTTTAGAGCCGTAACTTTTTTTTTTTGAAAAATTGTAATTTTTGTGGTTTGACCGTGATGATCAATAACAAACGTTAAATTCATACACAACCAAGCACAAAATAAAATGGCAAAAGTTGATGACGGCTCGTAAATTTCCATCAAAATTCTAAACTTTGCTAAAAGCTGTAAAAAGTTGGCGAAAATACGGCACATTCTAAATTTAAATTGATGAGTGTGCGTCATTTAATATAAGCAAAAGTGGTTGTGGGTGTGTAACTGTGTGAGCTATCCAACGAGTGTGCGTGAGTGCGTGCAAATGCATATGTGATTGATAATTGCACATTTATGCATATGTGTGGGTGTTAACCATGATTTGCAATGCAAATACATATTCTGCAAAACAGCATTCACTGGCACGAAATGTGCGACAAAACATGGTTTCCGGCTTAAAATGATTTTTCGCTAAATGCGTTGAATGAGAATGTGTGTGTGTGTGTGTGTGATATTTGCTTAATATAAGTGAATTATTCACAAGTCCAAACACTCTAAGTATTTGATTTCGGCGCAGTCTTGTCAGTTGAAATTGCAAAATTGAGTTTTAGTGAATTTATTTAAACTAATGAGAGTTTTAAATTTTTCCATTTAATTGCAATTTAATAATATAATATCGTAAAAACTTATATATTAAGAAATTAAATTATAATATAAAATTAACTTTAATAATCGCTAAAAAAGCTCAATGAGACAATATCAGTTTTTTTTAATTAATTGCATTTTTCTGCAAACGCCAAAAAACAAATAAATATTTTTTTTTTAAATTCGTGTTGAACTGTGGTTTTCGTATTAATTCAGTTGATTTTTTCACAATTTTTCGCTGCGTCAACAGCCAAACACACACATACTTATAAGCATGCATTCCATAAAAACTGTATTTTATGTTTTTTTTCATGGCCTACTTTTTGGCTTTGCAAAAATCAATTGTTTATTTTTTTATCATTAAAATTTAATAAATATATTTATATATAATTAAATTGTTTTAACAGTTTTGGTGAGAAGTTGTATTGCTATGCATTTGATGCATGGTTTTTTTGTGGTTTCATTTACAATTTTTTGCGCGTTTGCCATTAGTTATGTTTATTTTTAGCGTAAAATTAATACATGTATTTGTATGCGTAACTTTTCATGGATGTATAAGTAGATGCTAATATATATAATAAATTTTAATTTGTATTGATATTGATTAAAAGACTAATTTCATATCGGAAATCAACAAAGTATTAAATACTATCATAAAATAAGTTATGATATGCGGGAAAGAGTAGTACAAGTGACAAAAACATTAGTTTTCATTAGAATGCATTAAAGTTAAATGGCTCTCTTGTGAAATCAGTATGCTAAAATATTTTTGAAAAAGGTATAGTTCTACTTAAAAATTATTAAGAATTTATAAGCAAAAATAATTTTACGCAAAGTAGCCATTTTTTGTAATCTGTGACACTTTTTTTTCACTTGTTTCAAAAACTACTTAAAGTCTCTTAGGACAATAGTTGTACAAGTGCCCTTGGACTGGTCGTCTAAATAATTTACATTTTTGGTAAGTGCAATAGAAGTACAAGTTCACCTATACTTCTTTATTAAAGAATTGAAAATTATTGCACAGACATTTTTTATAAAATGTTTTTACCTACGACAATTCTGACCTACATGCTAATCTGAAATCCTTTGATTTTTTTGGTGTTTTGAAAAAACTTACATCTTTTTACACACTGATATATGCCAAAATATGACCTTTGGAAAATAAGTTCTTTCCCGTCAAAAATGACGGGCCCGGTTTTAATGACGGAATTTAAAATCAGCGATGGTCGCATATTCGATTTTAAACTGTGCAAATAACAATTTTTAGTTTCAAAAATATATAAAGTACCTTAAAGTAAAATCGGAAACTATAGTAGGTACGACGAAATAAGTTTAAAAATTTTTTTGAAAAACTGAAAGTTTCAAAATTAAATAAAAAATAATAAATTTTTGAAGTTTCAATAAATCACAAAACAAAAATGCCTAAAAATATGCTATGAAATTTTTCAAAAAAATCAAGCGTTTCGCACTCACATTTTACGGAATTATGTTATAGTAATAATTAAAAAGGAATAATTTAGTTTTGACTACAATTTTGAAGATACTACTTGTCTTGTAAGTGCCTTCAAAGACCTTGATTACATGCCTGCACAGTAAATAATATGAGGATACATTTTATACTATTCGGTATATATATAAATCCATGCCAAATATGTTATAAAATTTATACCTTCAAATTGTATAAACCAAATTTATACAAAGTTGGTATAGATTTTATCCGAAAAGTGTATAAAATGTGTTTGCACCAGGTTGGTAAACATTTATATAAGCAATAGTATAAAATCTTTTTAGACCACATTTGGTTACTTTTTATAGCAATATTGTATAAAAATATGTGGCACATAAGTAAACATATATTAAATATGTTAATATGTGTTACATTTACGGCCGGTTTGTTCACAGAGTTATAAATTTGCTCATAACGCGTTATATCTAAAACCAGCTATAAAATAAAACTTCTTTATAACACGTTATAGTTTTTGAATCTGTTCATTCAATTTTTTCTGTCAATTTGTAACGCATTATAAGCTGGTGAAATGCTTTTATAACGTGGTGAAAAAGTCAAAGCATCAAATATGCATACATTTTTATACATGCGTTTTTTGCCTTAAACCTCGTTACAAATTTAAAACACATTTTGTGGCGTTTTAGCACAACTGAATTTTTATTTATAACGAGGTTTAAAGTTTGTTTCAATTTGATATATAACGAGTTCTAGATGGCGAACAAACCGATTTAGTCACAAAAACAGTTACAGAATAAGTTTTAACTTTATAACTCCGCGAACAAACCGGCCGTTAAAGTCATAAATCAGGAATAATATTTAGATTTCAATCATGATAGAATAATTTTAACAGGTAGCGTTGACAAATGTTGATTCTCTCAGCTACAAGTAAACGAACTCTTGTCAAAATCAGCTGTTCGTTGGCCACATTCAGCAGTGTCAACTGTTATGACAGCAACACATCGGGGAGCGCTATTATCGGTATTGAAGTTTCAGAAAAATTGTCAAGTTTATGAAATATCAAGCTTTGTATCTAATTATGTGCTATGACGGAATTTTATTAGAAATAAACTAGCTAATTGTGTGCTATGACGGAATGTGAGCGCTCTCTTTCTTGTTATATTTTTTGACAAAAGTCCGTTTCCAACAGAAACGTCAATACTACCTTGGAGTAATTATATCACGGATTTCAATTGATAGATTTCATGATATATTGTTTTTTAATATTTTCATAAACAATTTGACAGGAAAAATAAAGAGTAAACAATTGTACTCAGAAATTTGCATACCCTGCAGATAAATGGACCAGATTTAGAATAGTTCTAAACTAGTTCCAAAAGGAGCCAGTACTGGTCCCACTATAATACCCTTTTACATTGAGCGAACTGACGCTTTTTACGGGTTGATGTCATAGGGAAACACAATTGTCCCCATAACATTCGTTTATCCCTATATCTGTACTAGTCCCATTATGAAAGTTCTAAACTGGTCCGTTTTGGTACAGTCCAGAAGTGGTCATTAGTAAGCCCTATTATTCGCCTTATTCAGAACACAGGTACGTACAATATAACTAATTAAATTTTTGTATAAAGTTTTACCTGTTTATTACCATTTACCATTTTCATCGAAAATGATTGCGAAAGTTAAAAAAAGGTCGGAATCTAAATGAAAAAAACGAGCCAAAACACGTTTTGAGCGTATCTGTTTTTTGATTTTGTGTGTGGCTGCTGACTAGAAAAACTAAGAATATAAAAATGAATTCAAACTGTTCTATTCTGAGCGTCTTTTGGATTAGTTCGCAACTAACTCCAATTTCATTAGAAATAAACTAGTTGGTTTTTCTAATTGTCTCCAAAATAACTGCTGGGTATTTAATCATGTTGGCAGAGCTTCCAATTCAAGAGCAATATTTTTTTCTTAAAAAAA
Source organism: Tetanocera ferruginea (assembly GCA_958299015.1). NCBI lineage: Eukaryota > Metazoa > Arthropoda > Insecta > Diptera > Sciomyzidae > Tetanocera > Tetanocera ferruginea. The sequence continues at coordinate 100,726,954 of OY282642.1, read as the reverse complement.
AAACAAAAAAATATTCAACGGAACTATTTGCGCATAACATGATTACTGACTGAAAAAGAAACTCAAACTGATTGTCTGCTAGCATCTATTAAGTTCGATAGCTTCGAAAACTCGACTTGTACGTGAAAGCCGATTGGCTCTGTGAGGTTCTCGTGTGCATAACTCGAATATATGTATGATATTTATAAATTTATGGTATAAAAATTAAACTTTTTTGGAGTAAAATAGCTGTTTGAATGGAAATACATGTTTTGTGCTATAGAGTGGGATAAAACTTATAATAAATTTAGAATAAAACAAGTTTATATCACAGAAATTTTATAAAAAAAGATAAAATTCACTCTCAAACTTTTTACTGTGTGGATTCTAGGCAATCGCTGTCGTATTTATTTGGATTACTGCTTGGATTTATAAAATTCAATAGCATGATTGCAACTACCACGTTGTATTGTGCAATAGTGTGTCCTCACTTGAAGTACGCAAGTCAAGTCTGATCCCACAGATTACAGAAGATTCAAAAATCTAACTCTTACCGTGGAAACAGAAGATATGCGAACACTTTAGTTTATTTGCCTTTTACACGGAGAAAATTACTTGCGTGTGATTCATGCATAGTCGACTCATAAATGTAAATGCTCCTCCCATTTTTGAATTCATACGACTTAACACAAAGATTGTTGCTTTAACTCACGTGTGCTGGCATCCTTATGCATCATTCTTGCAAAGCCTGGCACATAAAGTTATGCATGGCACATGGTTACTGTTCGCATACACCATACTCAAAAATTCACGTGTTAAGGTCTTCTTGCTCATGAATTTTGAGAACTATTTCATAAGCCATATTTTTTGTTAAAAATTATATTACATTTTTGTGAGCAACTATTGCATGAATCATGTTTTATATTCTTACAAAAATTTTGTTTATAATTCTATATTGAAATAGAAACATCAAAATTCATTGCCTTGTTGGTCGAGCTGCTGAACGTTGAGATTTAAAAATAATGGACGCAGGTTCGAGCCCGGGTTAGACCAACAAATTTTTTTTGTAATTATTTTTTTAAACATATATAAATCGCACACTAAATACAAAACAGTCACAACTCAAAATTTTTTATATAGAATTTTTGTTATAAATCAATTTATAAAACAAATATCTGACCATATTTTTCGTTATTTTCTTCATTAACTGGAAGAATGAAGTTTTTGTGTTAAATGAAAATTGTTTTTCTTCTGCAGTTTCAACCAAAGAGTTTTATTTTTCGCTTTTCCTGAAAAGTTATGTTTTTTGAGTTGTGACTGTTTTGTATTTAGTGTGCGAAATGTCAATATGATTAGTAATAAAAAAATCAATTTTATGGTTCATAGCTATGCTAAAATTATATATGAAATACAGAAACCTTAGTGTTTTTGTTTGAATTTTCTGACAGTTTTTGTGATGAGCAGTTCTAAAATATGTTTTGCTACAATTGATTTATAGTTACCAACATCTCAGTGGAAGTGTGATGGGCTGGCATGTGGAGGGACGTAGGTTCGAACTCCGGCTGTGTAAGTATCAAAATTTCAAAATTTAAATTTAATTATTAGAATTCCAATTCTATGTCACAATACTTGCTTAATCAGAAATAACATCCGAAATAAGATTGCACTTGCATTAAAAAAATGTGTTGTCTTACATGTAATATTTTATTTTATTTAAAAAAATAATTATTAAAAAAAAAATTTTGCCGCCCTCATCCGGGTTTGAACCCAGGCAGTCTAGCGTTTAAAGCAAACACCAGCCAGCACGGCTAAAGTCGAACTTTGGAAATTGTGATTCAATTTCATTAAGAAGGTGCCCGTTCGTAGCAAAATTATATCATTTTAGAATTTAAGTGCAAGTAACCACGAATCATGCGATCATAAGTCATATACCATGAATTCTGTTTTAAAGTATAGAATCAAGGCTAATTTTTGCATGAATTGTGTGCTAAATGCTTTATTCTTGCGCTCAATTCTCTCCGTGTAGTAAAACGAACTATATGTAAACTGCTTCTTTAAACCTCATAAGTACCTTCATTAATAGCAGCGTTTTTGATGTTAACTTGTCAAAAGGTCAACTCAAAAGTAATTTATAGTTATAAGAGTTACCCAAACTTTGGTGGGTTATTTTTATTCCCACATTAACTTTTTTAGAGCCACAGGTATCCATATCATTATATTTATTGATGAAATGTGTCGTGGATTTCAAAAAGGCTAATCCTGATAAATTCAGATGTCTAGAACAAGTGCACTTGTACTACTATTTCTCTAACAAAAAATGTAAAATGCGCTTTCAATCTAACTCGCTGAAATTACATGCCAAATTTCTGAAATTTTTTTGAAAATTAAATATCAATTTCTTCTATGCGTTCTGATACTTAATTAATTTTTTCGGAAAAATCACTTGTACCACTGCCTGCCCGGCCTCAGTGATAAAAAATTTTATGTTTTATTTTATTCTCAAGAATAAAATTTCTTTATGACTATTAATAACACAGTGCGACATGAAAAAATAACTTAAAATATCTCAATGATCTCTAGTAGTACATGGTCTATATAATACGCCCTCATACTCAGTTTTATCGGATTAGGTCAAATAAGAGAGAAACTCAAGGTCAAATTTCACCTTTAGGTCACAAATATTTTCTTATAACTCTTAAACTAAATTCAAATCCTATGTAGTTACTGCATCTTAATATTTGCAATGGATGGTTCTTTACATTTTGAGACAATTTTTTTTTCAAAGAGTTACGTAAGGGGGTAAATTATTTCTTCAAAAACAGGGCTTTTTTAATAAAAAACAAAATTTTTAATAGTTCAGTTACTTTGTATTGGTCTTCAAAAACAATCAGATTTTGCTGAATTTTTCCACATACCTTAAGTAAAATAAAATAACCCAACTCTCAAAAGATTACCACAATTACATGTGCGTATCCAAAGATATTCAAACTTAAAGATTACCAAGGATGGTAACTTCGTTAATTTAAGTTCTAGATTAAAATCATTCAGATGAAAATTATAGATCCAACAATTTTCTTCAAAACTGTTCTTAACAATTTTAACGAATTAGTTACCGTTTTAAAGATATGCGCGTAAATATGTAATAATAACATATATGAAAAATTTCGAACTTGAAAGAAATAGAAACAAAAATAAATTTTATTTTAACCGTTTAAATTTTTCATATATAATTTTCATATAATTGTAATTACATATTTACGCGCATATCTTTAAAACAGTAACTCTTTCAGTAAAGATGTTAAAGACAGTTTTGAAGAAAATTGTTGGATCTACAATTTTCATCTGAATGATTTTACTCTAGGGCTTACATTTACGAAATTACCATCTTTGGTAATCTTTGAATCCGAATATGTTTGGATGCGCACATGTAACTGTTGTGATCTTTCCAGAGGTGAATTATTTTATTTTACTTAAGGTGTATGTAAAAATTCAGCAAAATCTGATTGTTTTTGAAGACAAATACAAAGTAAGTGAACTATTAAAAATTTTGTTTATTATTAAAAAAACTCTGTTTTCGAAGAAATAATTTACCCCCTTACGTAACTCTTTGAGAAAAAAATTGTCTCAAAATGTAAAGAACCATCCATTGCAAATATTAAGATGCAGTTACTACATAGGATTTGAATTTAGTTTAAGAGTTATAAGAAAATATTTGTTACCTAAAGGTGAAATTTGACCTTGAATTTCTCTCTTATTTGACCTAATCCGATAAAACTGAGTATGAGGGCATAATATATAGACCATGCACTACTAGAAATCATCGCGATATTTGAGGTTATTCCAATTGATCCTATAATTGTCGCACAGTGTAATTTTTGTTTCTTTAACAAAACAAATTTTTGTTTTTGTTTTCGAACATGGCGGTCTAAATCGTCTCACAAATTTTCTGTGGAGTTGAAGTCTAGTAACTGGGGAGAAGAATTAAGCTGTTTTGATACATAGTACAGTTACCACACGTTCAAAATAACCGTCGTATGCTTGGTGTCGTTGTCTAGTTGAAAGTACCAGTTTCCTGTAAGAACCATTTTTTTGCATCGATTCTATCAAATTTTGTTGGAGTAACTTCTAATATATGAAGGGATTCATGGTCATGTATAAGAACACACGTTTCGATTCTCAGTCGTCGACCTACAACTCCATACCATTACCCATTCTCCTTCACACTTTAAAGTCGGAAATACCTTTTTAGCGCCTCGGTCTTTTTCGGCCACATCTTTTGATTGTCATCACAACCAAAGAAATTATTGTTAACGTGTTAAGTGTTTTCATCGCTCAACGTTTCTTCCTAATTAAAGAACTAATAAAAGAAATTATGAAATCCACTTTACCTTAATACACTTCGCACTGTCTCCGGATGTACAATAATTATATTATTTATTATTTTCCATGCCTTCAGCTATATTTATTGAAATTTTTTTATTATTGGAGCGAGCGAGCGAAGCTTTCATGTTTGAAGCTGTTTAGAGACCTTGAACTCTCGAATGGATTGACCGATCTTGAAATTTATTTTTCTGAACTGTTCTACGCTTCTTAACGTAGGTTGTTTCCTCAGGAAGTTTTTCAAATTCCATTTAGTTTAAAAGTTAATTGAAAATAATATTTCCGTGAGTTTTGTTGTTGTTATTCGCTGAAATGGTTTTCTTCTAACATGCTTGTGTATGTATGTATCAGTCAATGAAATAACCGAACGACATGAAACGACAGCAACAATCTAGCGGCGAATGTTTTTTGCGGCAACAGCTATTTATCAATAAATAGTAAAATAATAAAAAATAAGAGTACGAATTTTATATATGAAGGAAAATAGTTAGAAAATAAAACACAAAACATGAAATCTGTTTATATTTGTATATGTAGGTGAACCCTGTTAAATAAAATAAATTTGCAGTTTTAATTCTTATTTTAGGCTTATTTTCTTTCATAAACAACATTTGTTGTTGTTTAACAGACATTTGTAGTTTCATAAATTTCAGCTCAGCGCTTAATTTTATAGTTGCCCAAAAACTATTTTTCTTTCCTTAAGATTCTATATTCGCTATAGAAAATAGTCCAAAATTTAAACAAAATAAAATAATAATAAGGTTTTTTCTACACACAAAATAAATAACTTTTCTTTTAAAAAATCACTCCCTATAAACTTCAATTATGAAACATGTAACATGAACACAAATTTGAATAAAATTGATGGTAAAAAAAAACCCTGTACTGGTAAATTTTATAAATTTTGAAAACATGCCTAAAGAGCATGGTTTCACCTTATTTCGGATTTTTGGAATCGAATAACAGCATACATTTTTTTTTGTTTAATTTTCGGTTCGCCATCATGCTTCATAATTATTTGTTGAAAATTTTGGCGACAAAGGAAGATTTATCTGGTTATCGCTTGTAATTTGGCTTTTTTGGTAAGATTTCTTTGGAAAAGTAAAGTCTCAGGTTGTATCTATTTTAAGCATACCAAATACCAAAAAATAGGTCTTAAGGTATGTGAGTTGATCTTAAGGTCAAAATTGCAAATATTTTATAAATTTTCTCTGACTTGTTCACAGTTTTTGGATTAAAAGTTGCCAAAACTTACCAAACCTGCAAAAAAGTCTTAAAATACATATGTAAAAAAATGGTCTCGCCCCCATAGGTAAAAATATTGAAAAAACACTAATTTATTCTCATTTTTTTCAAAGTCTTTTCACCACTAGCCGTCTAAACTTTCTATATTATGTTGAATTTTTGCAAACAAAAGATTGCTTTTGTTATTCTAAGTTAGTTTTGTGAACATGCTGGACAATATTAACTAAGTATTGGCTTCTTCAAGATCGAAATATAGCAAAATTTAAAAAATTTTTTGCCTTTTTGAACCTGGTTTTTTATTTTTTTTTAAAATAAGTTTAACTTTGTTGGTCTTAAGTGCATTATTCTAGATCAGACATGAGCTTACAGTAGCTCAATTAGCTCAGTTGGCTCAGCTACAAATTTGTTTTGTTTTTTCAACTTTGTGTTTGCATATTTGTAAAAACAACAACGCGTGCAAAAAATAACAATAACACGTACAAATAATCGCAACAAAATCGACGTTCACCAAATTTCTAACTTGCTAATAACAACAAATGCATGCAAAGCCAAACAAGCCTTACTCGATTGCGCTGCGCTTGAAATGTTTGTACATGAGTAGCACAAAACGCACATGATTTGTTTTTGTTTTGCTGGTTAATTTTTTTTTTGCAACGATGAGCAAAAGCAAATATGAGGATAATTTTGTGTTTGTTTTAAAAAACAAAAACCTTGGCTCACTGAATTTATTTTCCTGCTCATGACTGTTCTAGATCTCTTAATAACGTTTTTATAAGTTACATGTTGCCAAAATAAAACTAGTACAAAATTATGCATGCATTTATTTAATCAAGCAGAAAAATAAATAAATTAAAAAACTTTATCCTGCCTTCATATATAAACAACAATAAAATACAAATTCTAATTTATCGTTGTATGCAACAATATCAGAAGCAATTCAGTTGAAAGTACTTTGCTAGTCAAAAGTGGCCGGCAGCTGCTTCCAAAGCTAAGTCTGCTACCATCAACTTTTCTATATGAATATGCACGTCATCGTAGCCATCAACATCGGCATCATCATCAACATCAACATCTACATCGTCATCATGACAGAGTTGTTCACTTTGCAGGCTTTCGTTTTCTCTCACATAACTAACTATTGTTTTAATTATTCAAAATGTTGGTAGAAAAGTATTCGATTGGATTACAATACACTCTGTTGCAAAATTATGCAGTCAACGTTAAATAAACCATTACACGGAGAAAACTGTTGTGCATTATTAATGCACAAGCAGTTCATAACTATAAAATGTTTAGGAACATTTTTGAATATGAAGATTTGCGCATAAATTATGCCTAATAATCATAAATTCTGCACAATCTATTAAAATTGTGCATAAGTTATACACAAAAAATGTGCACAGTTTGTGAACATTGTTCATAGCTTAATTATTTGAAAATTAAACTCAATTGATCATAATATATGAACATTGTGCATGAACGACTATTAACACTTATTGTTCATGAGTTATGCCTACTTGTGCATAGATTTTGCCCAACATTTTGATATGTGTGTTTCTTGTTCATAACTTGTGCCCATTTTTGCATATATTATGAACAATGCGTACACATATGGATAATGAGTATGCATTAATTGCAAGTAAGTTTCACTTATGTTCTTTGTGTCAAGAGTGCTGGTTGTGTTAAGAAGCGACAGTAGTATGTTATATATCATTTAATATTATTTAGAAATATATAATTGTGTAAATTAAGAAAACCAGAGGTAAGTATTGAGTTATTATCATATATTTATCACTGCAGTTATGACATTTAACGATGGTTTTTTTAATGACGAAATAGTGTACATACATTGAAGTTGTAGAAATCTGCATTGGCACTTAATACAAAAATGTGAATTTCCTAAACCCTTTGAGCTTCATCCAATATTAAGCACTAGACTATGTTTTATGCTAAGAATTTTATAGAAATGTAAAAAGTCAATGACTTTATAAATTATATAAAAGAAACATGTAAATACTGAAGTATATGATTTATTGAATTTTAATATGTATATATATATACTATTAGTTATTAAGCAATTGTACTTTGAAATAAAGACATTTGAAAATAAAATGAAATTTTGTTTCTTTAACATTAGCAGGAGGTGTAAATATTTTTTCCTATTTGTTCACAATCTATGAAAATGTTGTTCATAACCTATGCACAGTTGTTCATAACCTATGCACAGTTGTTCATAACCTATGCCCAGTTGTTCATAACCTATGCATAGTTGTTAATAACCTATGCATTGCATAGTTGTTCATAAACTATGTCCAGTTGTTCATAAAATATGCCCAGTTGTTCAGAATCTATGAAAATGTTGTTCATACGATATGCACAGTTGTTCATAACCTATGCACAGTTGTTCATAGTCTTTTCCCAGTTGTTCAGAATCTATGAAAATGTTGTTCACAATCTATGCCCAGTTGTTCCTAACCTATTTACAGTTGTTCATAGTCTTTTCCCAGTTGTTCAGAATCTATGAAAATGTTGTTCATAATCTATGCCCAGTTGTTCATAAAACATGCTCATAGTGCTGAACTTAAGTTATGAACAAGTGTGCATAGATTATGAACAACTGTTCTTGGTCATTTTTCGTGAACAATTTTTGCATAAGTTGTGCCCATAGCGCATAATTTCTGCATACAATTCTCTCCGTGTATTACCATGTATTCAACTGATATATAATTAATACAAAAAACAATTAATAAGACAACAACACTAGCAGTTTTAATTAAATTTTTCCATATGTTAAGAAAAAAAATTTGTTGTAGATCTGTTTTATTTTTCAATTTTCTTTTTTTTCCCCTTATATATAAAATATATAAAAACTTTTTATATACCATAGTAACCATCCAAATACCTCCAAAGCACCTAACAAAGAGTATGAATCTTAAGTAATATTGTAATAGTTATAGTAACATTGCATAATTAATGATTGATAACAAGTATTTTAAATACAAATTTATATTTGTTTGTTACACGCACTTGTATAAATCTTAATGTTGTTTTTTTTAAAGTTATCTTTTTTTGTGAAACTTTTATGGATCGTTCCATTCTTTTGTGGCAAATTCATTCCAGTTTAGTGTGGAGCTATAATTTTGAGAAATGATGTCTAGTAGTGCACAACACTACTCAACAGGCATGCATTTATAAATTGTTTACATGTTTTGTGTAATTTGTATATGTGTGTGGATATGTGTATGCCTGCATTTAATACATAAGAACAGCTGCTTTCATTACCTGTATAAAATCCCTTGCGGCAACTCGGTGTTTTAGTCGAATTTAACTTAATTGCTCTAGCATGCACTAACATAGGCAGCGAAAAGTAAATACACACATGCATATTCACAAACTATTCATTTTAAGATATTATATTCAAAAAGTAATTTATTTTTTTATCAAAATGATAAATATTTAATATAAGCAATTCAGAAATGCTAATATTAAAATCAAAAATTATTTAACTTTCGCGCTAGGCAATAAACTTAAACTTATTTTCTTAAACATTTTTCATCACATAAAACTAAAACATATTCTTACCATCTCCGATTTCAGTCAAGTCTGATTCACCTTATTTGCATTCCACAAAAAATTATGCATGACTAAAATTTACCAATACATTCATCAGTGTCAACGGCACACCCTCTTTTCTTACATTTCAATTCTGCTTCATTAGGCTGCAGACGGACAGCAACATAGCCAAGTCCTCAAACTTCAATACAAGCTCAGACCAACCAAAAGATACATACATATTCACTTATAAACATACTTAATATATAAGCATTCATATTTACTTCCGCATGTTTAGATAATCAATCTTTTTATAGTATCGCGTCATACATATATACATATATGCTCCAACAACAACAACAAAGATATTCAAAACTACCGTTAGAACACTTTGAAAAGGGTTATCAATTTCACAATCATGCCACCAATCCTGCCTTCCATAGACCCAGCCAGCCACCTGAGTCTAAACATCCGGAATAACAATTTAAATTATTTCAAAAGGAAATTCGATTTATTTCTATAAACATTCCCATCAAATAAGCAGGGTGCAGCTGCGATACTCATACTTCTCACCTTTATGTTCACAGTGATGAATTGCCACTGACAGTTCAATTGACATTTGATTTCCGTTCAAAGTCGACCTTCGTTATTGTTTTGTTGGTGGCCTTGCAAACGAAAGGTTCATAACTTTTTCTCAATTTTAAACGTCTAACACTTAACACTTTACAATTTACAATTTACAATTTACAATTTACAATTTACAATTTACAATTTACAATTTACAATTTACAATTTACAATTTACAATTTACAATTTACAATTTACAATTTACAATTTACAATTTACAATTTACAATTTACAATTTACAATTTACAATTTACAATTTACAATTTACAATTTACAATTTACAATTTACAATTTACAATTTACAATTTACAATTTACAATTTACAATTTACAATTTACAATTTACAATTTACAATTTACAATGTACAATTTACAATTTACAATTTACAATTTACAATTTACAATTTACAATTTACAATTTACAATTTACAATTTACAATTTACAATTTACAATTTACAATTTACAATTTACAATTTACAATTTACAATTTACAATTTACAATTTACAATTTACAATTTACAATTTACAATTTACAATTTACAATTTACAATTTACAATTTACAATTTACAATTTACAATTTACAATTTACAATTTACAATTTACAATTTACAATTTACAATTTACAATTTACAATTTACAATTTACAATTTACAATTTACAATTTACAATTTACAATTTACAATTTACAATTTACAATATACAATTTACAATTTACAATTTACAATTTACAATTTACAATTTACAATTTACAATTTACAATTTACAATTTACAATTTACAATTTACAATTTACAATTTACAATTTACAATTTACAATTTACAATTTACAATTTACAATTTACAATTTACAATTTACAATTTACAATTTACAATTTACAATTTACAATTTACAATTTACAATTTACAATTTACAATTTACAATTTACAATTTACAATTTACAATTTACAATTTACAATTTACAATTTACAATTTACAATTTACAATTTACAATTTACAATTTACAATTTACAATTTACAATTTACAATTTACAATTTACAATTTACAATTTACAATTTACAATTTACAATTTACAATTTACAATTTACAATTTACAATTTACAATTTACAATTTACAATTTACAATTTACAATTTACAATTTACAATTTACAATTTACAATTTACAATTTACAATTTACAATTTACAATTTACAATTTACAATTTACAATTTACAATTTACAATTTACAATTTACAATTTACAATTTACAATTTACAATTTACAATTTACAATTTACAATTTACAATTTACAATTTACAATTTACAATTTACAATTTACAATTTACAATTTACAATTTACAATTTACAATTTACATGGCACATGACACATGACACATGACACATGACACATGGCACATGACACATGACACATGGCACATGACACATGACACATGACACATGACACATGACACATGACACATGACACATGACACATGACACATGACACATGACACATGACACATGACACATGACACATGACACATGACACATGACACATGACACATGACACATGGCACATGACACATGACACATGACACATGACACATGACACATGACACATGACACATGACACATGACACATGACACATGACACATGACACATGACACATGACACATGACACATGACACATGACACATGACACATGACACATGACACATGACACATGACACATGACACATGACACATGACACATGACACATGACACATGACACATGACACATGACACATGACACATGACACATGACACATGACACATGACACATGACACATGACACATGACACATGACACATGACACATGACACATGACACATGACACATGACACATGACACATGACACATGACACATGACACATGACACATGACACATGACACATGACACATGACACATGACACATGACACATGACACATGACACATGACACATGACACATGACACATGACACATGACACATGACACATGACACATGACACATGACACATGACACATGACACATGACACATGACACATGACACATGACACATGACACATGACACATGACACATGACACATGACACATGACACATGACACATGACACATGACACATGACACATGACACATGACACATGACACATGACACATGACACATGACACATGACACATGACACATGACACATGACACATGACACATGACACATGACACATGACACATGACGCATGACACATGACACATGACACATGACACATGACACATGACACATGACACATGACACATGACACATGACACATGACACATGACACATGACACATGACACATGACACATGACACATGACACATGACACATGACACATGACACATGACACATGACACATGACACATGACACATGACACATGACACATGACACATGACACATGACACATGACACATGACACATGACACATGACACATGACACATGACACATGACACATGACACATGACACATGACACATGACACATGACACATGACACATGACACATGACACATGACACATGACACATGACACATGACACATGACACATGACACATGACACATGACACATGACACATGACACATGACACATGACACATGACACATGACACATGACACATGACACATGACACATGACACATGACACATGACACATGACACATGACACATGACACATGACACATGACACATGACACATGACACATGACACATGACACATGACACATGACACATGACACATGACACATGACACATGACACATGACACATGACACATGACACATGACACATGACACATGACACATGACACATGACACATGACACATGACACATGACACATGACACATGACACATGACACATGACACATGACACATGACACATGACACATGACACATGACACATGACACATGACACATGACACATGACACATGACACATGACACATGACACATGACATATGACACATGACACATGACTATTTACGATAGCAAAAATAATCACATTAAAAAATTTTCTTTTTGGAAAAGCGTGCTAAATGACACTTTATTTGCTTCAAATCTTTCCCTAAATTTCCCTTGCATTTTAATAGCGACAAAATTTGTGCTAACTTACTTCGTTTCATTTAACTGAAAATATTTTCAAAAGTTTCAAGTGCACCCAACAACAATAAATTCAACTAAACAAAACAATCAAAAGTAAAACACAATTTATTTTTCTGACTTTGCATACCTTCTCGTAAAATTGTATAATGCCTGTTAAAATATTTCGTATGAAAAAAAACAAAATTTCACATTCTCTCTCGAACGTTTTATTTATGATACTTTTATTGTTTTTGCCAATATTTGCATATTATTCGTTTATCACCATCATCATTTGTATGTAATAAAATATGAATACGAATTTTTGATTGGTGTTTATGCCGAAGGTATTAAAAAGTTTTTTTTCTTATAATTTTATTGTATGTAAATATTTTAAATTAAATTCAGCAGCATTTTCATACATATTTATTTCAAAATTTTTGTTTTGTATTTTTATTTTAATCTTAATTTAATTTCATGCTCTAGGTTTTATGAGGGTATTTTCACCAACAACGTTATTTGAAAATAAACATTTATGGAGAAAACTTTTCAAATGATTATACTGTGCGCATATATCAATTTTTTTCACCACATGATAGAATTATTGTGTTTGTTCAGCTGGAGCTCAAATTTTAGTAGAACTTCATAAATAGTTTGCACAAGAATGTCAGAATATTTTTAAAGCAAACGGAATCCTTTTGCAAATAAATCCTTATATGTTTAGAAAATTAAAAAATTTGTATTGCAATGAAAAACAATTTTTTTTTTGGGGGCGGAGACAAAAGGATTAACTTAACATATTTTATAGTTGTCAATATCATATTCAATTTTTTTTTAATCCTTCCTATAGCGTTTGTTGCTACCATTCTTGTTGGTCCATTGTTAATGGTAATTATTGTTGTTTTTGTTGTTGTCGTCGCACATTTGCAGATGATCAAGTTGGTGGAACAATTTTAAAGATTCAACAAATTGATTATCATTACATCGTTACATTATTCATATTCACTCAATAAACCGCATAAAGCATGCTACCATACATGTCTGATGGGGCTTATTTGTAGCTATAAAAAATAAAAACTCTACTCTTAATTCACTGATTTTATTGCGTGGTACAAAATTCCACTGAATGGTAATTCAAAATAAAAAAAAAACTCTTGAATGCAACCAGTTTGTGCAAAAACCGATAATTTTAATATAAAGTTTGTGGCTGTTTTTACTGCAAGTGTGTTAAACGAAAGTACTTTATTGCATATTTTGGAATATATATTTAACGAGAATTGATGACAGTTCTCTAAACACTCAATCAATTAGATTATTTAACGCTGAAATTTTGAAGAAAAAAAAATTACAATCTGTCAATATTTGAAATATTTATTCTGTTTTGAGTTAGATACCTTCGAAGTCTGCAGAACATGTTGAAATCATCAAAAAAAGTCTCGGTTTATTAAAAAAACTGTAAAGAAAATGTTGATAAATAAAACCAAAAATTGTTTTGTTAGTTAAATAAAAATAAAATGTTTTTATTTATATATGTTTACCTTTAAAAAAACGCAGAGTTTAAAGCTTTAAGCCACTAGCTACCCACGCAGTAACCAGAGCATTCATCATCAGCACAACAGACGACGCATGTTCTCCATAGAATGAAATGAGGACGCAGCATGGTTTCCAGCTGCAAAGCTTTAGTGTCAGTTTCAGTTTTGCATTTCGTAATTATTATCCATGCATATCCTGGTGTATCCGGTTTGAGGTTCAGTTGCTGGATCAGCAGCAGTTGCAGCAACAGCAGCAACAACAATGCGTTGCCACAACGCTATGCCTTACATTACACTTCATGTAGTATTTCATTAAAAGCTGCATAGTTGTTATTGGCATTGTTGTTATTGTTTTTGTTTGTGACTGCAATTTTTTCTGAACTTGGCAACTTGGCGCTGAAAAATAGAGTATGTGTTTGACTTGTTAGTATGCGAGAATGAAGCATAAAATGTTTGGCACTATTTGCACGGACAGCAGTATGCAGCTGTGTGAGTTTTCCGCAGTGTATTTGTGTTTTTCATTCTGCTATATAAATTGTTTTTCTTGGGCAACCAAACACATTTACTTTAACATATGGGTATTCAACAAAGCAGCAGCGGCAAGTTGCAAACGAATATTTTAATTTAATCTTTATTATTGTTGTTTGCGTGCATACTTTTTCATACTATTTTTTTTTTTTTTTTTTTGTCTAAAAATAATGAAGTAGTTTTTATATGAAAAATTAAACGAACAATGGACAATACGTAACTGAAGCTGCTATAGCTATGCGCACAAACACACACACACACACACACACATATATACTCATGTATCTTTTTGCAACTGCAGTGGCAAACAACAGAATTTAATTGCTGCTCTTATATAAACTACAAATGTCTGACGATGCAAGTTCGCCGCATTTGATGATGGTGCTGCACTCTTCAGTATGTATGCAGCTGCATGAGGGTTAGTTTCTATCTTTATTTATATTTTTCCATGCATTTTTGCAGTTTTGGCTGAATTCTTTTATAATATAACATTAGATAAGTGTGCTTTGTCTTTGTTGCACATCGCGAAAATCTGTGCATTTTTTTTTTCACGCAAAAGTGACATTTTCCAAAATGACACATCACATTAAAGCATGTCCTGTTCAACTGACAGATCTTCTCGCCGCTATAATTTGTTGCATTTGCCTGTCCTTATATTGTTGGCCTTGTGCTAATGTGGGTGGTTGCTGCTGCTGCTGCATTCAGCTAATAACTGCTTATGTCATTGTATGCGGGTTGATTGTCTCAGGCTGTCACGTTAGATTTACATACTTGCTGTTTGTTTTCTTGTACAGTGTGTATAATTAAAATTTCAACTTCTTTGTGTTGCTTCATTTGCATTTTTCTGCGCACTCCATGCGTTTGCACTTGAAGTGTGCTACATGGCGTATGAGTGTCATTTAATTGGAATTTAATGCAAACCGAAGCACGAGCGTTTTAAGATGGGGGATTATTTTAATTTTTTCATGACTCTCTGAGGGTGGAATAATAAAAGCACTCAGTCCAAAAAGCATGTGCAAGCAACAATAAAGGACAAGATTAATAAAATTGTAGAGCTGATATATTGATAATGAATACAAAAAGCGCTTAACAATAAAAGTTTTTATGAACTCAGTTAAAAAAAACTAAACAAAGATGTAAATTTAATAGCATATGGTTGGTTGGCAAGAGTGGTGAAACAGATACGGGCGGTATCCAATTGGCTCTATTGAGCCGATTCGAACTACAATAGAGCATTTTAGAGCACCATTCTTAATACGAATATAATGCATCTTAAGCAGATTAGGACTGCATTTAACATGGCTTCAGCGCTTAAGCAGCTGATCGGTACTGTTGTCTATATCAATCTTTACAATGAAAAGGAAGTTCTTATTTTCCACCAAACCGTTCCTTTGTTGGTAAAATTATAGGAAAGCATCTCTTGTGCTTGGATTTATAAAGCGATAGGCAAAATAATTTAACAGCAAGAGTACCTATAAATACAACGTTATATAACGTAATAGTGCGTCTTCACTTGGATTTCGCAAATCAAGTTTGGTTCCCAAGTTAAAATGTGCATGCTGAACGAATAGTAGTCAAAACTGTTTTGTTCAGTTTGCTCTCAGGGTCTTCAATGGAACTAACATTTCAAAACATTCATCTTATGATGTTTTGAAATTAATAAGAATAAAATAATTAACAGGGGACATGACATTGGCCGTTTTTTGAAATCGTAAATAATTTTGTATTTTAGAAAATATTCTTATGATTCCAAAAAAAAAATTTCATGGAGAACTTCTTACGGGTTCAAAAGTATCAGCCGGTTTAGTGAGAGAGAGATTTCATTTCGAAATCAATTTAACCGAAAAAAAGTAACACGAGGTCAATATCCACACGACTTGCAAAATAATATATTGGCTGTTGTTGAAATGTCAGCGAACACAGATGCACACCAAGAACAAAAAATATGTCAAACATACATTCTGTTTCTTTGGTCTGCAACAAAAGCCGTAAACATCCAAATGTCCCTCGGCTTATTTGGCACAAAATTTAATATGTTCGAGCTGTTGAAGCTGATGGATGAGGAAACAGTGACAATTGCAAGATGAGGAATAAATAACTCCACAATTTAAAAGTTGATAGTAAAAAGTTGAAAAAATATAAAAAAATGCTTAGCCGAGGCATGCGTGTTATGTGTGTGGATTGCATGCTCGGAGCCCGAGTTCGATTACCACTCGCAACAAAGTTTTTTTCAATAAAAAATTATCTGATCGATCATCACCTCTCTGCAGGCAACGGCAAGCCTCAGAGAGTAAATAATATCAAGTAAAGCTTCTTGAGAACATGAACTTTAGCCGTTCGGAGTCGGCCTAAAACATCTTAGTGGGCAAAAGCAGGGCTTTGAAGCGCTACTAGCAGGCCTTCATATCGATTTTGTAGACCTTTCACGCTCATATCCAAGCCCATAAACTTTTTTATATGAAACGAGCAAATTTTCAAGGCCTTCTTCTGTCGCGGCTCTTAAGAGGCCTGCTAGAAGCACTTCTTAAGAATGGCTAAAAGAAGGGGGTAAACAAAATGTATTGAAAAAATATTTTTTTTTTCCTCTAAATATTTTTATGTTTATTATATTATATTCTATGATTTTATCTTCTCTCCTATGTTTTTTTTAAGTCAGATCAATTTCAATCTATAATCTTTGATACAGCAGTAAGAGTCATAGTTTTAAACTGATGTATATTCTAACTTTAATGGAAAAAGTTGCCATGAAGTATATGAAAAGTCAGTTTTTGAAGGGAAAAAGGCCTTCAAGAAGTGCTCACAAGAACAGCGAAAAAGGCATGTGTTTTGTCTTCAAAAGAAGCAGTATTTGCAGGCCTTCGTATGAAGAGCGCTGGTTTAATTGCCTATTGGGATGTAGGTCCAGTTCCCGGTCAATTGTGTACAAACAATTAGTAACACACTCAACACAATTGACCATCAGAAATTCGGTCCAAGTTCTTTCAAGGGCTGAAATGGCCAATTCTTTTGTTTTTGTTTTTAAATCCTTGGATCTATGTGGATATGTGTACCAAGTTTCATGCAATTATCTCAACTCCTTCTTCTTATTTTGTGTTAACGGACAACCCACACATTTTTTTTCTCACATATTACCTTTATCTTCTCATATTTTACTTGCCCTTAAACTGTAATGCAGGCTTCAATTCCACGATCTCGTGTGTCACACGGCGGCCATTTCCACACAGGTTCGATAGTTAAGAAGCTAATTCCAACATAGTATCCAACAAAGCAAAAAAAACATGCTCTAAAGTCTAAACGTAACCAGGGTTGTATTGAAACACTAGTCTATGTTTCAAACTATGTGAAGTACATTTTGATGATTTAAGGACGATGTAAGAAATGTTTGGTACTTTTCCTTTTCAATTTGGTAATACTCTATGTAAGTTGCATACAGTACATGTAATAACTTTGTTTAGATACAGTAAAGAAATTATTTCGAGAAAATTATGCTGGTGTCGAGGACTTGGGAAGCATTTTTGCTTAATTTTCCACACGCAAAAATAATTATATTTCGAAGCAATAAATACTTTTTTAAGAGTACATTTCTATTGTTCTCAAATGTAACCCTGTGTGTGCCAAACAGATTCCGTACTTTGAACGCTGACTTTATCGAACGCACACAAGCCGCCATATTGTTTGCCACACGAGTTCACAAATGTGAAAGCCACATAAAATGAAACACTTTTTCCGAAAACACTTTTTTAAAAATTAAAACAGGAACTAATTTTGAACTAATTATACCCCAAACCTGAAAGGTCAGGGTATATTAACTCTGTGCAAACATTTGTAACGCATAGAACGAAGCGAGTACGGTATAAAAAAAGCATATATATTCTTGATCAGGGTTTCCTCATGAGTCGAGCTATCCATGTCCGTCCGTCCCTCTGTGTGTTATAATTAGACGAAACTCGGTACCGTCGCTCTCATGAGTCCAAGGATCTATTGAGTATTTTTGAAATCCGCCAACGGGCACGCCTACCTCCCATACACTGCAAAAATTGAAAACTCAATAAATAAGCTTATGTTTAACTAAACGAGATAAAATCTGATTCGTATGTTTTTTTATAACACACCGGTTATGTTTTTGAGAAATGGTTGTCATCCGTCCACAGACAAGCCCACCTCACATACAATACAAAAAATGAAAACTCAATAAATAAGCTTGTGTTTCACCCAGGGACCGAAAATAACTGTTATTTTACAATTTTCGAATGAAAAAGACTCAATGAAAAAACTGTCGAAGGACATTTTTAAATATAAAATTATGATGCAAATGGCCTCAGCTTCACGAATATTTAGAGCCTTTTAAATTTTCGACTAATTCTATAAAAGTTAAAAATTAACTGTTATTTTTTGTCTTTTATTTTTTCCGACAAAAATAACGGTTACCTTTGACTTTTATTTTATCGGTCAAAAATAACAGTTATTTTGTGACTTTTATTTTTTCGGTCAAAAATATCAGGCAATCTGTGTTTTTTTAAAGGCCGCTTATCCGATTAAAAAACTATTGATACCATATGTAAAACGTGATCACCGATGACACCAAAATAATGGTATCGATAGTTTTTTAGTCAACAAACTGGCCTTTGAAAAAAAACACAAATTGTCTGATATTTTTGACCGAAAAAATAAAAGGCAGAAAATAACTGTTATTTCTGACCGAGAAAATAAAAGTCAAAAGTAATTGTTATGTTTGCCCGAAAAAATAAAATGCACAAAATAACTTTTATTTTTGTCGGAAAAAATAACAGTTAATATTTGACTTTTTTGATAAAAACCATAACCGGTACGGTCCCTGGTTTCACCTACAGAAACAAATTTTGGTATGCATGTATTTTATATCAAAACAAAGATATTTTCGAAAAATGGGTATCATCCGCGCACGGACACGCCCACCTACCATACAATGCAAAAATTGAAAACTCAATAAATAAGCTTATGTTTGTCTTACAGAGACAAAATGGAGATGTTTTTGAAAAATGGACGTCACCCATACACGGGCACGCCTACCACCGGCAACCCAAAAAATTTAAAAAACTTCATAAATAAACTTATGTTTAACCTACAGAGATAAAATTTGGTACGTATATATTTTATGCCAAAACTACGATGTGTTCAAAAATTGGGCGTAATCCGTTCGCGCACACGCCGACCTAACATACAACCCACAATAGCGAAAACACTATGAAGGTATTAACATGCGAGCTACAGGAATAACACTTGGTATTTGCTAATTTTTCATCAAAATTAAAATGCAAATTAAATATGGGCTTCATGCGCCTACTGACACGCCCATTTTCAGTACTGTTATTGTATTTTGAAAAAGTAGGTTTAGGGTATTTCATAGTCGACCTAGACCGACTTTAGACTTTCTTTACTATAACTTTAGACTTTTTTATATAATACATTTTAAAATTGTAAAGGGCAGTTGCGGAATCGTGGCCCATGGGAAATCGAGGGACAGCGTCATCATTTCGCAGTATATCAAAATAGATATGCAGACATGCATCTCAGATGTGAACGCTATGACGCTTCGTCTCATAGCCTAGGCATATTTTCAGTTTCATTAGCCAAAGTTTCAGCAAAATTTTTCTGCGTTCATGATATGCATCAGTGTTGAACATATCGATACGAGCCAACGCAGGTAAATATACATAGAAGGAATTTCGCAGGAGATTTCAACATGTAACTGACATGGCGCGCCGCCATGTTGCAAGCCCTAGTTCGA
Source organism: Tetanocera ferruginea (assembly GCA_958299015.1). Classification (NCBI taxonomy): domain Eukaryota; kingdom Metazoa; phylum Arthropoda; class Insecta; order Diptera; family Sciomyzidae; genus Tetanocera; species Tetanocera ferruginea. The sequence goes on along the minus strand of OY282642.1, from coordinate 100,706,239 downwards.
AGAGAATCATGAGCCACTCTTGGTGGGTAATTGTTAGGCACCCATTTTTTTAAGGTCATGATACAAAATGGAGGCTGTGAATACTTAAATAAATAAATATTTTCATTAAATTTTTCTGTATTTATTAATTTCCAGCCACCATGCCACGTTATTATGAAAAACATATAAAAATATTGCTTTTTCTGCTATTTGGAGTGGGCCCAAATTGCGCCCAAAAATCTGATTGATCGAGCAGTACCCTTTTTTTATTTTCTCAATTAAATTAACTTCATTTGTCATTTTCACGTATTAAATAAAGTCCACTTTAAACGAAATTTTCTACAATTAACTTCTATTGAATGGATGGTTAAAGCACATAAGCACTTCGAAGCAAGCAGTTTTGATTATTTTCCACACAACTAAATTTTCAACACAACAAATAAGGAAAAAAATGTTTAAATTATAAAGACAAGCTCGCAAATAAATTAAGCAGTTACCAACATACATACCAAACATGATTAAAGCCTGCAACAAACACTCTTTTCAGAAGTTAATTTATAAACAAGGAGTTTTTTATGCTATAAGGATCTCAGGTAAACAATCAACGTGCATATAAAAAGCGCTCTTATTACGGCAGGCTTGGTTAAGCAGCAACAATTGGATTTCAACATGTTCGCTATTTTATTGTTTTGGGTTGGTTGAGCTTGAGAGCACTTCAAGAGTACCACTTGTTGGTTTTATATAAAAAAACAGATGTGTTAAGTGTTGGTGTAAAACAAATTAAGTATTTGGCATGAGTTAAAGGAATATGAAAAACAAAATATTAGAATAAAGTATTCAAATTAAATCTTTAATTTTTCTAAATTAAACCTTTTCTTTATCTCGTCTATTTTAAGAGTCAGTTACAATTAATTCAGTACAAACTTTTGGCAGCCATTAGCTCTCTACTGAATTCAAATTTTGTACTGCTTCGTTGCCTGCATCAACTATAACTATTTTTTTTTTATTTGCTTGTTCAATGCTGAAATGCAGAATTCAATAAATAGCTGTTGAGAATGCATACTTTGTAGACAGCAACTTCCAAGTAGCTTCAACAACTTCTTATAATTTGCCTATTATTTTTTGCTATTCACAATATTTTTATAGTCGTTTTTTATTTTTTTTTTTTTTTTTTCAGCCTACAAAGCAATCTGTCCGTCAGTTCCTTTGTCAGTATTCAACAACTTTTTCAAGCAGTTCCACTTTTGAAGTTGAACATGCAGAATTTCTTTCGACTCAATTGTACATTTTTCTTAAGCTTTTTTTAATTCTCTTTGTTATCGCAGTCTTGAGCTATTTTGTATTGACAGAAGGAAATTCTTTCTATTCAGGAATTCAATTCATTTTGTTTTTTAAGTATTTTTCAGAGGTTTGTAAGTATAAAACAAGTCCTTGAATCTGTTTAGTTAAGAGTGCTTTTTTTAAAATAAATTATTTATTTTATGAAGTTGAAGTTTCAAGGAAGCTGTAAAGTAATCATTATTTAATTTGCTGAAATGTAGCATTTTTTATGTCTCAAATAAAATAAATAAACTTAAATTTGTTTAACTTGATGTTGTTTTTTACAATTATTGTTTTCACCAAATCAACCGCAGAGTAGCAACACTTTAAAAGCCAAACGCAAACAACTCTTGCTAACTTCAGAGTAGCTTCACAGTCAGTCATTTCTTTATAGATCCACTCAAATGAAACGAAATACTTGGCATTCAACTCAAAGAACTGGAACTAATTCGATTTATAAAACGCAGCTCTTGACACAAGAACCCAGTTTTGTGTGATGCGATGAACGCACGCATCGATTAAAGCATGTGCAGTCTATCGTGGAGATATAAATAAATCTTACAGACAGAAATCTGTGCCTTGAAATGATGGATGGACATGTGAGTGTATCGTTTAACTTTTGTAACAAGAGAAGCATAAATAAAAAAATCAATTTAATAGCGTTACGATTGGACTGTCCCTGCTAACGATTCCTTTTAGGGTTGTCTATTCCCAAATATCGACTTTTTTAAAGACATTCTCGCACAAGTAGTGAGGCTAAAACCAAGTCTTAAAACAAATGATTGATGAAAAAAAAAAATCATTTCACATTCCTATTCATATTCATATTCATATTCATATTCATATTCATATTCATATTCATATTCATATTCATATTCATATTCATATTCATATTCATATTCATATTCATATTCATATTCATATTCATATTCATATTCATATTCATATTCATATTCATATTCATATTCATATTCATATTCATATTCATATTCATATTCATATTCATATTCATATTCATATTCATATTCATATTCATATTCATATTCATATTCATATTCATATTCATATTCATATTCATATTCATATTCATATTCATATTCATATTCATATTCATATTCATATTCATATTCATATTCATATTCATATTCATATTCATATTCATATTCATATTCATATTCATATTCATATTCATATTCATATTCATATTCATATTCATATTCATATTCATATTCATATTCATATTCATATTCATATTCATATTCATATTCATATTCATATTCATATTCATATTCATATTCATATTCATATTCATATTCATATTCATATTCATATTCATTTTCCAAACTTTTTATTTTTTTTAAAAATAAACATACATAACATCATAACAGGCTACAACGTAAAGTTTTTCATGTTCACCCCTATAGTATTTTTCCTGATTTATGTGGTTGAAATTTTATGACTTTCAAAAATATCTTCTTTTTTTATATCTTTCTGCAAGTTCATATGTACCTATTATAGAGCATCATGATTGTTCATATGTATGCGAGTACATATAACCAAGCACAGACTATAATCAATTCATATATAAAACGTAATCTGAAAATCTGTTGCGGGCAGACGAGACTGATACAGTAAAAAAACTGGTATGACGTTGAGACTTCTGAGTGTGACATACACAGCACGCACTTGTAAACTTATATGTTTGTATATGTGCTCGTACACGTAAGGCTTCACTGAATAAACCACGCAGAAAATAATTATTCGCATGAGAATTATGAAGTTTGCAACGGAGTTATCAAAGTGTTGATGATGACGATGAAAGCGTTTCTCATAAAGTTTCATAGGCTTGCAAAAATTTATTTAAAATTCTTTTGAATATAATTTTATTGATATGCTTTTGAAGAAAGATTTGAATCTCAAACTTTCAAATCAAAATCTGTAAATAATAATAGAGCGCTTCATAATGAAAACTTTTTTTAATAACGGATATTTAATTTTATTTTTGTATTCATCATGATTTCCAAAGCAAAATTGCCCTATTAACTTATTGGCTGTCTGTCTGGGCCAAGAGCTATGAAGCCTGAAAAACCCAATTGAAGAATACATGATTATTTCGGCAGACAATTAAATAAAAAACGGTAGCTCCTAAACACATGCTAAACATATGCAGTATAGAAACCAACTTGATATGAAACTACGAAAAAGTTTTGTGATGAATACTGCAGACTTGTATCTTCTCTAATAAATAGTGGTTCTGACAGTTTAAATTGAGCTGCACGCATCTTTTTAAACCAAGGAGTCAGAAGCCTATCAAAGAGCTTTTCTTGACATAAAACGCCATGTAGTAGAGGAGATACAAGTTTGCAGTCTTTGCAAACTTAAGGGGGGACATGCCATTGGCCGTTTTTTAAATCGATTTGAAAAGTTACAGCCGGATTAGTGAGAGCGCATTTTTTAAATTCGCGCTACCTACGTACAGCAGCTGTACCTACGTACAAACTTTGAGCGCGGTTATCTCGAAACCATGTTTTTCGTACTGGTTGCGGCACTAACGGGTTCATTTTTTGACGAAATTTTTTTTTTTTTTTTAGTTTTTTAAACTTGATTCGCTATCGTATGACAAGAGCCTTTTTTTCGATTTCTTATGAATTTTTAAAGTCAATATTTTTTTCGAAAAAACACACTTTCAAATTTGGAACATCATCAAAAATTTAAAAAAAAATTAAAAAAAAAGCTCCTGTCATACGTTAACCAATGTTGTTTAGATTTAAAAAAGTCATTTTTACCAGATCGCACAATTTTTGCGACACCCAGCGCTGCAACCACGAGGCCCCGTTTTTTCCCCGCAGCCAGTTTAGAGCTCTATAAAACCATGTTGGAGTGAAAAATATATTTTTTTTTAATTTTTTTCCAGTTATTTGTTCAACATTCTCCACAATAATAAAAAAAAAATGTTGGAAAAATGTTTGTTTTTGACTGAGTTAAGCCTGCTTTTCACTATATCAATTTCAAAAGTCAGTTGTTGTCAGTCAAATGAAAAATGCCAACACGTTGTCAATTTTTGTCCGTTTGACAATGGCGAAAAATAGAAAAGGCAGATCTTTTCACATGTTTTTAGCAAAAATTCCAAAAAAGTTGTTGTTAAACTTTTAACTTTGATGTCAAACAAAAAATGACTAAGAGAAAACCAAGCATTATGAATTTTTTAAAAAAGGTCTGTTTTGTCTGCCGAAAATGTAATGTCCCTCCTTAACTTAACTATTAATCTTTAAAAACCTATCATTTGAACAGTCTCTTTATTCCCTTTCAAATGATTTATGAATTATCTCAATAACAAAATGGAATTCTGTAAATTTATTTTCTTATTGGTCTGAACAGATTCAAGAATTGAGAATTTCTTGCTCTCACCCACGCAAAATGTAACAGACATTAGCACATACTTATATGTGCTCATTAAGATGAGCTTTATATGCTTCGCATTTGTCTCAAGTGCTTGTATCCATTAGCAAAGCTAGTAGGAGATGTTTTTTTTTTATTTTTTTGCTAGAGTTAACTTGAGAATGAGCAGAAGTGAATTAATTGTTAATGTATTTTTAATGATCTGCAAATTACACACTTTGTCGGAGGTGAAATATTTGCGATACAAATTTGCACTATTATAAATGGTTTTTGTACGTGAGAATCACAAAAAAAAAAAACACATACATATAATGCTATATGTGAGACGCAAGACACATATGTCCATCTTCCTTTGAACTGGCTTTAGGGGACAGGACGCCAACAAAAATTTTTTAAATTTTTCTCCATGACCACAACGTGATATATTTTGGCACACCTCCTAAGTTGATATTTTGATTTCGTCAAACAAGTGTTTGAATTGAAACTCGTTGTTATTTGAAGTTTTTACAAAACGTCCTTTACATTGGATACGATAAAAAAATAAATATATTTAAAAAAAAAGAAAGCAATGGTGCAACACATTCAAAAAACTGTGTAGATAAAAAACTAGTAATACTCGAAAACTTTAATTTTCTAAAACTGTTGCCCGTAGCATTGACGAAGCTGCAGTTGTATGAAAGAAAATAAGCAGCGACAATCCGTTATTTGGTCATGTAAGTGTAATGCAACAAATCCTTAAGGACTTTCAGTATTTGAAGTATAGCTACACACTTCGAATGCCAGAGCGGAAACTACTGCTACTGCAAGTACACAGCCAAATGTAGCAACAACTGACAAATATGCTCGAAGGACAAAGGACACTGAAGCACACTCAACCACACACACATACTCGTATACTTTAAGATGTATGTTTTAGCTGAGAAGAAAGCCGCTGATTTATTGCATATTTCAATGTGTTTGGAGCAAAATGTGCAGATGCCTTTGTGTGTGTGTGTGTGTGGGGAAGTGTCTCTGCGTGCAGCAGAATTAGAGGAAAAGAAGTAAAAAACGAAGAAAATGTCGAAAACAAAACTAAACTCTCAACAATATTAGAAATGGCGAAATTGAAAAATTTACAATGCAATAAACTGAAGATGTAGTGGTTAATGGGCTTTGGTTGTGCAGTGGGGAGTTTTTTCTCGGCAGGGGTGTATTTGTGGAAAATGCAGCGGTTTCGACTTGAGCAAATTTACAATTTGCTGCAACACTGCAAGTGTTGGTCTGTCGTTCGGTCTGATTGCGTGGTAAGTGCTTCTGAAGAATGTCGGTGGATGATGCATAAGTTTGTTTGTGTGAACGTGCGGTTGCATCGCCCTCATTCAGTGTGGTTGAAGTGCTTTGATGAGTGTGTGTGTGTGTGTGTGTGTGTGTTAGTGTAGTATGAGTGTGAAATAGAGTTTGGTAGTGTTGTAAATTTATATTGGATTCTTGTGGGTTTCTTCCCCATAATTCGATGCATGTGCGTGCGTGCGTGCCAAATGTTGTAGTAACAACGCTTCAATGTGCAACACAAAATATCCTTGTAGCCGAAAGTAGCTGCAAAAAATTATTAATACAATCACAGAAAATTTATTCGAAGCGAACATAACAAAAAAATTAAACTAAATATATAAATGCACAAAAGTACACATCAGAAATTGTGTTCATACACTTATGTATGCGACAATGACAATGACAATGACAATGACAATGACAATGACAATGACAATGACAATGACAATGACAATGACAATGACAATGACAATGACAATGACAATGACAATGACAATGACAATGACAATGACAATGACAATGACAATGACAATGACAATGACAATGACAATGACAATGACAATGACAATGACAATGACAATGACAATGACAATGACAATGACAATGACAATGACAATGACAATGACAATGACAATGACAATGACAATGACAATGACAATGACAATGACAATGACAATGACAATGACAATGACAATGACAATGACAATGACAATGACAATGACAATGACAATGACAATGACAATGACAATGACAATGACAATGACAATGACAATGACAATGACAATGACAATGACAATGACAATGACAATGACAATGACAATGACAATGACAATGACAATGACAATGACAATGACAATGACAATGACAATGACAATGACAATGACAATGACAATGACAATGACAATGACAATGACAATGACAATGACAATGACAATGACAATGACAATGACAATGACAATGACAATGACAATGACAATGACAATGACAATGACAATGACAATGACAATGACAATGACAATGACAATGACAATGACAATGACAATGACAATGACAATGACAATGACAATGACAATGACAAAAACAACACATAGACACAATGATAATGACAAAAAAAAAGAAATAGTGATATATAATTATTTAAATTTATAAAGATGATATAAAATTTATCAAAATATATCGTTTTCAGAGAAGAAGACTTATTGATTTTTGAGAAAAGATTTTTTTTTTTTATTGAAGAAAATACTTCTCATAGTGAATTTTTTATCAAAATATAGGAAATGTTTTTTATTTTTAATAAATTTTTCTGTTAATGAGAATTTTTTTGTACGAGAAAAATACTTATCATTATTAGAGTCAATGAAATATTTCCATTTCCCACAAGTGAAGAAATATTTTTTTCAAAACTGTGAAAATTTATTCTAATTGAAAAAAATTTTATTTGAAAAAGAAAAAATTGGTAATTTCGAAATTTTTATCTTCAAAAGATACGTGTTATTTCTGAGTGTATGAAGGACCAATTTTTGATAAAAGTAAAAATCTTGAAAATGGAGTCATTTCCAATAAATCGTATACATCTCCCATTAGCGCAACCAAAGGGGGGTTTCGAGGCTTAAACCTCCCCCCCCCCAAAAAAAATTATTGTAGTACCAAGCAAAATAGAATTTAATCAAAATTATTCATATGAAAAGCAATCACCCATCTTATCAAATGAGTAAAAATCCAAATGTATATTTCAAAATGATTCTGTTTGATGAATAATCTACTAAATTTTTCATGTTTTTTCCTTCAGACTGATTTTGACCACTCAAGGGGTTGTTGACAATACTTCGATTTGAGTTGTCTTCTCAACTTTTAGCTTGGAACCCAGATAAATTTTCGAACATCTTAGCCATTATGAAATTTATAGAGGATGAAGATCATTGTAACTTTTTTATTGATAGAGCGTCAGAGTAACCATCGTAACTTTTTTGTTTTAAGACCGATTTCAAATTTTTTTGCTGCAAAACCGATTAGAATTTAATAATCTCTAATATGGCAATCAAATTTTTTTTTAATTTTATACGAATACAAGTTAAAAAAATAATTTGTGTTTTTTTATTTTTTTTTCGGTTTTTACCAGTTTTCCATACCAAGGTCAAGTGTAAGGTCATCAAAATTTATGAATACAATGTTGGTCTTAACAAGGTAACCCATTTTGCAGAATAAATTTTCGAACATCTTAGCCATTATAAAATTTATAAACGATAAAGTGTCTCAAAATGATAAGGTATGTGCACAAAAATTGAAATTGCGAAAAAACATATAAAAGCTCCATCATTAAATTGCTTTTGATGTTAAGGCAACATTCTTTTTCAAATTTAAAAAATAAAAAATAAAAAAAAAATTATGCTTTTTTTGAGATATTAGCAAATACATTTTTTTTTAATTGGTTGGCAACCCTAACAACCAAAATTTTAAAATTATATATTTTTTCCAAAAAGTTCTTTCCAATACCTTTCCAACGGTACCTTATTTATAAAAATTGGATAAAAGCGGACATAGATACAATTAATTGAAAATTTCCCGATTCTGGCGTTTTCGGACGATTTGCAAAATTGAGAGGTCCATAACTTTTCAACGAATGGCAATAAGAAAAAAATAAATGAACTTATATTCTTAGAATTTTAATAGGAATCTATAGCCCAAAAATAATAGGCTATATATAATCTATATCCTTTGTAAAATTAATTTTATATATAAGTTCAAAATTTGATGCAACACCCCCTATCCCCAAAAAAAAATCATGGTTGTGCCTCTGATATCTCCGTCTTCTATTACACTATATTTTTTAATGAATTATCATTACAAAGATATTTGAAAGCACATTTTCTTAAAAATAAAAAAAAATTCTTTTGAATTTTTATGCCATAGTTGCCTACTTTTTGAAAAAAAAATTTAATGTGGTTATGTCTCAAAAAGTGTTTAGTTGTTTTTTTTTTCTTTTTTGTAATTCTTACCAAAAAAAATTACGCTGACCAAATGATTTTTTTCGCAACTCGATTCATTCTGTTTGAAATATTTATACAAAATCTTCAGAAAAAATTTTTGCCTTATTAGACCAATAATTATTTTATATATTATACTGACCTCATACGTGGCCTTGGTTCATAAAGCTGGAAAAATACCTAAAAAAATTAAAAAATTTTAATTTTTATTTCTTTCACTTTTTTTAGTAAGTTTAAAAATTTTAAATTTGTTACATTTTTATAAACTTTACTTCCAGTATTTTTCAAATCGTTCTTAAAACAAACATTTTCAATCGTCTAAAGGGCAGAGTAAGGGTTTCGGTGTAAAAAACACTCTGTATTTGTGAATTTTTTTTTAAGAGCATAGCTGTTAAATAATTATTAGTAATCGTATACATTAGTTATTAGATGCTTTTATAAAAAATTTGAAATAAACAATAAAGTACGATTCTTTTCTGCTTGGCTCAGTTATCAAATTACAAATAATCAAATAATAATCACGATTTCTTGAAATTAGGCAGGCAGGCAGGTTGAAATCTGTGTGAAAAAAACGAAATGCAAATAGCTATCTATCTCGCTTATTCACATTGCCTGCCTGTCTGAATCGGCGTTCACTATAAACGCCGCCTTAGAAAATAAAATGTGCTAGAAATGTTGTTTGCTTAAAAATGTGAACAGCTATTTTAAAACATGTTGAAGTTATCCGACAAGTTAAAAATTCCTTAAAGAGAAATATTTCCACCACAACTATGAGCACACATTTTTGATGTCAACCGTCTTTTGCTTCACATTCAAGTGCAGCTTAAGTAAAAATTTCATAGTTTTCACTTTAATGAGCATTAACGTTACGTCGACACTATCTGATAGAGGTATTTTTTTATTTTTTTTTTTTTTTGCTTCGTGTGGCAAAGTATGTGTTTGAAAGTGTTATAAAATGTGTACGAAATTCTTGTACGACAACGCACTTGAGCAGCGTAATAAAATGTTCTCATAATTTAGTGTTGCTAATGAAAATTATTTTCTACTCCTTCGGGAGAACACAAGTTGTTTTATATGTTCTTGTGACATGACTAGTTATTTGCATGATGTACATGTCTGTGTGCTAATGAAAATTCTATATAGTTGTGGCACATTTGAGTGAGTGCTCAAAAGAGGTGTTAATGTTTGCTAACTGCTAATTGGAATGCTAGAAATATTCTTATGAACACATTTTAACAATATAGAATGGGCCACAAGTAACGTAAGCATGTAAAACCCGAAAACATTTTTCGTTGAAATGGGTTGACTAACTACAAATTTTTATATTTTTCCCTTTAAATATACGTAATAGATATCCTATTATTCCAAATATAATCCTATTTAAGAAAATCAGAGTTAAATTTAAATACATTGTCTCAAAATAGATCCTATTTAGGTATACGCACGGCTGTGGGTCCGCGAAAAACAAACTCCGGATTTGGTTTTGTAAACAACAAAAAAAAAAAAAAAACAAATTGGCCATTTCAGCCCTTGAAAGGACTTTGACCGAGCTTCTTATGATTAATTGTGTTGTGTGTGTTATTAAATGTTTGCACACAATTGACCGAGAACTGGACCTACATGTTTTATGCCGACTCCGAACGGCTCATGTTCTCAAGAAGCTTTACATGGCATTATTTACTCTTTGAGGTTTGCCATTGTCTGCAGAGAGGTGGTGACCGATCAGAAAAATTTTTTATTGAAAAAACTTTTCGCCACGGCTGGGGATCGAACCCGGGCTCCAAGCATGCTAAGCCACACACTTAACCTGCATGCCACGGTCACCACACTTTGTAAAACAACAAAGCAATCCAAAAAAAAAATGTTAGCCTAATATTGCACAATACTAAAGAAGTCCTCTACTAAACGCCCTTTCGAAAAATTCAATAAAAATGCTGTTAACGACCTTAAATCATCACAAAGAGCTGGCATGAAACTATTTCTAAACGAAAGCTATCTCGTATCGGAGTCATCAATGGTACAATTAAAGAGATCCTAACTTACTATTTGATCCTTGATGTTTACAGATACTTAATGAAAATATAATTTCCAGACTTGTTTCAAAGAAAACATATATTCAAACGCAACTACTCAACAAAAACCATCGAAAATACTTTCGAAATGTAAACGTTTATTGTATACGGTACGGTGATACCGTTGAAAGTTTTCAGTTCTTTAAAGTTTGTTAAGACTCTTGACGTAGTACTCAAAAACCTAAGTACGACATTCAGTTAGTTTAAATGTCATCACAAGTCTACTATAAACAGTTAAATGTTTGTATGTGTGTGTGCTTATGTGAAGCTAATGTTACGTGAGTTCACCTGAGAAATTTAATTAATGAACATTATCAAGTTCAGCTGTTGATACCTACTTACACCATATACCGTTCCCTTCTGCCATTGCTCGTTGACTAAAGTTTTAATGGTAAAATATTAAATGTGTTGGAATTTACTTTTTCTTCTTTTTCTTCCAAATGCTTCAAATGTGCTGATATTGACATCATTTCATACTTATCAACTCAGTTAATAGCTCTGTGTAGAAAAAAGCTTTTATATTTTTTAATTGATTTATTTTGTACAGACAGTTCTTATTTATAATACATTAAAAATGTTATAATTTTCATTTTAAAATTAAGTACATTCAGAAAATAAAGTCACATAATTTAAAAAATCACAACAATGCATATTTTTCATACACAACACTTAAGCAAGCTTAAGCGAAACTTACAAAAAAAAAAAAAAAATCAAAAATCTTACAAAAAAAAATGCATGGTTCTAGTCGTCAAAAAATACTTTGCATTACACGCGACAATATCTTTAAACATCGTGTATACTTAAGCTACATTTCTAGTTCAATAAAAAAATATATAAATATTTATATATTTATTTATATAAATGTTTTTATATATCAAGTGTTTGTCGACTGTACGTCGTTATGTAAGTTGCATTAGAACAGCGTTTAACAGCCAATTAAGTTAAGCGCAAGACTTGTATAGTTAAGGAGTTTAAGTTTAGGTGGTAACATCAGCTGATAGCTTATCTTTGGTATTAATTCATTTGCAATTCCATGAGTTCTATTTATGTTCATATTATCCAGCTGAAGTTTTGAAAAAAAAAAAAAAAACTGTTTTTATTAAGGTTTCTTAAATATTAAAGCTGGCTTAAAGCAGCATGTCGTCATCGCTGTCGGTGAAGTCACCATTTGGTTCCAGCAGCAAATTGGCCTCTTCATTGGACTGAACCTGTAGGTAGGAAAGAAAATATTATTTTTGTTAAACTTTATTTTGAGATGTTTCAGTTTATTGGACACAAGCAGAAAATAATAAAACCTTCTTTTATAAATCGAATTGATCTCTTTTTCCCTTTTAAGATATATTCTTTAATATATTGGCATTCAGTAAAAGTTTGATTAATGTTTATATATTCTTACAAAAAAAAAACATTTTTACAAATTAATTCTTAATTCACAAAATTTTTTGAAATATTCAAGAAGAAATATTAAGCATGAATTTATAAGAATTTTAAGAAGAATTTTCTTACTATTGTATATTTGCAGAATTTAAAGGTCTCACTGCAACCGTGCGCGGAAGCCACACACACATGCTTGTAAACCCTTTAAAGAATTTATTTCTAACAATTCTTAAAAGAAATAAAATCATTAATAATACTTGATACCGTTACTAATCCTTGGTACGTGAGAATCAACTATAGATGATTGATCATTTATATTTGATGCTGATACTTGTTAATTCATACTTCATACTTGATACTTGATATTTATACTTGATATTTAATACTTGATACTTGATACTTGATACTTGATACTTGATACTTGATACTTGATACTTGATACTTGATACTTGATACTTGATACTTGATACTTGATACTTGATACTTGATACTTGATACTTGATACTTGATACTTGATACTTGATACTTGATACTTGATACTTGATACTTGATACTTGATACTTGATACTTGATACTTGATACTTGATACTTGATACTTGATACTTGATACTTGATACTTGATACTTGATACTTGATACTTGATACTTGATACTTGATACTTGATACTTGATACTTGATACTTGATACTTGATACTTGATACTTGATACTTGATACTTGATACTTGATACTTGATACTTGATACTTGATACTTGATACTTGATACTTGATACTTGATACTTGTTACTTGTTAATTGATACTTGATATTTGATACTTGTTAATTGATACTTGATACTAGATATTTTTAATTGATAATTGATACTTGATAGTTTATACTTAGTACTTGATACTTATTAAATGATACTTGTTAATTGAAACTTGATACTTAATACTTGATCTTTGATACTTGTTAATTGATACTTGAAACATAATACTTCATCTTTGATACTTGTTAATTGATACTTGATAATTGTTAATTGATACTTGATATTTGATACTTGTTAATGGATACTTGATACTTGTTAATTGATACTTGACACATAATACTTCATCTTTGATACTTGTTAATTGATACTTGATAATTGTTAATTGATACTTGATATTTGATACTTGTTAATGGATACTTGATACTTGTTAATTGATACTTGAAACATAATACTTCATCTTTGATACTTGTTAATTGATACTTGATAATTGTTAATTGATACTTGATACTTGATAATTGATACTTGATACTTGATAATTGTTAATTGATACTTGATACTTGATACTTGATACTTGATACTTGATACTTGATACTTGATACTTGATACTTGATACTTGATACTTGATACTTGATACTTGATACTTGATACTTGATACTTGATACTTGATACTTGATACTTGATACTTGATACTTGATACTTGATACTTGATACTTGATACTTGATACTTGATACTTGATAATTGATACTTGATACTTGATACTTGATACTTGATACTTGATACTTGATACTTGATACTTGATACTTGATACTTGATACTTGATACTTGATACTTGATACTTGATACTTGATACTTGATACTTGATACTTGATACTTGATACTTGATACTTGATACTTGATACTTGATACTTGATACTTGATACTTGATACTTGATACTTGATACTTGATACTTGATACTTGATACTTGATACTTGATACTTGATACTTGATACTTGATACTTGATACTTGATACTTGATACTTGATACTTGATACTTGATACTTGATACTTGATACTTGATACTTGATACTTGATACTTGATACTTGATACTTGATACTATAAACTACTTTTTTATTTTCATATTTTTTTATATTTTTATTTTTCTATTTTTGAAAAGTTTTAAATTTTTATATTTTTAAATTTTTAAATTTTTAAATTTTTAAATTTTTAAATTTTTAAATTTTTAAATTTTTAAATTTTTAAATTTTTAAATTTTTAAATTTTTAAATTTTTAAATTTTTAAATTTTTAAATTTTTAAATTTTTAAATTTTTAAATTTTTAAATTTTTAAATTTTTAAATTTTTAAATTTTTAAATTTTTAAATTTTTAAATTTTTAAATTTTTAAATTTTTAAATTTTTAAATTTTTAAATTTTTAAATTTATAAATTTTTATATGCTTATGTTTGTATTTTTGACTTCTGAGTAAAAGATTTAGAACAATCTTGAGACTTGAAGAAATAAACCTCTATTTTACGACTTACCCGTGAGTACCGCACTGACGAAGATCTTCTGTGGAAACAACGACGCATGATATTTCTGCGCTGCGGTGAAAACGCGAATGTACCCAAACAGGCAACAAAGAAAGTCACCGAAAGAATCACTGTTAATATAGCTACAAAAGCAGAGGAATTTTTGTATAAAAAAAAATTACAATTACAAATTTATTTACAAAATTACCACCAATTGAGCCAACATGTTCAGCCGGATGTTCAGCTTCACTGCTATCACCGCTATTAGTCGTTTTAGTACTCATGCCTGGAGTGGTATTGCTTTCGTGAGGCTTCACTGTTGTTGTTGTCGTTGTTGTTGTTGTTGTGGTGGCAACAGGCACTTCAAGTCCAAGAAATTTACATATGTCAGGCGTGCGTTGGGTGTAGATTAAGTTGCATTGACTGCCCTGTAAAGAATAAAGAATAATTTCAAAATCTCATCACAAACTTGAATTTTTCACTTCTGCTTTGAAAAAATATATAAATTTAAGTTATAACTTCCACATCAATATTGAAATTTGTTTTAAATTGGAAACTGTAATCAAGGTCCTTCAATCAAGCTTACTCTTCAGCAAGCAATTGTTTAAAATAAATTCAAAATATAAAGAGATAAAATTTCACACAACGAGCTATTTTGCTTTACTTCATTTGATTAGTTCGTTTTTATTTTATTTGAAAATATTCTATGATATAAAATCTTTAAATTATCCGCCTGTTACTTTCACTCAAATGCCTTTATTCCCAGCTGCTCATTTTTGTAGCTCACCAAGGCATGCATTCCAATTACTTACGCCTTTATACTTCATGAGGCAGGCGGCAGCAACAACTTCAAGTTTTATGAAAGGATAGCAAGATATAAAAACAATTTTCCTAAGTGAACATTTAGCTGTGCAGCGTTGGAAAAAATATTACATGAAAAAAAAGGAGGGGTTGGGGTAAGAGTAGCATAATTCAAGCAAAATAAACACCTTAGGAAGCAGCAACTACCTTAAGAAAACCACGCTACGCTGCATACAAAAGAAACCAATACAAGTAAAGTTGAGCTAGACTATCTAACTGACGGTGATGTCTCGCCACGGAATAGTTTAATGCGGGTTAAGAATGTTGCATAATGCAACAGCGGCAACTTGTTGTTATTGTTGTTGTCACAAGCTGGGAATATGACATAAATTGACAGAGAAACAGAAAATTATTTAGTTAAGCACACATTTTCAGACAGACAGACAGACAAAGTTAAAGAACACGCAGTGAAAACGTTTTAAATTATGAGTATTGAATAAGCTTAGATAGTTAACAGATGGTTAACATTTTATTTAAGCAGCATAAATAATAAAAATATTTTTTTTTTTTATATTTTTCTGCAAGCGACATATATAATTAATTTCATTATTCTTGGTAAAAACAAAATAAGAGCAACGATTATGACCACGCTAGCAAATAAAAGTAACTTTTTGCTGCTAAGGCGATAAGCAGCTTTTTCACTCTTATGTGATAAGCACAAAAGCGATTCTTCTGGTGTTAATTCCGAAATTAAAAGCTGATAACAGTTTTTTTTAATGTTTTTTTCCCATTAAGCTGCGTTTTGCTGTTGCGTTTTTCTGTTTGCCATTGCAATTGAAGTTAAGACAGCTCAAAGGCGATATTACTTAAGTATATTCAAATTTTATTTTTATTTATATGATTATATCATATTTTTATATTAACTAGTAAAGAAGCCCGTCATACGACGGGTCATTTTCAAAATAATTAAGTAGCAGACGGTAGGACATTTTTCATTTACCTCAAATGTTATTTTGTTCCAGTCGTCGTCAATGTGTCTTACTTAAATATATCAAATAAATTTTTTGTGCATACTTTTAGGCTAACAATTTTTTTCATATAAAAACCACTGTAATAGCGAAACAGGTTCTGGTCCAGGCTAACATGTTCAGCCTATACGTAGCAATAACAACTATAACAGTTATAGCGATATAGAGCACGGAGCAGGACGCTCTTCTTTTATATATTAAAATTAATTTTTTTTTTTTGTGCATGACTTGGCGCACACGCAGAATGCAGAATGCTCAGTATAAAACGGCAGCTAAGGGGAAAGAAAAATTAAAATTTCACCAACTTCATCAGCAGATTTATTTATTTATGAAATTAAAATTTTTTTGTCATGTCATTGTCCTAAAGAACATATCAAGGAACAACAAGAGATTTGTTTTCAGGATGGTCAATCTTAAGGTCGAAAGGTTGAATTTGAATTCAAGCTAAAATTTAATGAGTTGTTCACACGTTGAAATTATTTCTTTTTTAAAAGTTATGTGTCATTTTATTCCGGAAATTTTGGACAGTTATTTAAGCTATAAAATTGAGATAAATTGCTTGTTTGAATTAATTTTAATTTATTGTAAATAAAATTGTAGTAGTCAAATACACACTTATCAGATAAAGGTAAATTAATTACTGGTTAGTGAATGCTTAAGCCAGCTTTCTCCAAATTAAAAATTCTTGTCATTTATAAATGACAAGTTAGAGCATATTGATAGCATTTAACAAAAAAATTCTTTGGTTTCTTCAATAAAATAAAATTGCCAATAATTTTGTTTTTTAATATCACTCTATATTGATTATATGACGATAATTTATATACCATACCATTGGCAAAACATGACTATCAATGCAGTATGTTAAGACGGTAATTTCACCAGTGTCGCGAACAAAAAAAAATAAAATTAGAACAAAAATGTATGAAAGTGTAACGTTAAAGATCATACATTTTGGTACGTAGAAGTGCAAGACAGCATTTTATTGTCATTATTTCGTTATTTAATCCTTTTTCTTCAATATAGTTTTTTACCTTGAAACTCAATCCCAGAAGTGTAACGAAGTAAGAAGAAAAGTTAGTTCAGATCAAATGCAAGTTTTTAGTAAAACTTTAATGTATACATTTAAGGGGGATTTAAAATTTTTATTTTTGTATTTTAGTAACTATTCTTAAGATTCTAAGAAAATTCATGGAAAAATTCTTACGAGTTCAAAAGTTACAGCCGGATTAGTAAGAGCGCATTTTTAATTTTCACCTTTTTTTTTGTTCACAAACTTTGAACGCGTTTATCTCGAAATCATGTTTTTTGTACTGGTTGCGGCGCTAGCGGGTTATTTTTTTGACGAAATTTTTTTTTTTCTTTTTTTTCTTTTTTTTAACTTGATTGGCCATCGTATGACACAAGCTTTTTTAAATTTTTTTTTCGATTTTTTATGAATTTTTAAAGTCAATATTCTTTTCGAAAAAAATACAATTTCAAATTTGGAACATCACCAACAATTGAAAAAAAGCTCCTGTCATACCTATTTTGTTAAGATTTAAAAAAGTTATTTTTTTCCAGATCGGACAATTTTTGCGACTCCCAGCGCTGCAACCACGAGGCCCCGATTTTTTTCTCTGCCGCCAGTTTGGAGCTCTATAAAACCATGTTGGAGTGAAAAATATATTTTTTGAATTGTTTTTCTTGTAATTTGTTCAATTCTCTACAATAATAAAAAGTTTAGAAAAATGTTTGTTTTTGACTGAGTTATGAATTTGTAACAAAAGGTCTGTTTTCTCTGCCGCGAATGTTATCTCCCACCTTAAGGCCACCTTGGCGACTCAAAATGGAATGCCTTGCTGAAAATTAAATTTTACAAAAGTTATTAAAGAAATCGACAAACGGTCTTTTATATTGACTAGGAAAAATATCAAACTAAATTTCAAAATTAATATTGTTTTTGTTCTTGTTGTTGTTTTTTTTTTGTATGTCATGTCAAAGTTGATCAACAAAACAAAAGGTACCCCGCAATCAGTTGTAATCAACAAATTTTTATGCTTCATTTGAATATAAAAACCAAAACGGAAATATGCTAGGAATTAATGCCGTTAACGTCGGTACCAAAATAAAGAGGTTCGTTCAGGTTTTTTTTAGGGCTTAAAAAAGGTCTAATTCCGTTGTTTATAGAGCTACCTTCATGATTCTGGTACCGACGAGAATGACTGCTGTTGTAAATATGTGGTGCAAAAATTATTTACATCAGACAATTTTTTCAATAACTTTATATTACAACCAATCGCGAAAAGGTGGTTTCGAGATAATCGCATTTAAAATTGTGATAGTGTTTTCAAAATAATAAAATAAAAAATGATTGGTTTTAGAGATTTTTCTGATGCATTTGAGTGTTGACTATAAAAACGAAAAGATTCATCTAAATCGGATCATTGGTTTACGATAAATGAGGTGGAAAGTGCCCAAAGACATGGTATTCAAAATAGTATTAAAATAATTCTATGGTAAGATTTGTTTAATTAAGCATATTTTTTGTAAATAAAATATATTTCATTAATTCTTTTTTTTAATTTTTTTTTTTTTGCAAACGGTGGTAGGTTTTTTGAACTTATGTTACATAATATTTCCTGCGCCAGAACGGTCTTGTATGTATATTTGAAAAAACAAAAACTAAATTTTGAGAAAAAACACAGAAACAACATTGCATAGTACTTTGCATGCAAGAATACATAACAATGTATGAAAAAGGTAGATCACCAAATATGTGCATATCGGTGATTCCATATCATTTCGACAAATTTTTAGCAAAATCTGACTTTTGTGCTTCCGATTTTTTTGAAACTTTGTAGATTAGTAGTTGACAATGAAAAAACATATTCTGTGTTTTTTTTATTATTGCGAAATGTTTTTTTTTGCAAAGTTATTCACTGTTAAAAACACTAAAAATTATACAAAAATTCAATAGGTGCATGTATTTGAACAGCTCTATCTTCTAAAATGTAAGTCGTACAGTTATGAATCTGAGGAAAACTTTGATAGACATTTTTTAAAAAAATCGTTAAAAATAGCAATCGTTGGATATCCAACTTAAAAATTTGCGTACACCTTCAGAATAAATGCCTTAATGTGACATTGTAATAAAAAGGTGAAAAAGTTGTGTGAAAAATATGATGGTAAATTTCAGGATAAGAAAAAAAACTTTTTTTCAAATGAGAACTATAAAAAAATGACACCACCAGAAAGATACATTCAAGATACCTAAGCTATACCCCAGTTTCATAACTGTACGACTTACTGTTTAGAATATAAAGTGTATAACTTTGCAAAAAAAATTTACTTGCAAAAAAAAAGTACGCAGTTATTATACTTTTCAGGAGAACTATCCACCAAAAAAATTTAAAAAGTTTTAAAAATAGTGATGTCAGAAAAGTGTGCCTTTTGACATGGAATCACCGATATGAGGTGATTTTGTGCCTGACTTGCCTATTAAAAAAAAAAATTCACCAAGAAAAAACTACTTATTGGATTTGCTTGAAATTTTCACAGTATCTTCCCAATATTATGTTAGTGCATATAAGCAAAAAAAAACAAATTCCAAAAAAAAAATTTTTCGAAGGCAAAATTTGCCTTGTGGCCTTAATTCTTTTTGTTTTGCTTTTGCTTATGTCTATGATCTTTTTTCGTGGGGTTACGATACTTTAACATTTAACTTAGCACCATGCCATAAATCTATGCAACGATCAAGCAACGAGGGCCTCTTCCAGAGATCCTGCCCATTAATTTGATTTTATTTTAATGTTTATTCATTTCATTTATTCATTCATACGTCTACCGGGTTTTACCTTTACTTAACCTTAAATACTTAATTTAAATAGAGAGATACATTCGTTATTCATAATATCAAGGAAGTTACTTTAGCATTCATTTCAAAACTCAATCTCACCGAGTAAAAATAATTCCATGCAACGTTATTACATGTTTGTTGCATTTTCGTTGCATTAAGCGGCTTCGTGACAGCATATTTATTTTTATAATTTTTGTTAAAATATTAAAATGTATTTTATGTGTCATAAGACAGATAAATTTATCGTTACAACTGTACTGTTCGAGTTATAAATCTATGCAACGTTATTGCATTTGCGTTGCATAGCTTCATTTGCTTCATATTCTAACCAACTTTTTTGGAAAGCTTGCGGTAAGGGTTAACGTCATCACGTTAAAAATCAGAATATAAAAAGCATCAATTTAAATTTTTAAATTTATTTGAAAACGTTTGCTGCAATTTAATTGCTTCTTCGTCTTTCATTATCCGTTTAATTGCTACACACTTGGCGTCAAATCAAAGTCATTAAAATGAACCCGCCAGGCAGACAATCAATCATGCAAACAAACACACACACACACACAAACAAACATACACAATCAGAGGCAAAAGGGTGAAATGACTTTATAATGATTCAAAGTCGAGTTTTAATTGCTTTAGAAATACATTCAATATCGATACTCAGAGTATCGATGTCTCAAAAAATAGGATATACAAATAATAGCACTGCTAAAGCGATAGACAGAGGCTTGTGTACTGCAGTTCTAACCTCTTACTTATTTTGAGTTGAATAATTGTAGAAGGCAAGAAAATATAAGACATGTGCAGCAGCTTGTTTAGCTTTGAAATGTGTTTGTTTACTGTTTGTTGCTTTGTTTAGACGCATTGCGTGGATTTAAAGTGTTATAAATTAATTATATGTTGTGTGGATGAACCCTTTCATTAGCAATAATAAAACAATTGTTATTTTTTTAACTTATTTGTGGCTTTAAATTGTCTTAATTGCTAACTGATTGAAGTCTTATTTTCGTACTTTTGAATTTTTTCATTTGCTAGTTGCTTTTACCATCAGCTGGCAGTTGGTCTTTTATTGCTTTAAATTACGTACCTACTGTTCTTGCAATATACATATACATATATATGCTAATTTTTTTGTTGTCAGCAATTGTTTCATTATTTTCTTTATTATTATTTTATTTTATTTAATGACTTGAAATAAAATTGAGTGAATTTATTTTGTTTTTTTAGTGTTGTTCTTTTGTTATTGCTGCTAATATTATTCCATTTATGCTTCTTACAGCGCTTAGTCGGTAGAGAGTGGTGATAAGAGTGGAAAGCTGGAAGAGGCACAGCTTTTATTTTAAAATTCTATACACATATATATAGATATATATTTATATGAAAAGCACTTAAAGCTTTCAACTTGAAAAATTGCTTGTAGATAAGATGTAGGTCAAGTTGAATAAAGTTTGTTGCCTAAATGTATGCTTTAAATTTAGTTTATTTGCCGTGCACGCTATATATGCCCAAAGTCATGCATGTTGCACGCAATTATTGTAGTACGCAAGTAGTTGTGGTAGCTTACATATTTCATACTGAGGTATTTTTGTTGTTTTTTTTTTCTACTTTTTTTGCATTCCGCATTCGTTGTTGTTTTATGTATAACCTTAGTGCGTTAAGAGTACTAGCAAGAATTCTGAATTTCTTTGAACAATTTTTTTTTATTAGCTACCTAGTCTGCCGTTTTGATTCATGTTTTTTTTTACTTGCACGCAAAACGTAGGTTATAACTTTAATGTTTCTGTTTTTATTGTTTTTGTTGGTGTTGAAAAGTGAAAATTTATGTTTGCAGATTAAAAAAAAAGAAAACGACGCATTCCTTAAGAGCGTTTATTACAATTATAAAAATAAGTGTTGATACCAAAACGGAAACGGAATGAAAAAGAATTATGCTCTCCGGTTACGAGGCGTGTGTGGGTATGACATCACGTTTTTGATTTGAATTTTTATTAATGAAGGCAGTTTTCGATTGGCATATTGTTATGATTTTCTTAATTCTCGATACACCAGTACTCAAACCTACCAAATAATGTTTATCTGTTTAAGCAAGAAAAGATACCAAGCAAACAAAGTGTCTTTAACATAAGAGTAAATGCAAATCAAGTGATCCAATGCCGGTTGCTCGATTATTTTTCAAACAGTTGATAATTTAAGTAAAATTTGTTTAATATATTGACCGGTGTGGAGTTAGCCCAAAATCTTTATCCCAAATTTTAAACTCAGCCCAACTTTTCAATTCGCCGCAAAATCAGTTAAACAATTTAAACTCGCTATAATTGAATAAAAATTGCTAAAGTCAACTAAAACATATTTTTTGAAGCAAAATACAAAAAATTTTACAAAAACAATTATTTATGAATACTCAATGGTCCTTTATGCTGAATTTGCACCAAATGCATCAATAGTAATTATTTTCGGACAAAACGTCAAAAAGGTTGGAGATCGAAAGTTATCATCCTGGATTTTTCCTGGAGTTTTTTATCATCCGAAAAGCAAAAAAAAAAGTGATTTTTGTATGAAAGTCAAACTTCAACACCCCCAAAAGTAGTCCCAAAACAAAAGTTCTCATCCTGGATTTTTCATATGTGATAACTTATGGAAAAAGGATGATTTTGTCTCCATTTCCCGAAATTGCTCAATCGTCCTTCATAACTGTAAATGAAATAGTCAGATTTTGAAAATGTCATGAATGGAAAGAGGTGTAAAAGTCAAAATTTAAAAGCGATTTGCTTACAAATGGCCAGCTTGGATCTTCATAAGGATTCAATTCTTAAGGATTGGGCGTCAATCGATTTACCTTGTCAAAGTACATTTATCAGCAAAAATCCAGGATAAGAACTTTTCATCTCTATCCCTTTTGACATTTTTTTCGAAAAAAATCTTCAAAATTACATTTAATGCAAATTCACCATACGAAGAACGAATTATACGATCAAAAGGATAATGGAAATTTTTTTCAGACCTTATGAAGATCTAATCTGGCCATTTGCAAGCAAATGTCTTTTCAATTTTGAGTTTCAGAACCGTTTTCAAAAAATTTGTTTTTGTCTATTTTCAAAACAAAATAACGGCCATATTTGACTTGCTACCTATGTACTTGCTCATATCCGAATAAAAAATTAATTTTTCTGTTTTAAACGTGATATTCTGTTACTTTAATAATGTTGTTTTTATAGAAAGCATTTGTTTGATGGCATTCATTTTTTTTTTCTTCAGTACATCTTGACTAGTAGTTGATGTATAAATTTTTTTAGCTTTCTGACTGAAATAGTTTTTGTCACAGCCTTTAAAATTTTAATTTTGAAAATATTGCTAAATTTGGGGTCAAATATCTCTGTGTTAAAAAATTTGAAATTGTTTCACTATGAAAAATATAGTTATAACTTTAAGCAGTTAAAATTATGAGTTCCATATTTGCTTTGTTCGGAAGATTTACCTTTGTGTGATTGTGTGTTTTGAATATATTTTTAAGAATATGAGTTATTTTGAATAAGAATATGGCTTTAACGCATCAGGAGAAAATCAAAAACTCACAGATAAAATAATTTATAGACAATTAACTATAACTAAACTTTCTATAACAGTGAACTATAACTAAAATGAAATCAAACTAAAGATGATTTCTTTCAATCGTTTATTAAAAAACTTTATTCAGTGAAAAATAGAGCAACCAAATTTTGGCTTTTTTGGATCAGTTGATATGGACTGACACTCTTGCAAATAAGAGGCGTTTGTTTCATACATGATTTATATTTTTGAATTATGGAAAAAAACCCAACAATTATCCAAAACAAATTTTACTCAAAATACCAGAAATGTCTAATGTATGGTGAGTGAAATCTGGACAAATAGTTTCTTGAAAAAATAAAATATTTCAAAAAATTTAAAACAAGTCAGCAGAAGCTTATTGAAGTGATTAGAAAAGGATTAGGACAAGGTATTGGGCACAGAGTAGAATAAGGTTTTGGATAAAGTTAAAGACTAAGGTTTAGACAAAGATAAGCAAAGGGAATAAAACAGCGAAGAGGAGAAAAACAATAAGAATACATTTTCAAGTCAAAATCCTAGCGGGTGTGTCGATGACATAACAAACTGATGTATTCTTTAGTGCGTAGCGCAACGTTGTACTACTTATCCAGTGTCCAAATTTTTGAGAATAATTTCGAAAAATTTTTCTTAAAATTTATATTTTATTTCAAACGACTATTTGAAATATCTTCGGAGGATAGCTTACATCTAACGTTTCAACGTTGATGGCTTCAAAGAAATGAAATTGTAGTGTTCTTTTTCAAATCTACCAAGTTTAATTAAAACTAGTAAACCTGTTTACCGAATTCGAGCAATTCAATTAAAATTAGGTGTTAGAAACATTATAGATGTTTAATATATGATATTCCATTCAAGAAGCTATTATACTCAATAACGATATATTCAGTCTCAATAATGATATAAAAGATCATTATCTGAAAGGTCAAAATACGAAGAAGTACTAACACTTATATTACTACTGAGACAAACATTATTACTATTCATAAACATCCCAGCTTAACTCTTCCAGCTATAAAACAAAACTTATTTAAAAAAAAACGCATTAAAAAAAACGCATTAAAAAAACGATTAAGAACAAAATACTAAGAAATATTTCAGAAATTAATAAAATATACTTACAGAACACCTACAACAACAATTTATAACACATTTAGATGAAACAAGTAAAGAAAGTCTAAAGTCGGTCTAGGCCGACTATGAAATACCCTAAACCCACTTTTCAAAAACAAAAAAATTTGTATTGTAAATGGGCGTGTCCGTAGGCTAATGAAGCCTATATTTTATGTGCATTTAAATGTTGATGAAAAATGTACACATACCAAGTTTTATTCCTGTAGCTCACAGTTAATGCCTTTATTGTGCTTTCGCTATGGGAGGTGGGCGAGTTTTTGGACGGATTACTCCCAATTTTTGAACACACCTTTGTTTTGTTATAAAATACATACATACCAAATTTAATATCTCTATGACAAACATAACCTTATTTATTGAGTTTTCAACTTTTTGGGTTATATGGGAGGTAGGCGTGTCCGTAGGCGGATGACGTCCATTTTTCAAAACCATTTTTGTCTTGTCATAAAAAACATATGTGCTAAATTTTAGCTCTTTAGGTTGAACACAGGCTTATTTATTGCGTTTTCAATTTTTGGGTTGTATGGGAGGTGGGCGTGTCAGTGAGCGGATGACGTCCATTTTTCGAAGACATCTTTGTGTTGGTATAAAACACATACATATCAAATTTTATTGTTGTAGGTTAACTATGAGCTGAGTTATGCAGTTTTCAATTTTCGCGTTGTATGGGAGGTAGGCGTGTCCGTGAGCGGATGATGTCCATTTTTCAAAACCATCTTTGGTTTGTTCTAAATATTATACCTGCCACATTTTATCTGTGTAAGTTAAACAGAGACTTATTTATTGCGTTTTCAATTTTTGGGTTGTATTGGAGGTGGGCGTGTCCGTGGGCGGACGACACCCATTTTTCAAAAACATCTTTGTGTTTATATCAAACACATACACACCAAATTTGATTGTTGTAGGTTAATTATGAGCTGAGTTATGCAGTTTTACATTTTTGCATTGTATGGGAGGTAGGCGTGTCCGTGGGCGGATTCCAAAAATATTAAATAGTGCAGATCCTTGGGTCTATGTGACTATGTGTACCAAGTTTCATCCAATTATCTCAACTAATTCTTCTTATCCTGTGTATACGGACAACACACAGACGGACGGACGGACGGACGGACGGACGGACATGGATAGCTCGACTCACGTGGTGACGCTGATCAAGAATATATATACTTTTCTATACCGGACTTGCTTCGTTCTATGCGTTACAAACGTTTGCACAAAGTTAATATACCCTGACCTTTCAGGTTTAGGGTATAAAAACGCCAAAAAACCCAAAAAAAAAAATTTTTTTAAAACCGTTAAAATTTGACTGAATTGTTTGCTCGGAAAGTTAAACTTTTGATTTTGGAACTGCATTTTTCGGACAATTGACATTTGAGGAATGCATAAAAGATAATTTTGGTTAAAAATTTTTAGTTTTGAAAAAAATTCAAATTCGACCAATTTATAAGCTGTTCTTAAACTAAATTTCAAATCGATTAAATAGCGGTTGCACAAAAATTTTATTTCTGTTTTAAAAGGTTGGGAACCCCCTGAAGTGAAATCACAATTTTTAAAAGTGGTTTGCACAATTTCAGTCAAAACCTGATTAAATGACATCTGAATCGATAAAATCGGTCTATTGGTCTGGGAGGAGTTGAAGTCACAAAAAAAAAACCTTAGCCTATTAATTATATAGATAATATTCATTCTTTGAACTTTCAAAGTAGTTTCCATATTTTCATAAGAGGTCAAATCTACAAAAAAGCTTTTTCAGATTATACTACCCACGTTGCCTGAGATAATATTTTGGGTTGAAAACTTATACGTCAAAATTTTGGCATATATAGAAGAAGAGAAAAAGTGGTCCAACCAAAAATTTTTGATTTTATTCAAAAGAAAATTTGTTTTATGTACATTGGACCGGTTCATTTTGCAAAATTGTTACAAAACTTTGGTGTGCGTCAACTTCCTAGAAGTTCAACCTTCAATGAACACAAAAATACCTTCAGACCAAAAAAATTTAACAATTTATTTGATGATAAAAATGAAAAAAAAAAAATTTTAATTTCAGGATCAAAATTTCACCAAAAATAATCAGAATGGTTTTTCAAAAATAAAAAAATCTAAAATAAGTAAAAAATATTTCTTTAAATATGCCATTAAAATAAATTTAATATTTGTTTTGGTTTGGACACTATATTTTATAAGGTGGTTCAGATCCTGTATATTTTCAAAATTACCTTTAAGCGATTTCTGCAAAAGTCAGGGAGTAAAATTTTTTGGTCTGAAGGTATTTCTGTGTTCATTTAGGGTGTTCATTTAAATATAATTTTACATTATACATTAGACTGGGTCAGATTTGTATGGAAAAGGTCAAGTATTTGGGATTCTGCGTGCCCCCCGGATTTATAAACGATGATTGCGAATGAAATTATTTGAGCTATTCTCAAATTCAAATTCTGTTCTGCTCAAAAAACCGGTTTTTTTGGAGATTTTTTATAAAACATTTTTAACAATAAAATTATACATTTAACATTTGCGAAAAAAATTACAAAACTCATATATTTTGATGAAGAATTTGATGGCAAATCTGATTCTTAACTTGGAATTACCGAATTATTTAGTCCGGTGCGGCCAAACTCGCTCAAAGCCGAAATTTAAAATTTTTTTTATACAATTTTTCGAACCTTAGGGTGATCCTGATGATTTTTTCAAAACTTTTTAATGCACTATTGAA